>JANHMN010000005.1:78949933-78984857 GCA_030674055.1 Rhabdomys pumilio
ATCTCTATCTCTATCTCTATCTCTATCTCTATCTCTATCTCTATCTCATCTCTACTCTCTTCTCACCTCCCCTTCCTATACTCTAAATAAACTCTATTCTATACTATACCTGTCGTGTGGCTGGTACCTCAGTGTGAAGGGATGCCTCAGCATGGGCCCACAGAGAGACCCCCTTGCACCTCATCATTCCTTGATCTATTAAACATATTCTTGTCTCATTTTTCTTATAAACCACAACAACTATACTTTAAAACTTTAAAATCTAGTCATTAGGCCTGTTCTTAAGAATTCATTTCATTTGATCATCCTAATGAAATACTATGCCTAACACATTTTTATATAATCCATAATTTTTCATAATATGAATTGCATCTTGATTACCAAAGAGCAATATTTATTCTAATACTACTTTAAATTTTTAAATTAACATGTGTTAGCGCATTCTGAATTTTAAAATGCTTGCTATTAGCTATGCTTTAATTTGAATTTTATATAATATCCTTTTCCTATCCTTGTCCCACATTTAAAATTTATTACATTTAAACTTAAATTTTCAGTTTGAAGTTGACTTACAATTATAATTTGCATTTTTTTCTTGATTTTGAGCTTATTAATCTGAATTTCACAAAAATCAAAAGAATTACAAATTTCACTGCAAAAATCAGCAGTTAATGTTTTAAATATATACTTTTTGTGAAAAGCTATACAACTCAGGTTTGTGTTTAGATATTGCTCATGAATCTGTAGTTTGTAGCTTGATTATGTTGAAAGAGAAAACAACACAACCAAGTCTCTCTCTCATATGGGCCATTTTCAGGTCTGCCGAATTGCTCATTCTGTATCAACCTGAGCACACTATCACCAGATTCCCTAGCAACTTGAGTTGGTATTACCAACTATTTTTTTAAAAAATTGCTTATAATTTTATGTCAGTTGGTGTTATTCCTGTATGTGTGTCTGTGTAAGAGTGGTGGATCTCCTGAAGCTCAAGTTACAGGCAGTTGTGCCTCATAGGTACTGGGAATTCAACCATGGTCCTCTTAATGAACAATCAGATGCTCTTAACCACTGAGCCTTCTCTACATAACCATTACTATGTATTTTATATGGCTATGATACACAGCAATTCACATTTGAAACATGGTTTCTTTGGCCAGTAATTTGCAAAAGAAAGAAAGAAGGAAAGATAGAAAGAAAGAAAGAAAGAAAGAAAGAAAGAAAGAAAGAAAGAAAGAAACATTTAGACTGAGGCATGGAATCTGGTATTGCTTAAGTCAAAGAGGTTCAGTATTAGCTTTCTACACAATAATCTGTGTCATATAGACTCAAATTCCGGTGACTATTCACAAACAAACAACATGTTTTCACTGCTACATCAAACCACAGTCAATCAAAATACAAAGCTGTGCAACTATGTATCCCAGTCCCTAAGGCTATATGCATAAAACACTCCCACACCTATAGTTCAGAGAATGTATAGAAGAAGGGAGAAAAAAATTTCTAAAAGCCAGAGGAGCAGGATGTTTGCTATGAGATTATGCCTCCTCATAATATTTGAAGCTATACCAACAAAGTTTTACCAGCATGATTGCCTAAATATGAGTTGAACAATGATGAGATCAATAGAGTTGCCAATATGAAAGGAAGAAAGGCTGCAAGACCTCAAGCCTACACAAAGAGCTAGAGGTTGTAAATATAACTTTTATTCTCCTGGTAAAACTGGCTGCTCTAGCTGGAATACAGACAAACCCTTAGTATTTAACTTATTTTGTAGAAGGAAACAATCATGTTGGATAGTGAGGTATAATTCAGGGGTGGACAAAGTAATAAAATAGTGAGATTGCTCTCCGTTGCTTACTGATAAATGAGATCACCCTTTCTAGTTCTTTCTCAACTCTGAATGTTTCAACTCAACTATTCTTGCCCAAACTTACCTCTAAGCTGACTTATTCAATCTGACGTTTTTTCTATTGACTTCTCACTGACTTGCTTTTGTTGGCCTCAAACGAACAATGGCAACTTCTTCTAATCATCTAGCTCCTTCTTTCTGTATTGCATATATTTACATTTCAAATTTTATCCCCTTACCTCATTTCCTCCACCCACCCAGGAACCCCCTATTCCATCCTCCCTCCTGCTTCTAAGAGGATGTGCCCCCACCTACCTCTCCACTCCCACCTCCCCACCCTCAAATTCCACCCCACTAGGTGTCCAGCATTCATGGGACCAAGGATCTCCTTTCCCACAGTGCCCAGCAAGGCCATCCATCCTCCCTTACATATACAGCTGGATTCATGGGTCCCTCCCTATGTGATCCCAGGCTGGTGGTTTAGAGCCTGGGATGCTCTGGTTGGTTGATATCGTTGCTCTCCTCATGGGGCCTTCTTACTCTCTGACTTCAATTGGGTCTGCTGACCTGCACTGAATTGCATAAACTCATGAATGAACCCTAACCCTAGCACTAACTTCACTAAACTGTACTCATATTAGTCACTCCCAACTGACGGAACAAACTGAATGGAACTGAAAAGAAATCTACTCCATGCAACTGAACCAACCTGTCTCACTTCCTGTATTGCTTTTAAGTAGATGCTCATTCTTGTGCTATTCTCATGAGAGTTGGCCATATCCCATCTTTGACACATTTTCGAAAATCTTTCTCTATTTTATTACTTTGCCCACCCCTGAATTAGACCTCACTATCCAACATGACTGCTTCCTTCTACAAAATAAGTTATGTACTAAGGGTATGTCTGTATTCTAACAAGAGCAGCCATGTTACTGGTTTAAAATTCCTCTACAATGAGTAAATCAGGAATGCTGAGAGTTAGAGAAATTGATTATCCAATATAAAATGGTCAGCCCTGAAAACACACATATAATTAACATTATATAGACTGTGCATGTTATATTTGGGAATGTGTGTTTGTGTGTCTGTGTGTGTATTTACACAGTCTTCAAAGTGTCAGTTTCGTCTATATATCAATATACCAAACCTATCTTTTTCCTTTGTAAGTTATGTAATATTATAGCTCTGATGTGCACAAAAGTTTTAGAGATCCTATTTGGGGTGATGATCTCAATGAATCCCACTGAATGAAATATTTGCATGTACTGAAAGGAGACAAGTTTGGACTTTGAATTCAGAAAATCAGATAGATTCACTTAATTAACTCATAGCTCTAAATAATCAGCTGTATTCTGTAATTCTATAGAAGTGAATAGAAAGGCTTGATATAAGTAACTCCAAGCAAATGAATATTCAATTCTCAAATCAGTAATTAGTATTTTCATAAATGATTTTCCTGGTTTGGTTAGTTTGGAGAGAATAAGGTTGTGTTGATTCTAACACTGAAGGAGACAGTGAGCTGTAGTTGCATTTCTTACCATAGGAAGGCTTTGTTGAACTGTCACACCTCTTAGGAGGTCTTTCAAGGATACTTGCATGTTAATCTGAATTTTACACTCTTTACCAAAATTGTAGCATTATAAATAGATTAAGATGCACAGACACCAAACACAAATAAACAGGAGATAAGAGATGAGAGAGACCAAGTGAAATGCCATTGGAATCTTTATGAATTGTCCTTAATCATTTACCTACTGCTTAATATATACTTATGTGCTGGGCATTTTCTAGATATGAACATATGTTTGAACAAAACATAGTTTGAAAAATCCGTGTTCTCATTAATTATTCACTAGTCAATGCAATTATTTTTGCATCTAGATCAACATCTATAAAATCAATATTCATGTAAAATATAAAGAGTTTATGCCTGTGCTGAAGTTCCAAAGTAAGATATTAAAAGTAAATGGATCATCAGTGCCTGAGCAGTTATAGGGCGGCAGCTCTGCACCTAATCCCTCAAAATCCAGAGGAAGCTAGATTCCCAACAGCTCTAAAATGCCCAGGAACATAGGATAATAGGGTCACAGGATCTCAGCAGCCTGGGCATACCAGGATTTCAGAATCCCAGAAACAGCCTGACTCCCAGGAGCTATTACATTCAGGATCTCAGGATCACAGGATCACATAGATAGTGAACTCTGAGGAGTTCTGACACAACCAAGATAACAGGACAGACAGGCTCCAGTCTGAGACAGTGAGTGAAGGTAACACTAGCGATAACAAGATGGTGAAAGGCAAGTACAAAAACATAACCAACAGTAACCAAGGTTACTTGTCATCATCAGAACCTAGTTCTCCCACCATAGCAAGTCCTGAATAGCCCATGACACTGGAAAAGCAAGATTCAAATTTAAAATCACTTCTCATTATGATGATAGAGAAATTTAACAGGACATAAATAACTCCCTCAAAGAAATACAGAAGAACACAGGTAAACAGGTAGATGCCCATAAAGAAAAAACACAAAAATCCCTTAAAGAATTACTAAAAAACCACAATCAAACAGGAGAAGGAATTGAACAAAACTATTCAGGATATAAAAATGGAAGTAAAAATAAGAAAAATCACAAAGGAAGACTACCAAGGAGATAGAAAACCTAGGAAAAAAATCAGGAGTCATGGATGAAAGCATTACCAACAGAATCCAAGAGATAGAAGAGAGAATCTCAGGTGCAGAACATATTATGGAAAACATTGACACAAATGTCAAAGAAAATGCAAAATGCAAAGAATGCATAACCCCAAATATCCAGGAAATCCAGAACAAAATGATAATAGGCATAGAAGAGAGCAAATATTCCCAACTTAAAGGACAAGTAAATTTTTCAACAAAATTATAGAAGAAAACTTGCATTTGGTGGCACATGCCTTTAATCTTAGTACTCAGAAGACAGGCACTTCTCTGTGAGTCTGAGGATAGCCTGGTCGACATAGCAAGTTCCAAGACAGCCAGAGTTACACAGTGAGATACTATCCATAAAGAAAACAGGCTTATTTTTATTTATTTATTTTTGAAAGCAACAGATATATTTGAATTAATAAAATTACATCAAAATTCAAATTAAAGTTTAGAGAATAAATGAAAGGTATTGTTTTCAGCAATAGACTACATGAAATAGCTTATTTGTGCAGGTTCATTATGCCTTGAAGAATTCTCAGTGAAGCATATTATGTACAATAAAATTAAAATAAAACACTACCATCTCCTACATTTTAAACTCAGCTATGTAAATTATAAGGCCATGCTTCCATACTAGCTTACACACTAAAAAAAAATCTAAATCAGAGTTCTGAATCCATACCAGCCTGATTAACCCAGGTTCACAGAACTAGAACTAAGACTATTCCTGTGGTCAACTTGAAGACCCTCACCAGGGTACTGGAATAACTGACTGTTATAAGCTACTTTTGAGGGGTGGAGGAAGAGAATGGTGAGAATAGTTTCAAGGGGTACAATCTAAATAGTTCTACTATGAGTTAGGTTTAAGACAAGATGTGTTTCTAATTTTTAGTGTCCTCCTCTATGACAGAAAAATATCAATGCTTGGCTGAGTAGCAAGCAAAGATATCAAATCTCAGTTCTGAAATGAGTGAACTTGATCTTTTAGTGTTCCATCAAGAGCACAGTGGATGTCTGCAGGAGTCAAATTAGAGAACCCAGTTGTCTTTCTTAGGCTTTCTATTGCTGTGAAATGACAGCATGACATGGCAATTCTTTTTTTTTTTAACTCAAAACACTTTATTTATCAGTATTGGTATATACATATATATTTATACATGTATACATATATACTTATATATGAACAATAATTAAATAATTAGATGTATTTGAAAAATATGGGTAGTTGGGAAGAGTGGGAGGAAGGAGAGAAAGGGGAAATTATATAAATATAGTGCTCATATATGAAATTCTCAAAAAAGAATCCAGTTTTTTTTAAATGTTCAACAGATTAACTAGCATTTTACAATGTGAAAATAAATATGACCTATAATTATGTTGAAGGACATTTTAAGTCACTACAAACTTTGAAGTTTAGAATGAAATCAATAAAAATTATTTTACCCAGCATACTAACAAAAACTACAATAACGTTTTATAATTCAAAGTATTTCTGAGAACAAGAATATGGATTGTCAGGAGCTAAGTCAACAAAGCCAGGGGGACACTGTGTGTTATTTCTTTTTCTTTTTTTTTTTCTTATCACATCAGGGGTTATAAACACAAAATGTAGGATGTGGGGAAGGGGATGACACAGGAGCACAGGTGTTCAGGAGGAGTACAGATATCATTCAGAACAGAACTGGGTGAAGGTTCAGGGGTCAGGTCACTATGACTCTGTCTATGATTCACTTGTCCTTATCTAATTTGGTACTATCCACCAAGGCTGCCTATTTACAAGGTCTATGACTACTCAGGTTGGTGGATTTCCACAAAAGTTGCCTGTTTAAAATAGTTTATAGCCATCTGTTTCAGTGTTTTTCCATAGAGACCCAAGAATTTGTGGAAGTAGGCATGTACGTCAGGCCTATTGCTGATTTTAGGCTTATGGCTGATTTTAGACCTTCAGTGTGTAAGCAGGGCTGCCCCTGACATCTCCTCCCTTCTCCAAGTATAGAAGGGCTGTGGTGATTCTAATCTTGCCAAGGTGGTGATAGAGGCCTGACCTCCAGCAATTAAAGGGGACCTTGTAATGGCTCCATTCTTCCTCTCATTGTCCAATGAAGAATGAGGGCCATACCCATCCCGATGTCTTTTTCCTGGAGAGGGGATACTTTTGACATCAACTCCTATGCAGTCAGGATTGTCCCTCAGGGAACCCAGAAACATATTTTTAACTTATATTTATATACCTTTGCAATGCTTAGCCTCGCAGCCTAAGCAAGAATTCAGATTGCCAGACAGAGGGGGTTCTGGGTGGCCCCTCTCTGCTTGGTTTAGGGGCAGAATTCTCTCTTTTAGGTTGGGTGGAGATGGGACTTGTGAACACCCTGGATAGAGTAACAACCTCATCTAGGGTCTCGTGGTCCTACATAGCTAACTTATGATAATGTATCTGAATAGATTTTGCTATCAGATTATCTATCATTTTACAAAGTTAGTCACCCTATTTAAGGTCCAGGGACCAAAGGAAATAAGCAAAAATAACTCAATTAGTGGTCCCAAGATGGAAGGAAGTAGGGTTAACAATCATGGAGAGGTTGAAGACCAATTCTTGTACAAGCTCTCCTTTTTCTCTTTCTCTCTCTGTCTTTTCTAAGATTTTCTCTGACATTTTTAATGCTCTCTTTAATCATCCCTGTTTTGTCAATGTAAAAGCATCATTTTTCTTTAAGGGCTGTACACTGTCTAGAGCTGTACACAGTCTTTTCTACTGTAAAAGAGAAAATCAAGTCCAATAAAGTCCTTTGCAATTTTTGCGGATCACATCAGACATCGAAATGAGGGATTTCTTCAGATTAGTGATGTCAATCTATAGCTGTTTGATGTCCTTGTCAAAGGCCCATCAGAGGTATGAGTAGTATAAGTCCGGAGGTCAGCATCAGGATTAGAACTCCTAACAGCAGACATCATATGTGATGGGTGATTAATTTTTACTTGGAAAGGAAATAAGAAGGGAATTCTCAGGGAAATTTCTCTTTCCTGGACGTCAATTGTTATTCATCTTATTTATAATTGGGCCTGGTTTTGTTAGAGTATCTATTTAATTCATTAATCTTTTTGGTGGTCATTTAGCTGTGCCACCTGTGGTATCAAAAAGGCATTATCAATCCTCGGCCCCATATAGGAACTAGGTACTGGCCATTACATTTAAGGGTAGTTGTGGCATAGTTTTTATTGGTCTCAGTGATGCCAGAGGCAATCAGCAGAAGATTTGCCTTGAGCTTTCAGTTTTAGAAAGTTAAGAGTAAAGAAGGCATGCTCCTTCCACCCTCAGAGAGTCATGAAGACACTTTTTAAAGAAATATAATTCTTTATTAATAATCTCTTTTATCAAAGGACTATTATAATACAGTCAACAATTAATCTCTCTATATAATATATCAATTAATGAGAGCTTCTTCTACTTTTTGAAAAATTACTCCTCTTTTGTCAAATAATTGTTGAGGGAAATTAGGATTTGCATCTCTCTTGAGACTATTAAATAGAGACATAAATTCTTTTGTGAAGAGCTTAAAATAAGATCTTAGCCAATAAGCATCTCCTGGAAACTTTTGAAAATCATTTGAAATAAGCAAACTGTCTTTTTTTTTTTGCCAGACCCATTATCTGTTTTTTTTTTTTAATTTGATATTTTATGTATTTACCTTTCACTGTTTTCTCCTCTTCCTTTCTCCCCCAAAACCCCTTATCCCATAACCCTTCTTACAATTTTTATGAGGGTGTGCTCCCACCATTTTCCCAATCTCACCTTCTTGCTCTCGAATTCCCCAACACTAGGGATCCAAACTTTTGGGGACCATGGCCCTCCACTTCCACTGTTGCTTAATGAAGCCACCCTCAGTTGCCTATACAAGTGGAGCCATGAGTCCCTTCCTTTCTGTTCTCAGGCTGGAGGTTTAAACTCTGGGAAATCTGGTTGAGTATTTTGCTACTCCTTCTAAAAGAAAAAAAAAAAGTGTGGGGAGCCTATAGAAGGCGGCTATCACCCTTGTAGCCATCTTGAGCCATATACCCTGACAAGAAACTTGATTACATTAGCCTACAACAGCTGAGCACACTCTGATAACATCTTGCTTTAGATACCCAGGATCTTCCCTTGGGTGTGTGAGACTTAAAGGTGAGATTTAGAGCTGAGACTTGAGGGCGTGACTTAGAGATCAGATTTAGAGATAAGACCTAAGGGTATGATGTAAGGGCATGACTTAAGGGGGTGACTTAAAGGTGTGGCTTAGAAGTGAGACATATAAAAGACAAGAGGCGGACAGAAGAGTTCAGTACAACTTCAAGTAGGTATTAGGCACTAGAGAAACAGTACAACTTGGAACAAAGAATTGGGTATTAGGCACTTGGCACTTGGAGGAAGAACTTGGAATTAGACAAGTACAACTTGGAGTTAGTTATTAGGCACTTGGAAGATCATTAGACATTAAGCACTTAGCACTTGGAAGAAGTAACTTGGAACTTGAAGACACTAGGGACTAGGAACTAGGGACTAGGAACTCAAGACTTGGGACTTGGACTAGGAAGAGAGACTGAAGAATAAACAGGATTGAATCACACTCTGTATGGTCTCCATTCTTCAAGTCCCTCCTCACTCTCTCTTTTGCTGAACCCCGACCCATAGACCAGAGCAGCTTGGGGCAGTATGGGCTCTAACAATTTAGCCCCCAAGGCTTTTTGTAGTGCAGGTCCAACATTGACACAGCGGTCCAAGACATTTTTGACCCCAAGCATGGGGCAGCTTGGGCTGTGACATTTTTGGTGCCTAACATGGGGAAGCAAGAACGAGAGACGCAGTGAGGGATGTTACTGGAAGAAAAATCACCCATACTTTGGTCTTCATTCCTCTTGAGTTTGATGTGGTCTATGCATTGTGTCTTAGGTATTGTGAGCTTTTGGGCTAATATCCACTTATCAGTGAGTGGATGCCATGTATGTTCTTTTGTGATTGGGTTACTTCACTCAGGATGATATTCTCAAGCTCCATCCATTTGCCTAAGAATTTTATGGACTCATTGTTTTTAATAGCTGAGTAGTACTCCATTGTGTAAATATACCATATTTTCTGTATCCATTCCTCTGTTGAAAGACATTTGGGTTCATTCCAAATTCTGGCTATTATAAATAAGGCTTCTATGAACATAGTGGAGCATATGTCCCTGTTATGTGTTGAAACATCTTTTGGGTATATGCCCAGGAGTGGTATAACTGGGTCCTCAGGTAGTACTATATGAGGAATGGCCAGATTGATTTCCAGAGTAGTTGTACCAGCTTGCAATCCCACCAACAATGGAGGAGTGTTCTTCATTCTCCACATTCTCGCCAGCATCTGCTGTCACCTGTGTTTGCAATCATAGACATTCTGACTGGTGTGAGGTAGAATCTCAGTGTTGTTTTCATTTGCATTTCCCTGATGACTAGGGATGTTGAACACTTCTTTAGGTGCTTCTCAGCCATTCGAGATTCCTCAGTTGAGAATTCTTTGTTCAGCTCTATACTCCATTTTTAATAGGGTTATTTGATAATCTAGAGTCTAATTTCTTCAGTTCTTTGTATACCTTGGATATTAGCCCTCTATCAGATGTAGGATTGGTAAAGATCTTTTCCCAATCCATTGGTAGCCATTTTGTCCTATTGATGGTGTCCTTTGCTTTACAGAAGATTTGCAGTTTTATGAGGTCCCATTTGTCAATTCTTGATCTTAGAGCATAAGCCATTGGTGTTCTGTTCAGGAACTTTTCCCCTATGCCCATGTGTTTGAGGCTTTTCCCCAGTTTCTCTTCTATTAGTTTCAGTGTACCTGTTTTTATGTGGAGGTGCTTGATCCACTTGGAGTTGAGCTTTGCACAAGGAGATAAGGATGGATCAATTTGCATTCTTCTACATGCTGACCTCCAATTGGACCAGCACCAATTGTTGAAAATGCTGTCTTTTTTTTCACTGGATGGTTTTAGCTACTTTGTCAAAGATAAAGTGGCCATAGGTATGGGGGTTCACTTCTGGGTCTTCAGTTCTATTCCATTGATCTTCTTGCCTGTCTCTGTTCCAATACCATGCAGTTTTTTAACACTATTGCTTTGTAGTATAGCTTGAAATCAGGGATGCTGATTACCCCAGAAGTTCTTTTATTGTTGAGAGTAGTTTTTGCTATCCTGGGTTTTTTGTTATTCCAAATGAATTTTAGGATGCTCGTTCTATCTCTGTGAAGAATTAAGTAGGAATTTTGATGGGAATTGCAATAAATCTGTAGATTGCTTTTGGCAAGATGACCGTTTTTACTATAATAATCCTGAAAATCCATTAGCATGGGAGATCTTTCCACATTCTGAGATCTGTTTGGATTTCTTTCTTCAGGGGCTTGAAGATTTTGTCATACAGGTCTTTTACTTGCTTGGTTATATTCACACAAATGTATTTTATATTATTTGTAACTATTGTGAAGGGTGTCATTTCCCTAATTTCTTTCTCAGCCAGTTTATCTTTTGAGTAGAAGAAAGCTAAATATTTGTTTGAATTAATTTTATACCCAGCCACTTTACTAAAGTTGTTTATCAGGTTTAGGAGTTCTCTGGTGGAAGTTTTGGGGTCACTTAAGTATACTATCATATCATCTGCAAATAGTGAAATTTTGACTTCTTCCTTTCCTATTTGTATCCCTTTGACCTCCTTTTGTTAACTAATTGCTCTGGCTAGGACTTCCAGTACTATATTGAATAGGTAGGGGGAGAGTGGGCAGCCTTGTCTGGTCCCTGAATTTAGTGGAATTGCTTCAGGTTTCACTCCATTTAGTTTGATGTTGGCTACTGGTTTTCTGTATATTGCTTTCACAATGTTTAGATATGGACCTTAAATTCCTGATCTTTCCAAATCTTTCATCATGAAGGAGTGCTGAATTTTGTCAAATGCTTTCTCAGAATCTAGTGAGATGATCATGTGTTTTTTTCTCTGTGTTTGTTTATATAGTGGATTACATCGATGGACTTCCATATATTGAACCTACCCTGCATTCCTGGAGTAAAGCCTACTTGATCGTGACGGAGGATTGTTTTGATGTGTTCTTGGATTCTGTTTGTGAGAATTTTATTGAGTATTTTTGCATTGATATCCATTAGGGAGATTGGTCTTAAGTTCTCTTTCTTTGTTGGGTCTTTGTTTGGTTTAGATATGAGCTTGATTGTGGCTTCATAGAATGAATTGGGTAGTGTTCCATCTGTTTCTACGTTGTGGAATAGTTTGAAAAGAATTGGTATTAAGTCTTCCTTGAAGGTCTGATAGAATTCTGCACTGAAACCGTCTGGTCCCAGACATTTTTGGTGGGTAGACTTTTAATGACTGCTTTTATTTCATTCAGTGTTATGGGACTGTTTAGATGGTTTATTTGCTCCTGATTTAACATTAGTAACTGGTATTTGTCTAGAAAATTGTCCATTTCATCCAGATTTTCCAATTTTTTTGAGTAGGATCTGATGATTTTTTGGATTTCCTTGGTTTCTGTTATTATGCTCCCTTTTCAGTTCTGATTTTATTAATTTGGATACAGTCTCTGTGCCCTTTCATTAGTCTGCCTAAGGGTTTACATACCTTGTTGATTTTCTCAAAGAACCAGCTCCTGGTTGTATTAATTCTTTGTATAGTTCTTTTTGTTTCTATTTGGTTGATTTCAGCCCGAGTTTAATTATTTCCTCCTGTCTACTCCTCTTGGGTGTATTTGCTTCTTTTTGTTCTAGAGCTTTCAGATGTGCTGTCAAACTGCTAGTGTATGCCCTCTCCAGTTTCTTTTTGTAAGCATTTAGAGCTATGAGTTTTTCTCTTAGCACAGCTTTCATTGTGTCCCATAGGTTTTGATATGATGTGTCTTCATTTTCATTAAATTCTAAAATGTCTTTAATTTCTTTTCTTATTTCTTCTCTGACCACATTATCATTGAGTAGAGTATTGTTCAATTTCCATGTGAGTGTGGGCTTTCCCTTGTCTTTGTCATTATTGAAAACCAGCCTTAAACCATGGTGATCTGATAGGATGCAGGGGATTACTTCGATTTTTTATATCTGTTGAGACCTGTTTTGTGACCAAGTATATGGTCTATTTTGGAGAAGGTACTCTGAGGTGCTGAGAAAAAGGTATATTCTTTTGTTTTAGGGTGAAATGTTTTATAAATGTCTGTTAAGTCAATTTGTTTCATAACTTCTGTTAGTTTCACTGTATCTCTGTTTAGTTTGTTTCCTTGTTCTGTCCATTGCTGAGAATGGGGTGTTGAGGTCTCCCACTATTATTGTGTGAGGTGCAATGTGTGATTTGATCTTTAGTAAGGTTTCTCTTATGAAAGTGGGTGCTCTTTTATTTGGCGCATAGATGTTCAGTATTGAGAGTTCATGTTGGTTGACTTTTGCTTTGACGAGTATGAAATGTCTTTCCTTATTTTTTTTTTTTTGATAGCTTTAAGTTGAAAGTTGATTTCATTCGATATTAGAATGGCTACTCCAGCTTGTTTCTTAGGACCATTTGCTTGAAAAATTATTTTTCAGCATTTTACTCTAAGGTAGTGTCTGTCTTTGTTACTAAGGTGGGTTTCCTGTATGCAGCAAATGCTGGGTCCTGTTTGCGTATCCAGCCAGTTAGCCTATGACTTTTTATTGGGGAATTGAGTCCATTGATGTTGAAATATTAAGGAGTGGAGACTGTTGCTTCCTGTTATTTTTGTTAACAGTGGAGGCATTGTTTGTGTGGTTATCTTCTTTTGGGTTTGTTGGAAGAGGCTTACTTTCTTGCTCTTTCTGGGGTATAATTGCCCTCCTTGGAATTCTGCTTTCTTGCTATTGTTCTTTGTAATGCTGGGTTTGTGGAAAGATATTGTGTAAATTTGGTTTTGTCATGGAATATCTTGGTTTCTCCATCTATGGTAATTGAGAGTTTTGCTGGGTATAGTATTCTGGGCTGGCATTTATGTTCTCTTATGGTCTGTATGACATCTGTCCAGGATCTTCTAGTTTTTATAGTCTCTGGTGAGAAGTCTAGTATAATTCTGATAGGTCTGCCTTTATATGTTACTTGGCCTTTTTCCCTACTGCTTTTAAAATTCTTTCTTTCTTTTGTGCATTTTGTGTTTTGATTATTATGTGACGGGAGGTATTTCTTTTCTGGTCTAGTCTATTTGGCGTTCTGTAGGCTTCTTGGATGATTATGGGCATCTCATTTTTTAGGTTAGGGAAGTTTTCTTCTATAATTTTGTTGAAGATATTTATTAGCCCTTTAAGATGGGAATCGTCACTTTCTTCTACACCTATTATCCTTACGTTCAGTCATCTCATTGTGTCCTGAATTTCTTGGATGTTTTGTGTTAAGAACATTTTGCATTTTGTGTTTTCTTTGACAGTTGTGTTAATATTTTTCTATGGTATCTTCTGTAACTGAGATTATCTCTTCTATCTCTTTTATTCTGTTGGTGATGTTTGGATCTATGACTCCTGATTTCTTTCCCAGGTTTTCTATATCCTTGGTAGTCTCCCTTTGTGATTTCTTCATTGTCTCTACTTCCATTTTTATGTTCTGGATGGTTTTGTTCAATTCCTTCACCTGTTTGGTTGTGTTCTCCTGTAATTCTTTAAGGGATTTTTGTGTTTCCTCTTTAAGGGCTTCACCTGTTTATCTGTGTTCTCCTCAATTTCTTTGAGGGTGTTATGTATGTCCTTCCTAAAGTTTTCTATCATTGTCATTAGAAGTGGTTTTAGATCTGACTCTTCCTTTCCTGGTGATATGGGTAATTCAGGACTTTTCAATGTGGAAGAAGTAGGTTCTGATGAAGTCAAGTACCCTGAGCTGCTCGTGTCCTGATGCTTGTGTCCTTGCACTTACCTTTAGCCATCTAAATATCCTTGGTGCTACCTGAGCTGTCTCTGACTGGAGCCTTGTCTTTCCTATTATCTTGGTTGTGTCAGGACTGTTTGGGATGAGTGTTGCTGCTAGAGTTAGATCTGAGGTCCAAGATCTGCTCAGTGCTCAGGCAGAAACAGGAAGGAACCAGTGCTCTGGGCCAAGAGTGAATTCCTGGGTCTCTGTGGGTCCCGGTTACTCCCTTTTTGGGTAGAGTATTGCTGTCGACTGACCTGAGATACTGCCCAGGTTAGAACTCCTGGGAGCCCTGCCACCTCTGGGTTTTGCAAGGTTGGGTACAGAGCTGCCTCCTGGGATCTGCTCTGTGCTAGGGCCCAAACAGGAAGGAAACAGTGCTTCTACCCAAGAGTAAATTCCTGGGTCCCAGTGGGTCCCAGTTTCTTTCTATTTGGTGTGAGTGTTGCTGCCTCCTTACCTAAGATACTGCCTGGCTTAGAGCTCCTGAGAGCCCTGCTTCCTCTGGGTTCTGTGAGATTGGGTGCAGAGCTATCTCCTGGGATCTGCTGAGAGCTGAGGTCCAGACCGGAAGGTACCAGTGCTCCGGGCCAGGAGTGAATTCCTGGGTCCCTGTGTGTCCTAGATATTCCCTGTGTTGGGGAAAGCCTTGCTGAATCCTTACCTGAGATACTTACTGTCTGGGTTAGAGCTCCTGGGAGCTCCACTTCATCTGGGTTTTGTCAGGTTGGGTTCAGAGCTGCCACTGGTAATCCGATCAATGCTCGGGCCCCAGAAGAAAACTTTTTTAACCTAAAAAAAAAAAAATGAGATGCTTATGAACTTACAAGAAGCCTACAGAACTCAAAATAGACTAGATCAGAAAAGAAATCCTACCTGTCACATAAAATCAAAACATTAAATACACAAAAGAAAGAAAGAATATTAAAAGCAGTAAGGGTAAAAGGTCAACGTAACTTATGAAGGCAGACCTATCAGAATTACACCAGACTTCCCACCAGACACTATAAAAGCCAGAAGATCCTGGACTGATATCATACATACAGATGCTAAGAGAACACAAATGCCAGCACAGACTACCATATTCAGCAAAACTCTCAATTACCATAGATGAAGAATCCAAGATATTCCATGAAAAAACCAAATTTATGCAATATCTTCACACAAATCCAGTGCTTCAAAGGATAGTTGATGAAAAACTCTAACACATGGAGGGAAACTACAATCCAGAAAAAGCAAGAAAATTATCTTCCAACAACCCCAAAAGAAGATAGCTACACAAATATAATTCTACCTCTAATAACAAAAATACCAGGAAGCAACCACCATTTTCCCTTAATATCTCTTAACATCAATGGACTCAATTCCCCAATAAAAAGACATAGACTCTCAGACTGGATATATAAATAGGACCCACAATTTTGCTACATACAGGAAATGCACCTCAGTGACAAAGATAGACACTACCTCAGAATAAGATGCTGGAAAAAATGTTCCAAACAAATGGTCCCAACAAACAAGCTGGGGTAGCCATTTAAATACCAAATAAAATTGACTTTCTATCAAAAGTTATCAAAAAGAATAAGGATGACCACTTCATACTCATCAAAGGAAACATCAACCAAGATAAAAATCTCAATTCTGTGCATCTATGGAACAAATGCAAGGGCACCCTCATTCATAAAATAATCTTACTAAACTTCAAAGAATAAATTGCATCTGACACAGTAATAACAGGAGGCTTCAATAACCCACTCTTGCCAATGGACAGATCATAGAAACTGAAACTAAACAGAGATACAGAAACTAAGAGAAGTTAGGAACAAAATAGATTTAACAGATATCTATAAAATATTTCATCCTAAAACAAAATAATATACCTTCTTCTCAGCACCTCATGGTACATTCTCCAAAACTGATCATATAATTGGTCATAAAACAGGCCTCAACAGATACAAGAAAATTTAAATAATCCCTGTATCCTATCAGATTACTACTGAATAAGGCTGGTCTTTAATAACAATAAAATCAATGGAAAGCACACATACACGTGGGAACTGAACAACATTCTACTCAATGATAACTCAGTCAGGGAAGAAATAAAAAAATTAAAGACTTTTCAGTCTTTAATTTAATGAAAATGAAAACATATTATACCAAAACTTGTGGGACACAATGAAAGCACTACTAAGAGGAAAACTCATAGCTCTAAGTGCCTACAAAAACAAATTGGAGAGAGCATACACTAGCAGCTTGACAGCATACCTGAAAGCTCTAGAACAAAAAGAAGCAAATGTACCCAAAAGAAGTAGAAGGCAAGAAATAATCAAAATGAGGGCTGAAATCAACCAAGTAGAATAAAAAAGAACTATATAAAGAATCAACAAAACCAGGAACTGGTTCTTTGAGAAAATCAACAAGATAAATATGTTAAGGTTATTATTTATAACTGCATTTTCTTAGATTGACTACCTAAGTAGTGGCTCTGCTTAGCTCAGGCCACTATGCTCCACAGCCAAAGGCCACACACTTCACAGCTGGAAGCAGCCAGAGGCCACAGGCATGCCACAGCTAGAAATGGCCAGGCAGAAACACTGGCCCTGGCACCTAGGAGATGCCATCATGGGAGATGGCTCTGCCAATCTTCCACACTGTCTCCACAAGACTGGGCTGAGCCCAGATCCTCTTGCCATCAATATGGTACTTGGTAGAAATGAAACTCTAATGTTTAAAGATTACACAATTAGAGGTGCTGCCCAATACCTAACCTAGATACTATAACTACCTTAGACTGCTGGAGACACTCATACATCTGCCACGATTTTCCTCTCTCTCTGGTCCTGCCTATTCCTTCTCCTCCTTTTTTCCTCACTCTTCTACCTCTCATTCAGCCTAATCACTGAGCTTTATACAAATGTAGTGGGATAATATCCACTACATAGATAAATGCTTAGCCAGACTAAACAGATGGCACAGAGACATTATCCAAAATTAATAAAATCAGAACAGAAAAGGGAGACATACCAACAGAAACCTTGGAAATTCAAAATAACATCAGATCCTACTACAAAAGCTTGTACTCAACAAAACTGGGAAACCTGAATGAAATGGACAATTTCCTAGACAGAAACCAGGTACCAAAGTTAAATCAGCATCAGATAAAACATCTAAATAATCCTATAACCCCTAAGAAATAGTAGCAGTCATTAAAAGTCTCCCCACAAAAAAAAGGAGCAAATGGTTTTAGTGCAGAATTCTAGCAGATCTTCAAACAAGATGTAATGCCAATTCTCTTCAAACTATTCCACAAAATAGAAACAGAAGAAATACTAGCCAATTTGTTCTATGAAACCACAATTACACTCATACCTACACCACTCAAAGACAATTCAGTAAAAGAGTACTTCAGACCAATCTCCCTTATGAATATTGATGCAAAAATACTCAAAATTCTTCCATACTGAATCCAAGAACACATCAAAACAATTATTCAACATGAATACATAGCCTTTATTCCAGGAATGCAGGGATGGTTAAATATTCAGAAATCCATCAATGTAATCCACTATATAAAAAAACTCAAAGAAAAAAAATGATCATCTCACTAGATTCTCAGAAAGCATTTGACAAAATTCAAAATCCTTCATGGTAAAAGTCTTAGAAAGACTAGAAATCCAAGGCCCATACTTAAGCATAGTAAAAGCAATATACAGCAAACCATTAGTCAACATCAAACTAAATGGAAAGAAACTTGAAGCAATCCCACTAAGACCAGGGACAAGACAAGGCTGCCCACTCTCACCCTACCTATTTAATATAGTACTGGAAGTCCTAGCCAGCAATTAGACAACAAAAGGAAGTCAAAGGGATCCAAACTGGAAAGGAAGTAGTCAAAATTTCACTACTTGCTGATAACATGATTGTATACTTAAGTGACTGGAAAACTTCCACCAGAGAATTCCTAAACCTGATAAACAACTTCAGAAAAGTGGCTGGATATAAAGTTTACTCAAACAAATCAGTAGTCTTTATCTATGTATGAGATAAACAGGCTGGTAAAGAAATTAGAGAAATGACACACATTACAATAGTTACAAATAATATAAAATACTTTGGTATGAATCTAACCAACCAACCAACTGACAGATCTGTATGTCAAGAACTTCAAGTCCCTGAAGAAAAAAATTGAAGCAGATCTCAGAAGATGGAAAGATCTCCCATGCTAATGGATTGGCAGGATTACTATAGTAAAAAAGGTCCATCTTGAGGAGAACAAACTACATATTCAATGCAATCCCCATTAAAATTCCAACTCAATTGTTCACAAATTCATTTGGAATAACAAAATACCCAGGATAGTGAAAACTATTTTCAACAATGAAATATCTTCTGGGGGAATCACCATCCCTGACCAAAAACTGTACTCCAGAGAAACAGTAATAAAAACTGCATGCTATTGGTACAGAGATAGTCAAGAAGATCAACGGAATTGAACTGAAGACACAGAAATGAACCCACATACCTAGGGTCACTTGATCTTTCACAAAGCAGCTAAAACCATTTGACCAAAAAAAAAAAAAAAAAAAAAAAGACAGCATTTTCAACAAATGGTGCTGGTTGAACTAGAGGTCAGCATGTAGAAAAATGCAAATCAATCCATTCATATCTCCTTGTACAAATCTCAAGTGCAAGTGGATCAAGGACCTCACATAAAACCAGACACACTGAAACTAATAGAAGAGAAAGTGGAGAAGAGCCTCAAACACATGGGAACAGTAGAAATGTTCCTGAACAGGACACCAATGGCTTATGCTCTAAGACAAGAATTGACAAATGGGACCTCATAAAATTGCGAAGCTTCTGTAAGGCAAGGGACACTGACTGTCAATAGGAGAAAAAACAACCAACAGATTGGGAAACAATCTTTACCAATCCCACATCCAATAGAGGGCTAATATCCAATATATACACAGAACTCATTAAATTAGTCTCCAGACAATCAAATAACCCTATTAAAAATTGGGCCACAGACCTCAACAAAGAATTTTCAACTGAGGAATATTGAATGGCCAAGAAGCACCTAAAGAAATGTTCAACACCTTTAGTCATCAGGGAAATTCAAATTAAAAGAACCCTGAGATTCCACCTCACACCAGTCAGAATGGCTAAAATTAAAATCTCAGATGACAGCAGATGCTGGAGAGGATGTGGAGAAAGAGGAACACTCCTCTATTGTTGGTGAGATTTTAATCAGGTACAAACACTCTGGAAATCAGTCTGGCTGTTCCTCAGAATACTGGACATTGTATTACCGGAGAATGCAGGGATACCACTCCTGGGCATATATTCAAAGATGCTCCAACCTATAACTAGGACACATGTTCCAGTAAGTCCATATCACCCTTATTTATAAGAGCCAGAAGCTGGAAACAACCCAGATGTCCTTCAGCAGATGAATGGATACAGAAAATGTACATTTACACAATGAAGTACTACACAGCTATTGAAGACAATGAATTCATGAAATTCTTAGGCAAATGGATGGAACTAGAAAATATCTTCCTGAGTGAGATAGCTCAATCACAAAAGAACAAACATGGTATGCACTCATTGATAAGAGGATATTAACCCAAAAGCACACAATACACAAGATATGACTCACAGACCACAGAAAGCCCGTGAAGATAGAAGAGCAAAGTGTAGGGGCTTCAGTCCATCTTCAAAGGAGTAACAACATACAGGAGCAACTACCAAGATAATGTGCAGAACAGAGACTGGAGGAAGGACCACCCAGGGAGTGATCCATCTGGGAATCCATTCAGGGTGCAATCTCCAAATGCAAACACTATTGTTGGTGTCAGGAAGTGAATGCTGACAGCATTACCTGTCTCCTGAGAGTCTCTGCCAGAGCCTGACATATACAGAGGCAGATGCTCACAGCTAACTATTGAACTGATCATGGGGTTCCTAATAGAGTAGTTAGAGAGAAGACTGAAAGTGTTGAAGGGGCTTGCGATCCCATGCAACAATACCAACCAACTAGAACTCACAGGGTCTAAACAGCTAGCCTGGGAATATACATGGAGCAACCCATGGCTCCAGTTGCACTTTTAGTGAAGGATATCCTTGTTGGGCATCAGTGGGCTGGCAAGGAGGTCCTTGGTCCCTTGAAGGCTGGATGCTTCAGTGAGGGGAAATTGGAGGCTTGGGAGGTAGGAGTGGGTGGATGTGAGGGGGAACACCCTCATAGAAATAGGAGGAGGGATTATAGGATAAGGGGTTTCTGGCGGGGGAGGTATGGGGAAAGAGGATAACATCTGAAATGTAGTAATAATTCAGTAATAAATAAACAAAAGAAAAAACAAAACAAAATAAAAAACAGATAATGAAACTGACTATCTCAATCAGTCATTTGAGACTTTTTGGCAGAAATTTAATATTATCCATATTACTGGGATTCCTTATAATTGTCAAGAACAAGGGACTGTGGGAGTTTAAAACAATCTCTTCATAAAATAAAAAAGGGGAAGGAATATCCCCATCATCACAAATATCTTTAAATCATGTTCTTTTTATTTTAAAATTTAAAAAAAAGATGGGTGCCAACAAATTTTGTGCTGAGTGGCTATGGCACTCTACAACTGGGCATACTTATGCATACATGAAAGGGAAAGATTTATTTACTGGCATATTGCAAGATCCTGATCAGGTATTTAATATGGAGAAGAGAGCACATTTTTGTTTTTTGTTTGTTTGTTTGTTTGTTTAGTTTTCTTTTTTTTCAGAATGTTAAAGGAGCATGGTAGCTGCCAGAGGGACAGGTGAGACATGCTGATGCCAGGACAAAGAATGATCCTGACCTGTGATCTTGTTGAGTGCCCTGAGAATGGTGACTGGGAACCTGTATTGGACATATGTTCCTGACACACCTTTGCTTACCAATGCCCTAGATGGGTCACCTGCCTTGCCTCAAGTTTTTAGACCCTGTAGAACAGAGAATCAAAAACAGAAGTTATAATGACACTTTTATTTTTTTAAAATGTGACCAATAATTCAGACTCAATCATGGACTGGTCAAGAAATCGATCCAACATTGGAAATAACAGTCTTTATTTGGAAGGTTGGATCTGAATATTTTGAGAGACATATTTGGAAGTTAACTGTATTTCTCTATGATGTTATGTTAGCAAGAGATAAAATTAGGACAGGATCTGGATTTCAAAAACGGGTTAGGACATTTGTTAAGGCTCTTTTCATTGTCAAGTTAAAAATAATTTTGTTTCTTCTACAATATTTAATGTATGTTGCATTGGTTGTACACTTTCTAATTTTGTTAATGTGTTGAAATCCAACATGTCAGTTATGCAGGTTTATCAACCAGCTTTTGTTTTATTACCCTGAGCACCACAGAACCTTGGTCTTCTGATAAAAGCTTGCAAATACTGGAAGAAATGAGTCAGGCTTTAAGCAGAAGCAAAAGGGTAGTGGACTTGACTTTGTTGGTATTAATTATATTAATTGCTAGCACCACTGCTTCTGCAACTGCTTTGACACAAGAAGTTAAGACAGCTAATTTTGTGAATCATTTAGCAAAAAAATGCTACTAATGTGTTGAATATACCGGAGGATTTAGACAGACAGTTGGAACAATGGATTGATGCTCTTTATCCTATTCAAATTATTGGAAGGAGGTTCAGAGTTTAAGAGTAAGGAGCCATCTCAAGTGTCATGCTAAATACCATTGAATTCATGTTAGTTCTAAAATTTACAGTGGTAGTAATTATAATTAGGAAAAAGTTTAAAAACACAGTGTATTTGGTATAATTCTAACACCTCACTAGATGTTTTAACTTTGCATAGTGAGCTTATGAATTTAAAGGATGCTGTTCTGCTTAGCCTTGATGCAGCAGAAACTGCATATAAAATTACCAATGGCCTGAGGTCAGTATTTCTAATTTGGTCAAGCTTCAAAATGGCATGTATAGCTTGATCATGCAAGCCTTTTTATAGTGGGAATACTTTTATTCTTGCCCATCACGTGGAAAGTTGTTTTTAACAACATGTTGGCAGCCCAAGTACATGGCTTGAGACTTGTTCGGCCATGGGACATTATCCTGGTCCTTGTGTTGTGAGTGTTCAGCCACACTCCCAGAACCCAGGCTCCTGACACGAGGTTTAATCTCCATTGAACCTGCACCTTCAGTCATGTAGAGGGTGTGATCTAAAGGCCGGGGACATAAGTAATTAGGTTATTCCCTCCCCCTTTCCCCCCTCCCTATAAAAGCCAGGCTCCCCTGGCTTTTGGGGAGATCCTGAACCATCTACACCCATTCACCATGCCACAAACAATAAAAGTGTTGAAAAACTGGACTCCACGTGTCTCCTGGGCCTGCCGCCACCAGATTCCCAGCCATTGGAACCTTGAACTACAGCCACAGGGTAGGACACTCTGCTGCAGTGTAGGAAGCCCACTAAGACCCTGCAGCCGGACTCCCCCCAAGAGTTTTTTCCCACAGAAACTGAAAATGGATCCCCAGACAGAGATATTAATTTAACATACTGGCAAGCCAAGGATGGGTAAGGTCTGCCCATAGCCTTACCAACCTAAGACAGAAGTGTATTGCTTTTGATAATGCATATTCAACATCAGTTAATGAAGGCAGTCTTGGCAGAATGACCTAAGACAGGCTCAGTCTTGTTTAGGAAATAAAAAAGTGGGGAGAGGTTGAGGGCCTCTGGGGCTTCTTGAGAAGAATATGACATGAGCCAAGAACAAGGAAATGGGCTGCTTGGTAAGAATCTGATATTGTCCAAGGACAAGGAAGTAGGCTTCAGGCAGGAATCTGACATTAATCTATGAAAAGAAGTAATTTCAGGCAGGGATGTAAATCTTAGTCTAGAACAAAAAAGTAGGCTTCAGACATGAAAATGACTTTGGGATAGGACAGGGAAGTAGGCTCAAATATTTTTGATCATCTTGTTAAGCCCTTAGAAACATTGATCGATCACAGGAGTGTTCATGGAATTATGTTTATTTCCTTGCTTGTTCTTTGACTATATGTTTATTGTCTTTCTTGTTCTTTGACTATTTGTATCTATTTTATTGCTAGTTCCTCAACTTAGAATTGACCTTAATACTTGCATGTAACTAAAATGATATAAAAGCAAATAGATGGAGGGGAATGGTATAGGGGTTTTCTGGGGAGGGGAAATATGGAAAAGGGATGATATCTGAAATGTAAATAAACAAAATATCCTATACAAAAATTAAAAGTGAATGCAGTTTTGCCATAGCTGTGGAGTGGAAAATATAAGAGTATGAAGGACATTGTATTTTGTTTAGGAAACATGCAAATTCTCAGAAACAAAGAATTAAGTGATGCAACAATACACAATGGCCAAGATAAAAGGGAAACAATTCATCGAGGAGACAAACAGAAAAGGATTAACACTGTCTGGAGGCAGAATCAGGATAGTGCCTGAATAAATTATTAGGAAAACAGAATTTTATTTAATAGCCATGGTTCACCAGAACCAAGAAAGATCCTAAAATGGACCGTTCACTACTATGCAGAAAGACTGGTTCTTGTGATTAAATTATTTTGTTAGTTCTCAGCATCAATATTGAAAAATATTATAAGACTCAGTATTTTGAAGTTTTTTCATGTCAATGACTTGCTGTAATGTCTCAATTTTATTTGTCCAATTTCAATTGAACTACTACTACTACTACTACTACTACTACTACTACTACTACTAATGCTACTACTACTACTACTATTACTACTACTAATGCTACTACTACTCACACACACACACACACACACACACACACAGAAAGAACTAATGCTGTCTTGTCAAAAAGTATCTCATTGTAACCCTTAGCTATAGCATTGAATTTTCCTTAATAAATTGTAGGTGCAGAATGAAAATAAGTTAAATGGCATTACCTCAGGCCACAATTATGACACAATGCTTGATCTGAAATTATATAGTAATACTATAAATAATCAGGAAAAGTTGTATAAGTCCATAAGTATCATAGTCATAAATATGGTACCCCTGAAGTTAGACAGCATAAAACATTGAAAGAATACATTATGGCCTTCTAACAAATCAATAATAATTCCTCAACATATTTTTTGATATTTATAATTTGTTGTTAGAAATCAGGTATATATGCCAACTTATGATGCTTACAAGAGTATAGATGAGGGAAAAGAATATAATATTATAAATAAAATAAACTTCTCTTTTAACCTTTAATGAAAAATGACTTTATTTTTTTGATTACTTAGATGACATAATTAAAGACACATTTTAAAATGTTAAAGCATATAATTTTCTAGAAAGTTTTTATTAGATATTTTCTTTGCTTACATTTCAAATGTTATCAACTTTTCTGGTTTTTCCTCCAAAATACCCTATCCCATCCCTTCTATCCCTGCTTCTATGAGAGTGTTCTCTCACCCACCTACCTACTCCCACCTCCCTGCCCTGGCATTCTCCTACCCTGGGACATCAAGTCTTCCTGGGACCAAGGGTCTCTTCTCCCATTGATGTCCAACAAACCATCCTCTACTAAATATGAGGTTGCAGCCATGAGTCATGCCATGTGTACTCTTTGAGTGGTGGTTTAGTCCCTGGGAGCTCTGGAGTGTCTGGATAGTTCAGATTGTTTTTCCTTCTATGAGGCTGCAAACCTCTTCAGATTCTTCAGTCCTTTCTCTAACTCCTCCACTGGGTACTCCGTGCTCAGTCCCATGGTTAGCTATGAGCATCCACCTCTGTCAGGTTCTGGCAGAGCCTTTCAGGAGACAGCTATATCAGGCTACTGCATATGATTTGAGAACAAATGGATTCCAAATTTCCTGTAAAAATTGGCATGTTTAACTTAGTTGGATGAATTAATTTGAGGAATCATTTCCTTAGATGAACAAAAAGACTGAGGAGGAAATATTATATATTGATATAAATTGAACATCCTGAAATATCTCTACAAAATAATCCCAATGTTTGTCTGAGTGTTCAAATTGTAATCTAAATACATTGCACAGACTACAAAAATAATAAGAAATATTTCTCCCATATCAAACTCAAATATTCTTTAAAAGCTAAAACAATGTACCAAGGAAATATCTGTCCTTGAATAATTTGTGAATATTTAAACTAGGTAAAGTCAATGAAAATTTAGTTATTTCAAATTATGTAATATATTTTATGATCCTACTATCTTTTATAACTTTCAGGACATTTCAACTTGGTTATCTGCTGTGTTTTACATTTACTTACCTGAGTGTGTTGTGTGTTTAAAATGATAATTATGAAGCAGTTTATTAGTTCCTTTCCAATAATGTTGGTGATAAATATTTATATCTTCCCAAGATGAATTGTCATGATCTTTTGTAAAAGTGTAATTCTAAACTATAATGTAAATCATGCAATTAGAATAAACTGAGCTAATTTTGTTTTATTTATATTTACAGTGCTTATGAAGCAATTTGATATGAGGAGATGTTGGAATACATGTTTCTATGTAGTTTTTATTTGTTGTCATTGAAGAGGAGCCAAAATATGGCTGTCTAGGCACAGGCTATTTTTACTTTAAGATATTTAGATCTGACGCTTTTTCAATTTCACTTGAAAAACAGTTAATAACCAAAGTGGCAAGAGTAACAACTAGAAAATAGATGGATATCTAAATATGAGTTCATGTGATTGCTTCTTTTAGTGTTTTAAAGACTACCCATGTAAGAATAATTTGAGACAGTGATTAAAAGTTTAGACTTAATAATCAATTTCCGAGTGCAATCTCAGGTGGATGGATCGAAAATCAAAATATGATCATTAAAAGGTTCTCTAAGATGTTTCCTATTCATAGCCCATGTGCAAAAATCATTGACATAAATACTATATTTATTAACTGGATTATTAGTGGTTTTATTGAATTTGCATGGCTTGGACAGTTGGGACTTATGCTTCAAAATTAAAACTCTTAACCTCTGAGCTGTTCATAGCAGCCTTTTTATAATAATTAGCAGCTGGAAAGAACTCAGATATCCTTCAACAGAGAAATGGATACAGGAAATGTGATATATTTACACAATGGATTATTACTCAGCAATAAAAAACAATGACTTCATGAAATTCTTAGGCAAATGGATGAAACTAGAAAATATCATCCTGAGTGAGGTAACCCAGTCACAAAACAACACATATGATATGCACTCACTGATAAGTGAATATTAGCCCAAAAGCTTGGAATGCACAAAATACAATTCACAGACCACATGAAGCTCAAGAAAAAACAAGACCAAAGTGTGGATGCCTCTGTCATTCTTAGAAAGGAGAACAAAATCCTCACAGGATCAAATTTGTAGACAAAATGTGGAGCAGAGACTGAAGAAAAGGCCATCCACGGACTGCCACACCTGGGGCTCCATCCCATATACAGTCACCAAACACAGACCCTATTGTGGATGCCAGGAAGTGTATGCTGACAGGATCCTGATATAGCTGTTTCCTGAGAGGCTCTTCCATAACTTGACAAATACAGATGTGGAAGCTCACAAACAACCATTGGACTCAGCATGCGGCCCACAGTGGAGGAGTTAAAGAAAGGACTGAAGGAGCTGAAGAGGTTTGCAACCCCATAAGAAGAACAACAATCTGAACCAACAAGACCTCCTCCCCAGAACTCCCAGGGACTAAACAACCAACCAAAATGTACACATGGAGAGACCCATGGCTCCAGCCACATATGTAGCAGAGGAAGGCCTTGCTGGGCATCAGAGAGAGGAGAGGCCCTTGGTCTTGTGAAAGCTTAATGCTCCAGTGTAGGGGAATGCTAGGGCAGGAAAGTGGGAGTGGGTAGATGGGGGGAAACACTCTCATAGTAGCGGGGGGGGGGGGGGATCAGATAGTTGGTATGAGAGGTGACCAGAAAAGGGGATAGCATCTGAAATGTAAATAAAGAAAATATCCCATAGAAAATGAAAAGAATATAAACTCATTAATAAAGTTTTGGATAATTAAGTGAGCTTTTTGTTTGACATCATTAAGATCACTTGTAGACAGGCTTGAATCTAATTTACAGGCTTGAATTCATGGTTGTAAGATCTGAAGATGGGTTTGAGATTTTAATTAGTTTTTGTGTTTACATCTGTCTCTGCCATCATTTCAAGGCCACAAGTGGACAGGAAACTACTGTGTCAGAAACTTCTATATAAAGTTTATCGCAAACTGTAAATTTGTCACTTATTTAATCATAGGAATTCTTAAAAATAGAAAACTCTTCATTGTTGTAGTCAAAGAAAGGTATGTGAAAACACATTAGGGCCAGAAGAGCTTTGAAGAGTAGGGTGTTGAGTCATGGAATGAGAAATGCGAATCAGTTTTTCCATTAGAGTCCACAGTTACCTGAGACCTGCTAACACTGTTAATTTTCATCTATTGAGACCAGTGTTAGTCTTCTGATCTCTAAAGCATAGAAATTAATACAATTGGGCTGTTTTAAGCCACTAAACCCATTATAATTTTTATATAATTAATAGAAAATTGATGAAAGCAATAGGCAGATTGTATTTATTTTTTTGGCAATTCATCAAACTTTAATTCTATATAGGTTGATACCAGGAAGGATAGAGGATTCCTGGAAAAAATGCAGTAGATAGAATTTACAGGAGTTGCCTAGAAGTCTATTTCATAGGTAATTGTAAATCTAGTCAAGTTGTCAATCAAAACCAATCCTCACAGTGAAGTAGAATATTGTGGTGCCAAAGACATGTAAAAATTATGTTTTGTTATCTCAGGGCACCCATAATAGAGAGGAAAAAGTGTTAGATAGAGTGCAAGGACAGGCACTTAGTGATCTACTTTATCTAAGACCATTTCTTTGAAGTTTCCAGTATCTTCAGTAGGCCTAGGAATGAATGCTACTACCATGAGTCAGTAGAAAACATTTCATATTTGAACTACAACACACCTGAATAAAGTCATCTGCTAATGATGCTTAAAACATAAAATCTATTTTATAAGATCAAAATGAATATGTGCATAGCTTTCCTATTTCTAATGGAAAACACACACAGATGTACCTTTATTACAGAAATTGCGACAAGTAAAGAAACTATATTATTACCAGATTGAGTATTTTGAACAGTAAAACCACTTTCTGATTTTATACAATGGCTTTTTAATGGACCTTTCTTTCTTTTTTTTTTTTTTTTTTTTTTTTTAACAATGTGAGGTTTTTTAGTACTTTTATTATAATATTAAAGCAACAAAGATTGTGCTTTCCTAAAAACCAAGACATAATTTCTCTATAAAATTTAAAAGTTTTTATTGGAGTCTCAGTTCAATTGGCCAAATCTGCCAGGGGATGAATATGAGTTACGTTTCTCCAAAAATGCAGCTGAAAATACCATGGTGTATGATGATAAACTTTTTTACTCCATCTCAAGTTGGTAGTCTAAATTAAGTCCTAATTACTCATTAGGAAAGCTACATCACCCAGCTATTATTAAATAAAATAGTGTCTATAAATAAAAATATATTTTCAATAGCAATAGAAATCATATTGGGTCATAAAATTTGTTTCATTAATGTTGCAGTCACCATGGTAACCATTATAATCCATAAGGTAGAAGGACCTGTATTCATCTTTGTTTAGTCAGTCTTTTCCATCCTCTATAAGCATAAATTTTTTATCTAGGACTGATACTGGAAAATATGTGGGAAGTTTGGTATTGTCTCTGAACTTAGGAGATAGTATTCACGTTGAACATTTAGTTTCTTTGAGTGTTAAAGTCATATTTGTGAACCATATCAAACTTGACCCTAACTGCTTTGCAGAGAAGAAAGTTTCTGCTTCTGAAACTCTGGTTCAGACACCTCATAAGCAACTCTGCTGTGATCTTTGGGCATGACAATTGAAGGATTCTTCAAATCTCCTTAATTCAGAGAGTGAATACTTTTAATAATCAGTGGTATTGTCAGACCACAGTGAATACAAAGGAAAGGAAGAAGAGATTAGAGTTTGAATTAAGGATTATACTTTGAGGACCCACTTTTAAACTTCTAATATTGTACCTTCTTTCATTTTGTTTTGATTTGTTTCCTTCTATTCATAAGAATGACAAGTTAGTATTTCTGTTCTGTTACTCATCTCTCTTCTGACACACTAATGCAGTTTTGGCCTTTTCTATTTCTTTAATACTTGACAGTTACTGATACTCATTTTAATTTATTTTCTTTAAAGTAAGTTGCCTACCTTTGAGTTTCAACTGGACCCTGACTAATGCAAAATTTACTGTTAATGTTTAATAACTCCCATTATGAATTTGGATTTTTTCCTTCTACTCATGCATGTTTCATAATTTATCCATATTCAACTGCTCATAACTATTTTAATTTCTTCAGTTTTTATTTATTGAGAATAGTACTGGGTTAGAAAGACTGCTCATCAACTAGGAGAACTTGTTGCTCTTCCAGAGGAAATAAACTTTATTCCCTGCCTCCTCATGCCAGCTCACTCATCTATAATTCTAGTTTTAAGATGCTCCATACCCTCTTCTGCCTTCTGTGCACACTGCTTGCACATATATTTGTAGAAACACACCCATATATAAACAGTAAATTTTGAAAAAAATTTAAAACAAATGACATGCCAGAAAATATGTCTCATTTTAATTTGGTGCTTGCTACTCCATTGGGCATAGACTAAAGAATTAGACTTAGAGGCAATTCAGATGATTAGTTTTAGTCAATATTGACAATGTGCTTTCAAAAATACTTATTTTCATTAACAATGTTTGATATTTCTTCTTTTGCCACATAATTAATTATGGTGTACAAGATGGATGATGATGTATATGTGATTAAATTTCACTTAGAAATTCATTATGTAACTTATGTATACATTAAAATTTGATACATGTACCTTTAATATAAGATGGTTTTGATTAAATATTTTAAAGGAGTAAAACCAATAGACAGAGTATTTAAATTCCTTCATAATCCGAAACTCTAGTTTACCCTAAATGTCCATAACATGTATGTAGTCCAAGAGGACTAAATGTTGATGGACAATAGATCCTTAATTAATGGTTTTCATGATGCATGTCACTTTTATTTCCTGAATTGAAGGAATGTGATGAGAGCTATATACAACCTATGTAATTACTGAGCTTGGGCTGAGTTCATAGCCCTTCTTTCTCTATACTAAATATCCCTAGCCCTAGGTTTGGAAGCTGCTAGCCTCCATATAATTTAATCTTCCAAAATAACTGATTCAATCTGGTTACTCTCAGCTTCTGATTGAATTGATTTGCTTGACCTCATATTAACTTTGGCAATATGTTCTAAAACTTCGGGATCCTTCCCATTCTCTGGCTTATTCTCTCTCAACTTGTGTCTAGCTTGTTCTGTCTATAACCTGTTTCTGTAAAACGGTCCCAGTAAAATTTTCATACACACACACAACACTCCACACCACAACCTTTATCTCTTTCAGTTCTCTCATGTAGCATCTTTTTCCTGTCCTGCTTTCCTAAGAGTTGGCCATATCCTATCTTTGCCTCATTCTGTGAAATCTTCTTCTGATACGGCACTGTGTCTGACTCTCAATAAGAAGTCACATTCAAACATGGATGCTTCATTCAACAAACTAGCCTTACCTTCACTGTTAAGAATTAAAGGTGTTTGCTAAGGGCATTTCTGAATTCCATCTAGATCACACTGTAATCCAGAGCATCTCTGCATTATGGCCAGATCATTTTGACCAAGAAGGTCTTTGATATGATCTCTTGCCAGAGCAGCCATGTTGCTGTAGTAAAAATCTTCTAAACCATGAGATAACACTTTTCAACTCAGGGCAAATACAAGGAAGCTAAGAGATGAAGCAACAATGTTTTTCTAAAAAAAACATTTGATCACTGTACCTATATGAGTGTTATTCAAATATATTTTAGTTTTACTTATTTTTTTCTGTTCTGTAAAATATGCTTGCCTTTTTGAGGCTATCTTGCTAGGTAAACATTTACTGAAAACTTTGCCATATTTGAATTATGAATTAACCTATTTTATGTCTGTTAATTGTTCTGTCTTGTTGACTGTTTTCTTATATTAATGTAACTACAGCATCTTTCTCATATTTCATCCTTTCTTTTCAATTAGCTTCATTTTTCTGTTTCATTATGTAATTTTTTATAAATTTCATTTAAATTTTGTGTTTCTTAATCTGAAAATGACTTTTTGAATTCTATACTGTTCAACATAATATAATTATTAATATGATTGGATTTAAGCCTACCTCATTATTTGATTAACATCTCTTTATTTAATATGACTTGCCTCTTTTCCTGTTTCCTTAATTGACCAAATATTCTTGGTAACACATTATGTTCCCTATATTTTATGCTTATATGTTTACACTGATGATTATTCCCTAATCCTCATCTACTTAATACTAAAATTCTATTAAGATATTCTTCAATATATATTAATTTTGACAATTGGATCAAATATGTGCTTAAAAATGTAAATTTCTAGAAGATAATATTTTGAAAGTTAGTCATATTTTCAGAGAGAAATAACAAAGAAAAATTAGTCTAATCAGGGTCTGAACAATATCAAAAGTAGGATTCAATCTTTCTGAGTGTCCATCTGACCATCTTTTTGTTTTCTATTTGCTTTTGATGTATAACCCTACATTGGGAAACATTGGGATTATTAGGAATTCTCCCCAACTATTATTTTAAAAAATTTTTTTGATTATTTTATTTATTTAGATTTCAAATTTTATCCTTCCCAGTTTCACTTCCATAAAACCTCTATATCTTCGCCCTCCCCCTGCCTCTATGAGGGTACCCTAACCATCCAACCACCCACTCCAGCATCAGTACCCTAACATTCTCCTACACTGCGCCATGGACTTTCCAAAGGACCAAGGGAAGTTCATGACCTCCCATTGATGACAAATCCTTTGTTACATATGCAACTGGAGCCTTGGGTCTCCCTATGGGTCCACTGTTTGCTTGGTGGTTTAGTCTCTGAGAGCTTTGGGGGCTGGGGGCTGGTTAGTTAATATTGTTGAACTTCCTATGGGGATGCAAACCCCTTCAGCTCCTTCAGTCCTTAATGTAGTTTTATTCTAGTATTTCCAATCATCAGTTCTGGTGTGTGTGTGTGTGTGTGTGTGTGTGTGTGTGTGCGCGCGCGTGTGTGTGTGTGTGTGTGTGTGTGTGTGTGCGCGTGTGTGTGTGTGTGTGTGTGTGTGTGTGTGTGTGTGTGCTATATACATGTGTGTATGTATACAAGGAATATATGGAAGAAGCAAGAGTTTGATGTTGGATATTTTCCATTTATCCTCCTGTTTATCCTTCTCTTCATCCTCATCCTCCTCTTCCTTCTTCTCTTTTTTCTTCTTCTTCCCCTCCTCCTTATTTTCCTCCTCCTCTTTCTCATCTTCCTCATTTTCTTTCCTCCTCCTCCTTTTTCTTCTACAAGGTCTCTCAGTAAAACCTGAGGTCATGATCGACCCATCTCCACTACTCTACTCCCTGGGTTTCAAGCATGTACTGCCACATCTTGATTTTCTCTGGATATTGTATATTTATACTCAGGTCCTAGTTCTTTTCTTTAAATTTGATTAAAATAAGTCAAATATATAAAAGATATATATATATATATCTTGCATCTATTTCTGTGTACCATGTGTATACCTGAGGCCAAGCAATAGGGTTATAGATGGTTTTAAGAAAATATGTAGTTGCTGAATCAAACTCTGGCCCTCTGTAAGAGCAGCAATTTCTCTTGAATACTAAGCTATCTCTCTAGCCTCATTCTTGCATTGCAAGCACTTTAGCCACTGAGTCATCTCCCTCATACCAAAAATGCATCATTTTTTAAAATCTTGTCCTATTGGCACTACAATATTGATAAAAATTGTTATGTTTTTCTTAAATAAAACAATACAAATTTAAAAGACAGCTATACCATATATCATACCACTTGCATTTTCCTGACAATTTAATAATAACATGAAGAAGTAAGGTATAACTGTTATTTGAATCTGAGTTGAACTATTTCTATTATGGGAACAAATTTATGTCATTCTTGCAGTTAAAACATAAAAGAAATATGACTTCTTTAACAGGACACTTTTGTGATATTCTATCTTGGAAGGAAGCCATCATGCTGCAGAGTAACCAGTCACTCTCAAAGAAAGACCATAGAAAAATATTTAAAGCCCAGCTCCAAGCTAGTAACCAGCATCACATGCCATATCTTTAAGTGGAAAAGAGGGGAAGTCTCTGAATGTTTCCAGCTCTCAGTCATAACACTTCTTCAGCTGAGGAGATCAAAATTGTGGCCCTTTGAAACCTTTCCCAAGTGATGAGAATCATGAAAAAAATTGCACTCTCTTGTTTTGACTTACTAGTTTTTTAGATTATTCATTTTTCATGAATAGAAAATTTAAATACACAACATTCTGCTTAGTTTTATAGATGCTCATGAAATTTAGACAAATATCCCAAGGGCAATACTTCCAAATAGTGGAAGTCACAGATCTGTTTTTCTTTTTACTGTAATCTCAGAGGACTATGTCCTGGCTGCTTTATCAGTCTCCATCTCCAATTTTTGTTTTGCAAGCCCCAAGAGATTGCCAGACTCCAGGTTGCCTTCTTTGCTTCTTGACTGTAGCCTTCTGACACAATTCTTGGCATCTTTTCCAGTTCTAAGAAGTAACAGGTGCCAGAAAAAAAGGGACTTAGAAAATATTGGCTTCCTTCTCTGCTCATTGCTTCACTCAGGTATCTTAAACTCTGCAGTGAATATTTTGCATTTATTTTTTATTTTGTTCTTTGGTTACCAATAACAACATTGGCTACACATAATTACTGTATCAGAGTCCAACATAGAAGTTTGTATTGCATTCTAAATATCAGAATATCACAAAAGTGTCATATAAAATGCATGTGTTAAAGTATATAGATCAAATTTGGAAGAGACCATCTTAAGAGCCATGAGTAGTGATATATGTAGCAAGTGATGGACAGAGCTGTGGCAAAAATAGCAAAACTAGAGAAGACAATACAACCTTTTAGTGAATTTTTTGCATACGTAATTTGCATAATTTGATTTTAACTTAAGAGACAGAAGAATACAGGGAAGCATGAAAAAGTGTAACATAAATAATAGGGTATATTTTAAGATGAATTACTGAGTTGGATGTTTCATATCAAAAAGTCCCCAGTAAGAATATATTTGATAGTGGAGGGTTTTGCATTTGAAATATAGTTAACCTTCTAAGTGGAAGCTGACAATTGTCAATGAATTTAGAACTCATAAAATCAACCTACAGTAGAGACAGAAAGTTGGAAGGCCACAGAACACCCATGGAATTTTGAGATGTGTATATATATATATATATATATGTGTGTGTGTGTTATATATGTGTGTGTGTGTGTGTGTGTGTGTGTGTGTGTGTGTGTGTGTGTGTG
>JANHMN010000005.1:78988431-79042052 GCA_030674055.1 Rhabdomys pumilio
AATCAATAGGGTCAAGACAAATGGGTGAATTACATAATGCATTTTCTTATCAAGTAGGTAATTATTAAAGAAGAAATAAATATGTGTGTGTATCTATATGTGTGTGTGAGAAAGAGAGGATGGAAGTGTTGGCTCAGCAGTTAAGAGACCTGATTGCTCTTCCAGAGGACTTGGATTCAATTCTCAGAAGTCACATAGCCGCTTAGAATGGTAACTTTCATTCCAAAAGATCTAACTCCCTCAGCCAGACAAAATAGCAGGCAAAATATTAGTGCAAATGAAGGTACACACACACACACACACACACACACACACACACACACACACATGTGTGTGTATATATGTATATGTATGAATAAATATATAAATAAAATTTTATGAATTGAAATTATATGTCTGTAGTTTAGTGGTTCAGTACCAAGGAACCAGAGAGGGCAGGAGTTTGAGGTCCACTTCAGAAACATATGGATAGCCCAAACGAAACAAAAACAAAAAGAAAAAATATATATGCAAATGAGAGTCCCTTCAGGACTTCTATAATTCAAAATATTCTACTGGGTTTTCATAACTGATATCTGTGTATATACTGAATTTATTATGTATATAGTCATATGTAGCTATCCATAATATACCAGTTCATATCAATTAAGCCCTGTTATGAAATATGCCATAAATTCACAAATGCCATTGTAATGTATGTCTATAAACAAATATCTCTATTGTATTTAATTCACAAAGTATTACAAAATCTATGTCTAAAATATTTCTCAATTTCACATGTTCCAGTCAGTTTTCTCATTGCCTCTAAGAGTCACAAAATAGTCCTTAGAGGACTTGAGACAAATATCAAATATTGCAAGAATTTAGTATATTTGATTCTGTCTCTAGAATTCATAAATAAACTCCTCAATATCTATTTAAAATTTTAAATTTCATTAAAGACAAATAGAATTAAAAGTTTTAAATAATTAGTGATAACCAGTTGTATCATATAAAGATACCTAGGAGAAAATAAAAGAGTTCATTTCACTTAAAAAAGTGTTGATAGATACATTGCCTTTCTCAAAATTAATTTTAGAAACACCACATTTTTTTTCTTATGCCTTACTCAGGAATGCAACTGTATCAATGTACAGGATAGATAGCTCACCTCCGTGATTCCTGTTCCTTCAGAAAACCTGAATTTAATTCTCCGCATGATATCAAACAGCTGATGACCTCCTATAACTCTAACTTTAAGGGGTACATATACTCTTTTGGCTTACACAGCCATTTGCAAATATGTACATACATTCAGAAACACAATTTTTGACAAATCTTTTAAAGACTATGTTGGTTGATATGAAAAATTATTTAAGAGAATATGTTGTAATCATTCATTTTTCAAAATGTTTCTAAAGCATTGTCAGTGAGGTAGAAAGTCTGGTTGAGAAGCTGAACTTCATATATTTGCATAATAAAATATAAATGAGTTAATTCATGTAAAAATACATGCAACTTTAACTTATAAGTTCCAAAAGGCAAATGCAAAGATTCAAATAAGCTGTACTTATTCCAACAGAAGTTTAAGACACTTGCAATAAATTGAATTAGCTAATAACATATTTACAATCACTTGATTAAAATGAAATTATCAGGTTGAAAGGTGGGGAAGCAATAGTTGAATCCATTTGAGTCTAATTTGACTACAGTAGAATCACTGTTCTGCACAGTTAAGGACTTCAATTAGAGAAGTTATGAGTATGGAATACTTGAAAGATGCTTTCTAGAAGCAAGATATTGAGTTAGTTAGAGATGAACAGATGAGTCAGCAAGAAAGCAAACATACCATGCCAAGCCTTCTCTATTTTTTTTTTTTATTTTGAAGAACAAATTTTGTTAAGTATTAAGAGTCTGGTAGACTGAAAAGAGAGTGATTTTGGGTGTTTATTCAGAAAACATCTTAAAAATATTTTTAAGCTACTGCCAAGGTTGCCTGGAAATGAGTACTATAGAGACTACAGTGCCAGTGAAAGTGTGCAGCAAAAATGAATCTATGACAATTATAGTAAATTAGGTTTTTCAAAAATATCAGTAAAATATAAGTCTTGTTATATTAATATTTTGTTGTTAAATCTTGTGTATATGCTAGTGAATCCTATCAATTTTCTCTTCAGTCAAATGAACATTAGATGACCTTATTATGAATGATATGAATAATATTTTACTGATAAGTGCTTTGAAATAATCAAAAAGTATGTTTTCAGTGTTAGCTACATGTCTTTATAAGAACCTGTAATTCAGATTACAAAATTTTCAAAATGAAATAATGGACAGACTCAGTGAGGTACTTCATCAAATTAAGCTCCTGCTTCTTTATGCAATGTTATTAAATTAGGTTAAGAAAAAACAGAACTCATATAAAATTAAACTCACAAACACCTCTTGAGTGTTTCTTAGGTATTAGGCAATGTTCTCAGTACTAATTATGTATGCACACAAAAATTACTATTAAGGCCAATATTCTCAAAATCTCTTAACACATTTCTTAGTTTCTCAGATTACTATCTGCAAAAGCAAAATTGAGTTATAGGTCTAACATTAATAGTGCTCAAAATATACATGTCTCCTTACCCACTTATACTACACTGGTATATACTACAAAACACTGCTTTTACATAATAGAGGTTATTACAGAGATTTTTATCAGGACTGGGATGGAAGATAGAACTCATAGAAGAGGATATGATTTGCTCATGCAAAACATTTAGTTTGATTTAAGTAATCAAACAGGTGAAATTGTCAGTGATCATGTCAAGAAATTTTCTACCAGCTGTTTAAAAAGATGCAAAGCAAAAAAATAATAATTTTCTGTGACTTGGGTTAGGGAGGTGGAAGGTATCTCCAGGATGTGACAGAGACCTGGGATAAGAATCAATGGGGGTGACTTTGGTTGTGACTCACTATCTTGGGGCTATTGAACCTGAAGAGGCTACCTCCTTTAGCCAGGCAGGAACCCCAGTGGAACAATAAGGACACTAACCCACCCATAAAACTTTCAACCCAAAATTTGTCCTGTCTACAAGAAAAAGAATTGCCGGGGTGGGGATGGAGCAGAGACTGCAGAATTTCCAACCAATAACCAGCCCAATTTTAGACCAATCCTGTTGGACAGACCCAATTTGTAACTCTCTTAATGATACTCTGTTATGCTTGGAGACAGAAGTTTAGTTCAACTGTCCTCAGAGATGTTCCACCCAGTAGCTGACTCAACTGATGCACACAGCCACAGCCAAGCAGTGGATGGAGCTTGGCGACTCTTATGTCAGAATAGGGGAAGGATTTTGGCCCCAAAGGGTAGATGAACTTCACAGAACAACTAAGAGTCAACTAACCTGGACACTGAGGCTCCCTGAGACTGAACCACCAATCAAAGAGCATACTCAGACTGGACTGAATCTAGGTCTCCCTGCAGTTATATAGCAGATGGGCAGCTTCATCTTCATGTGGGTCCTGAAAAACTGGAGAACGGGCTATCCCAAAAGATGTTGCCTGTCTGTGGGACATGATCTTCTAGCTGGGTTGCTTTGTCTGGCTTCAGTGGGAGAGGACGTGGAGAGAGATAGGGGGAGAATTGTGGGAGGGGTGACTAGGAAAGGGTCAGTGAGTGGGATGTAAAGTGAATAAATAGATAATATACATATTAAAAAAAGAAAGAAAGAAAATTACTACCAGTTGTTTAAAAGCAGGCAAAACAAAAAGTAACAATTTTCTGTGACATGTACATTCTATCTATTATAATTACTGGATTTAACTACTTTCATTTAGTTTTAGATTAACATATACCATGTTGTGCTTTCAGACTGGAGCCTAACATGGATGTCCTCTGAGAGGCTCTATCCAGTAGCTGATTGAGAGAGATACAGATACCTTCAGCCAAGCATTGGATGGAGGTCAGAGACCCCTATAGAAGAATTACAGGAGGAACTGAAAGAACTGAAGAGGATGACAACCCCGTAGGAGGACCAACATCACTAACTAACCTGGACCCTTGGGAACTCTCAGGGACTAAGCCACCGGCCAATGAGCATACATTGGCTGGTTTGAGGCCCCCAACATATATGTAGCAGAGGGCTGCCTTGTCCAGTTTCAGTGGGAAAGTATGCACCTAGTACTGTAGAGACTAGAGGCCTCATGGTGTGGGAATACCCAGGGGTGTGCCTTCAAATATGAAGGGGATAGAGAATGGGGAGAAGAACACAGTGAAGAGTGACTTGGAGGGGTCAGCATTTGGGATGTAAATAAATAGTATAACTAATAAAAATATATAGATTAGCATATATATGAACAATATATTTATCACTACACTTACATATATGATCAACTTTAAATATTTTCATCATACTTTTTCAATATCATCTCTGTATGTATAAAATTAGTGATCAACAAGTTCACTAGCAGTGATCAACAAGAAAACATTGACTGTTATAAAATACTCGAGATAAGTGTCTTCAGTTACTACTGACATTTCCTTTTACATTCTATGGTTCAAATATTTCAAATTTTTAAATTTTTTTTGCAATATGTTATTTGTTCCTTGAAATAAGTAATAATATACATAATGATATACATAAGAAGATACACTTTAAGTCCATACACTTTAAATGATGAATTAAAAAATAATAATTATTATACTGTTAACAAGCCTTTACTTTATACTTTGCTCTAAAAATTATTCAAGTTGTTTTCCATGGCCATGGGATAAATTCAGCTTACATATAATTATAGTGCAGCTACTTTGCACTCTATTGGTTACTCATCCACTTGTATAATACATCTTGTATGTCTTAATCAAAATTCTTTTATTTTTTGTAATAAAATAAAATATTTTACTGGCTTTCCAGTTCTAGAGCGATAGAGTCCACAATGCTAGAACAAAGTCATGGAAATAAGAAAAGATTCTTTAATGGAAACAGGTTTTTTGTTTGTTGTTTGTTTTCTTTTTTTTTCTTTTCTTCTTTTTTTTTTAATCATACACAAATGCGAGGCTAAAGTTTAAATGGAGAGCTTTAAGGAGTATAACCTGGAATGGTTAAAAACTTATACATTGGTATTCAGACACATGAAAGTCATTTTGGTTTTTGAATAGCAACATTTAAATAGTATCTATTATTTTAAGTTCACTTCCCATATTGTATGAGTCTTCTTTTCTAAAATGTATAATCTACATACCTCTAGGTAAATATGACTGAGTATATAAATTTGTGAATTTTCTTTCCAGTAACTTCACTAAAATAATAGTAAAGAAATTAATATTCTTGTATGCTTAGAAAGAATTGGTGAATGCAAGTTACAATAACACTGGACCAGATATGTCATCCAGTTTTTGAAAAAAAAGGCATCTTAGTGGGTTAAACCCCTTAAGAGAAGCTAAAGAAGTTACAACCTAAGTGCTGTGTAGGCAGATACTGATAATTAACAAGTCTATTTGAAGAATGCTGAAGACTTTAGGATCTGGTGCAAGCTCTAGTGTGGAGGATTGAGATATAGCACTCAAATGACTACCATAGCCACAAATCTTTCGAGTTCTAGAGAGTTTTAAGTCATGGAAAAAATAACACTAGATAATCTGTATTCTGAGAAGGTGGGTGGAAGTATATTAGAAAAAAACTAGAAGTTATCTGCATTATAAATATTGACAAATATAATTCCCTCAAACATTTTAACATATTATATAAAACTTTACCAGATAGGAAATTAGAGTGTTCTTGTCTGGTAAAGCAGAATACTCAGAAAGAAGTCACTCTTATTTTCTTTTTTCCCCACCACTGCTTTCTCTCTCCTTTATTCCTTTTTTCTTTTCTTCCTTTCATTTTTTACTTTCTATCATTTTGTGTTGATACAAAGTCTCACTAAGTAGCTCTAGCTTGTCTGGAACTTGTTCTATAGGTCAGGCTTGCCTAGAAGACACAAAGATCCACTGACTCTGTCCCTCAGTTACTAGGGATAAAGTCATCCACCACAACACCTGATAAGTCTGCCAATAAGGAAAATGTCATTTGTCCCTAATTAATCTAGAACCATCTCCTTCAGTCTATATCTGGCTATTAGTATGTCTTTGTAAAGCAAGTTTTATTGAAAAATCAACAACACATGTTCAAATGCGTATTACCTGTGTCAGATGACAGTAGAGGTGATATTTGTAAAAGAAACAAAAATTCCTTTGGATATAAAATATTTACTCTCTGGATCTTTGTAGGGAAAAAAACCTGCTTCAGGGTAAATCTCAACTAATAATCATATGTATATTGAAACAATAATAAAGGAGCTTCATAGTGTCTTAAATGTGACTAGACCAACAGGAATCATTATGCGTGGGAGGTAAGTTTTTCAGCACGTGTGTGTCAATAGGCACATTGTTATAGTTAATTAAGAAAGATAAATTCTGGTGCTCTGCTATATAGTGGATTGATACTCATTAGCCATAATATCTTGTATAATTTAGAATGCATTTGCCATGCAGAAATTCTATGTGCTTAAAGTAAATGATATTCTATTTTCCTTTATTTGATTACTGCACAATGTTCATGTGAATTGAAGCATAATATTGTGGCTCATAAATCTAGAAAAAATAATGTCAAACAAAAAAGACAAAACACAAAAATACGATTCAGTTTTAAAATGAAAAAATGTTCTTTGCATATAGTAGGTAAGAAAACAAAACATCACAAGTTTAATTCCAGCACATATGAGGAGAATTTGAGAAGATGAAAAGTTCCAGGCCAACCTGGGCAACATGGTGAGGTCCAGGACATCATAGTCTACAACTGAAAAATCTGTAGCAAGATCCAAGCATAACACATAGGATAATATGGGATAGCACTTAATAATATTTGAAAAATAAAATATTATCATTATATTTATATGTTAAAAACATACCGGATGACATTCCATGGGTGAAATAAGAGGGAGTTTGTCAAAAACAAACAGAGAAAAAACAATTATTAATTTTTTTAAAAATCAGATAGCTAAAATTATGCAGTGATATTTTTGGTAGAAACTGTTTTCATTCTTTCCAGTGTGCCTTTCCTTGTATACTCTGTTTCATTATTTAGGGTGAAAAATAGACAATGTGATCATGGAAAGAAAATTCTTTGTTGTGTTCTTTTTTCTTTTGGAGGTTTTTAGACATAATTGTTTTAATTTTAGGTGAATGAGTGTGTGCCTGCATGTATGTCTATGTATCACATGTGTGCCCTGTGACTTGTGCCTGCAGATCCCGGAACTGGAGTTACAGATGGTTGGGAATCACTTTGTGGGTACTGGAAATGGAGCACTGGAGAAGCCAGTGTTCTACATGCTGAGTCTTCTGTCCAGCTCTTGTTACAATATTTTAACATTCATCTTTTTAAGGTTTCCTGTACATTCTTCCTATTTCCTTCTGAAACACAAATGAACAATCTAATTTTAAGAATTGTGATACAAAGCCTAGAGAAATAGTATTCTCCTTAGTCTTTGTCAACTCAACACAAACTAGAGTCACTTGGGAATAGAAAATCTCAATGTAGACATTGTCTTTCAGAGTGGCCTGGGGCATGTCTGTTGGGGTATTTACTTGACTTATGATTGTTGGGAAGACTCATCACTCTGTATGTTGTCCTGCATTTTACATGAGAGCAAGAAAATAAGAAAAATGGAAAGCAAGAAAGTAAGCAATATTCCTCCATTGTCTCTACTTCAGTTCCTACCTCTAAGTTCCTACCTCTGCTTCCGTTTATGATGGACTATAACTATTAAATGAAATAAGCCCTATCTTTCTTTTGCTTATTGCTTTTAGTCATGGTGTTTTGTCCCAGTAATAGAAACAAAACTAGGACAGATAATTCACAAAAGAGCAGAGTTCAGTTCCCAAAACCCACATTGAGAAGTTCACAAGCAACTATTGTACCCAATCCTGCTTCTGGACTCCACAAGTGCCAGTCAAACACATGGTACACATACACACATAAGGTACTAAAATATGCATGCAAAATATTTTTAATTAGTTACTTAGCTAAAAAGTAAACTATGACCCAAGTAGACATATCTGTCTGTAGACCTTGCGACATCATTATACCTGCTCCAGTTTAAAATTCCCATAATTCAAATTTCTTGTGACATGAAAAGGGACATCATGAGAAGAATCCCTTGGGGATTTTATTGTTTTGTGCACACAGATATTAGAATAGTGTTCTCCAGATACTAACGGCTCAGAACAATTACAGAGAAGACATTAGGGAAGCCCAAATATCAGTTAAACTACATTTAAATATATAAATATGATAACTAAAGTAGCATTTTAACCATGTTAGTCAGAAATTTATAGGTAAATCCAAATGAAAATGTGAGGAGTCTGACTGGAATGAGAAGCACATAAGGAAACTTATGAGGAAAAAAGTTAGAAAGTAATTTATATTTAAGACATTCTACATTTATTCCACATGGAATATAGTGGCAATAAGATTGAAAATCACATTCCAGTCAAAGCAATATTATAGGGCTTGCCTAAAAGTAATAATGCAGTTAGATTTAGTAAAGTAAAAGTCAAGAGAAAAAAAGAGGACTATAGAGGTGGAGGAGGTGGAAGGAATGTGGAGCAGAAGTACATGGCCTGGAGAAACCACAAGTTATAAGGGATCTCATAGATGGGGAAGATGGATAGATCTGCTCAACCCAGGAATGCGGCTTGTATTCTTACTAATTGTGTTGTGTTTTCTTTGTCCAGGCTTATTTGGGTTGGAGATTTACCACAATAAATAATGACCTAGGTCATATCATACATGAGGGGCTAAGAACCCAGTAGTAGCTCAGTCCTTGAAGCTGAATGTCTCAGTAGTAACAATCTGGCTCCAAAACCCTCGAAGGTTCCTGAAAAGCTCTTTGTTCTTAGAAAAGACTAGAAGTCCAGGTTCTACTATCAGTGAAGAAATCAGCTGCAAGGGCAGCAGAAACAGCACAAATCAACTCATCAACAAGCTAAGTAAATAATTTCTCCAATGTGGGCTGTGGACTTTATACTGACAAAACCAAACAATGGAAAACACTGCCCAACATGACATTATTTTAATTTGGGTTACTTTTAAAAAATATATTTGACCAGGATGAGGGTAGTGAATGGGATGTGAAGTGAATAAGTAAAAATAAAAAAAATAATTAATTGCAAAACATGGAATTTTATGAAGTTCTAATGAAGTACTGAGGTGTGTAATTATATAAGATCTTTCAATATGGAAAGGTTTTTAATTTAACCCATAAATTCAAATAAAATGAATACTTTAATGACACACTCAACAGTTTTTTTTTTTTTTTTTACTTCATACCACTGATACACAGTTGGTTTTGGTACCTATTAATTTGAGTTTATTATTCAGTCATCTGAAAAACATCTATAACTCTATTTGTATATTTTTATATTTCATATTTTATACTGCATAGAATTTCAACCAACATTTTATGTAAAACTTCTCAATTGAATTTTTATTTATACCTAACTTTGAATTTAGCAGTTCATAAGCTTTTCTTGTGAATGCACTAGTTAGGGCTGGTAAGATGGCTAATGAATTGAATTAAATCTACAGAAGCAGATAACTTTTTCTTGAATGTTGCCTTCTGGCCTACACATACCATGGTATACAAGCATGTACACACAAAATAAAGCAAAATAAAATCTCAAAAATGAATTAATTGGATTCTCTTACTAAACATTTGAAAGCATTATAGTATTTCATCTCAGAAAATTCCAAGAAACAAACCTAACTGAAAATTTTGCCGTTCTCATTTAGCTATTAGACTTTAGCAAATCTTACTACTCTATTTAAGATCTAAATAGTTCTTAATAACCTTGAAATGATTGTATGTACAGCTTTCTGCTGTGGAGATTAGCTAAGATAATGTGAGAAGGGCAAATAACATTTATGTATAGTGAATAAGTTTAAAATGTTATCAAATTAAACAAGTAAATTTTGGAGATAAGAGTTTTATTGCATAGTACCTTAATTTGTGCTTCATGAATATATACAACATTTCATTACATTCTAAAGACAACAAGAAAAGAAGGAAATTAATTCGTTTTGGTGCAATGCTCTCAGAAAATTATATTTTGAAAATTTCTTGGGTTTAATTATATCCAAACACTTATGTTTGAGCTGAAGTTCAGATATTACACTGTTATATTTGAATTATTAGTATGTGTGTAATTTTAAAGACACTTGGTTAGAACATTTACTTTAACATTTCTTATAATCCAATAATTCCCTCCTATATATTTGAATGCTATCTTGAGTTTTCTTTTCCTCCCACTATGGATACCAGAGGTTTCTTAGACCTATTTCAAGAGATATTAATGGAAAGATGTCTTGATTCTCTGCCTTTTAATACTCAAAATTTATAGAAATATAATAGATAATATTCTAGTCAATTTTGGTTTACATACTAAAATATCAGATCAGATATCAATGAAGATCAAGCATTTGTTGCTTATAGTTATGGAGACTTACAAATGCCAAGATCAAAGGGCCATCAGCACCTGTTTCAGATAAAGGCTCACTTCTTGATTTTCTCATACCTACTAGTCTTCTTGAATCAGATAAACAGAAAGCTGTCAAATCTCTTTTTGTAAAAGCATCGATCTCATCATAAAGGATCTTTCCAGGTAATCTAATCAGGTCCCAAAGTTTCTATTAAGGTCTCAAAATATGACTTTTTAGAGGGTACACACATTTAAATGGTACTAATTGCAATCATATAAGTTACACTCTCAAGTACTATAATCTTAAATGCTGAAATCTATAAAATTAAAGTCAAAATTTTTATATGCTGAAAATCTGAATTTTGAGGAAGAAATTAGAACATTTTTAATTGTATACAGAATAGCTACCAAAGAATTCAGTTGTATACTTTTTCTGCCCATTTTTAAAAATAACCATTGGCTAAGTATAAAAAGAATCCATTAAGTTCAGCAACCTTCTGGGGCTAAAGCTCTTGCTGGTATATATGTTCCTCCAATATTACAAAATACATAAAATAAATGATCTGTTTACATATTTAGCTTTAAAAGATAATTCAATTATCATATCTTCCATTAAAACTAAGTATTAAAAAAATCTAGTATTTGCTTTACATTGCCTAATGAAAGGCACTTTCAAAATTGTACTCAATGTTTTATTCCATTCAATATAAAAACAAATATAAACATTTTGAATTAGGTATGACAGGATCTTGAGTTCAAACAAATGTTGGTACATGTGCTAAGGCTCTTTTAATTGTCCAGTTAAAATTGTTTTTATTATTTCTACAGTAAGCCTGGCATGTCAGTTATGGAGGTCTATCAACCAGCTTTTGCTTTATTGCCCTGAGTATCACAGAACATTGGTTGTCTAAAAAAAAAAAAAAGCTTGCAAGTACTGGAAGGAATGAGTGAGGCTTTAACAAGAAGCAAGAGGGTAGTGGGCTTGATTATTGCTGGTGTAACAGCTTTAATTATATTAAATGCTTTAAGTGCTAGCACTACAGCTTCTGTAATTGCTTTGACAAAAGAAGTTAAGACAGCTACATTTTTAATCATTTAGCAAAAATATGTTACTAATGGGTTGAATATACAAGAGGATTAAGATAGGCATTTGGAACAACTGATTGGTGCTCTTTGCACTATTCAAATTATTTGAAAGAGGTTCAGAGTATAACAATATGGAGCCATCTCACGTGTCATGGCAAATACCATTGGATTCATGTTAGTTCTAAAATTTACAGTAGTAGTCATTATAATTAGGAAAAAGTTTAAAGACACTTGCAGTGTATTTGGCATAATTCTATAAACTCTCTGGGTGTTTTAACTTTGCATAGTAAGCTTATGAATTTAAAGAATGCTGCTTTGCTGAGCTTTGATGGAGCAGATACTGATGATAAAATTATTGATGAGCTAAGATCAGTATTTCTCTTTTGGTTAAGCTTCAAGAATGGCATATATAACTTGATCATGTTAGCCCTTTTTGTCCTGGGAATAGTTTTATTCCTGTCATCATATGAAAGCTTGTCTTTAACAACATCAACATGTTGGCAGCCAAAGTACATGGCTTGAAACAGAAAATGGATCCCCAGAGTTATTAATTTAACAGGCTGGCAAGCCAAGGATAGGTAAGATTCTGTAGAGAGACTTACCAACCTAAGACAGAAATGCACTGCTTTTGATAATGCATAGTCCACGACAGGAAAGGAAGCATTTTTGTAAAAACAACATAAGACAGGATCAGTCTTCTTTATGAAATAAAAAAGGTAGAGATGTAGAGAGCTTTTGCAGTTACTTGGCAAGAATATGACATGGGCTGAGGACAAGGAAATGGGCTGCTTGGCAGGAATATGACATTAGCCAAAAACAAGGAAGTGGGTTTTATGCAGGAATCTGATATTAGGCTAGAACAAAGAAGTAATTTCAGGTAGGACTCTAAAACTTAGTCTAGAACAAAGAAGGAATTTCAAGCAGGAATCTAAATCTTAGGCTAGAACAAAGAAGAAATTTTAGGCAGGAATCTAAATCTTAGGCTAGAACAAGACTGAAGGCTTCACACATGAAAATGATTTTGGGCTAGGACAGCAAAGTAGACTCAGACATTTTGGTCATCCTGATAAGTCCTTAGAAACAGTGATCATGGGAGTGTTCACAGAAATTTGATTATTGCCTTGTTCTTTGAATATTTGTATTTATTGTCTTGCTTGTTCCTTGACTATTTGCATCTATTGTATTGCTAGTTCCTCAAACTAGAACTGACTTTAATACTTGCAAATAATTAAAATGGTGTAAAAGAAGAAAAGAGGAAGGGGAATGGGATAGGGGGTTTCTAGGGAGAGGAAATGGGGATAGGTTATGGCATCTGAAATGTAAATAAATCAAATATACAATAAAAAAACAAAAAAGTATTATGTATTTATATTGTGTCCTACAAGAAAAAAGATATTTCCACTTAAATACTTACCGTGAAACAGTGTATGTATATGTGTGTATACTTATTAGCATTAGGGTTAGTATTAGTATTAGGGTATTAGGGATATATATATATATATATATATATATATATATATATGTTTTTTATTGGATATTCTATCTATACTCCAGTTGCTATACCCTTACCACAAATCCCCCCACCCACCCAGGAACACCCCACACCATTCCCCCTCTTCATGCCTAATTGAGGATGTGTCCCCACCCACCAACCCACTGTCACCTCCCCACTCTCAAATTTCCCCACACTCAGTGTCCAGCCTTTATGGGACCAAGAATCTCCTTGCCCACCTATGCCAAACAAGGCCATCCTCCCCTACATATACAGCTGGAGCCATGGATCCATTCTTATGTGCTCCCAGACTGGTGCTTTAGACCCTGAGAGCTCTGGTTGGTTGCTATTGTTGCTCTATTCATGGGGCCACAAACCCTTTCAGTTCCTTCAGCTCCCTCTCTCTAACCCTTATATTAGGAACCCCCTGATCATTTCAATGGTTAGCTGTGAGCATCCACCTCTGAATATGTCAGACTCTGTCAGACTTCTAAGTAGACAGGCACATTAGGTTTCTGTTAGCATGCACTTCTTTACATCCACATCAGCATCTACCTTTGGTGACTGCACATGGGATGGATACCCAGGTGGAATAGTCTCCAGACGGCCTCTCCTTCAGTTTCTGTACCACACTTTGTCTCCATATTTGCTCCCTTGAGAATTTTGTTACTCCTTCTTAGGAGGACCAAAGCACCCACACTTGGTCTTCCTTCTTTATGCGCTTCATGTGGTCTGTGAGTTGAAATTGAGGATTTTAAGCTTCTGGGATAATATCCAACTATCAGTGAGTGAATATCATGTGTGTTCTTTTGTGATTGTGTTACCTCACACAAGATATTTTCTAGTTTCATACATTTACCTACGAATTTCTCAAATTCACTGTTTTTTAATAGCAGAGTAATACTCCAATGTGTAAATTTACCACATTTTTTGTATTTGTCCCTCTATTTAAGGACATCTGGGTTCTTTCCAGTTTCTGGCTATTATAAATAAGGCTGCTGTGAGCATAGTGGAGTATATGTCCTTATTATATGTTGAAGCATCTTCTGGGTATATGCCCAGGAGTTGTATAGCTGTGTCCTCAGGTAATGCTATGTCCAATTTTCTGAGAAACCACCAGACTGATTTCCAGAGTAATTGAACCATCTTGCAATCCCACCAACAATGGAGGAGTGTTCTTCTTTCTCCAAATCCTTGCCAGTCCCCTGAGTTTTTGATCTTAGCCATTCTGACTGGTGTGAGGTGGAATCCCAGGGTTGTTTTGGTTTGCATTTCCATGATGACTAAAGATGTTGAACATGTTTTTAAGTGCTTTTTAACCATTCGAGTTAACTCGGTTGCAAATTCTTTGTTTAGCTCTGTACTCCATTTTTAATAGTATTTTCTTGTCTGGAGTCTAATTTGTTGAGTTCTTTGTATATATTGGATATTAGCCCTCTATCAAATGTGGGATTAGTAAAGATCTTTTCCCACTCTCTTGGTTGCCATTTTGTCCTATTGACAGTGTCCTTCACCTTACAGAAACTTTGCAGTTTTATGAGGTCCCACTTGTCAATTCTTGATGTTAGAGCCTAAACCGTTGTTGTTCTGTTCAGGAAATTTCTTTTTTTTTCTTTTCTTTTCTTTTTTTTTTTTTTTTTTTTTTTTTTTGGTTTTTCGAGACAGGGTTTTTCTGTGTAGCCCTGGATGTCGTAGAACTCACTCGGTAGACCAGACTGGCCTCGAACTCAGAAATCCGCCTGCCTCTGCCTCCCAAGTGCTGGGATTAAAGGCGCGTGCCACCACTACCCGGCCCCACCTTCTCTTCTATTAGTTTCAGTGTATCTGGTTTTATGTGAAGGTCATTTATCTACTTGGACTTGAGCTTTGTACAAGAAGATAAGAATGAATGGATTTGCATTTTCTACGTGTTGTCCTCCAGTTGAACCAGCACCATTTGTTGAAAATGCTGTCTTCTTTTCACTGTACAGTTTTAGTTACTTTGTCAAAGATCAAGTAACCATAGGTGTGTGCGTTCATTTCTGGGTCTTCAATTCTTTCCCATTGATCTTCCTGCCTGCCTCAGTACCAATACCATGCAGTTTTTATCACTATTGCTCTGTAGTACAGCTTGAGGTCAGGAATGGTGATTCCCTGAGAAGTTCATTTATTGTTGAGAATATTTTTTGCTATCTTGAGTTTTTTTGTTATTCCAAATGAATTTGAGAATTTCTCTTTCTAACTCTGTGAAGAATTGAATTGAGATTTTAATGGAGATTGCATCAAATCTGTAGATTGCTTTTGGCAAGATAGTCATTTTTAATATATTATTTCTGCCAATCCATGACCATCTTATCATCTTCTGAGATTTTTTTTCTTTCTTCAGAGACTTGAAGTTCTTGTCATAAAGATCTTTCACTTCGTTGGTTAGATTCACTCCAAGATATTTTATATTATTTGTGACTATTGTGAAGGGTGTCATTTCCCTAATTTCTTTCTTGGCCTGTTTATCTTTCAGTAGAGGAAGGCAACTGATTTGTTTGAGTTGATTTTATAACCAGCCACTTTGCTGAAGTTGTTTATCAGGTGTTTAGGAGTTCTCCAGTGGAAGCTTTGGGGTTACTTAAGTATACTATCATATCATCTGCAAATAGTGAAATTTTGACTTCTTCCTTTCCTATTTGTATCCCTCTGACTTTTGTTTGTTGTCTAATTGCTCTAGCTAGGACTTCCAGTACTATCTTGAGTAGATAGGGAGAGAGTGGGCAGCCTTGTCTAGTCCCTGATTTTAGTGGGATTGTTTAAGTTTCTGTCCATTTAGTTTGATGTTGGCTATTGGTTTGCTGTATATTGCTTTTACTAGGTTTAGGTATGGGCCTTGAATTCCTGATCTTTCCAAGACATTTACTGTGAAGGGATGTTGAATTTTGTCAAATGCTTTCTCAACATCTAGTGAGATGATGGTGTGGTTTCGTTTTTTTTTCTTTTTATTCGTTTCTATAGTAGATTATGTTGATGGATTTCAGAATTTTGAACCATCTGTGCATTCCTGGGATAAAGCCTACTTGATCATGATGGATGATTGTTTTGATGTGTTCTTGGATTTGGTTTGCAATAATTTTATTGAGTACTTTTGCATCGATATTCATAAGGGAGATTGGTCTGACAATCTGTTTCTTTGTTGGGTCTTTGTGAGGTTTAGGTGTGAGCGTGATTGTGGGTTCATTAAACGAATTGGGTAGTGTTCCTTCTGTTTTTATTTTCTGGAATATTTTGAAAAGATTTGGTATTATGTCTTCCTAGAAGGTCTGATCGAATTCTGCATTAAAATGATCTGGTCCTGGGCTATTTTTGGTGAGAAGACTTTTAATGACTGCTCCTATTGCTTCAGGGGTTATGGGACAGTTTAGATGGTTTATCTGCTCCCGATTAAACTTTGAAACCTGGTATCTGTCTAGAAAATTGTCTATTTCATCCAGATTTTCCAGTTTTGTTGAGTATAAGCTTTGGTAGTAGTATCTGATGATTTTTTTGAATTTCCTCAATTTCTGTTGTTATCTCTCCCCTTTCAGCTCTAATTTTATTAATTTGGATACTGCCTCTGGTTAGTCTGGCTAAGGGTTTATCTATCTTGTTGATTTTCTCTAAGAACCAGCTCCTGGTTTTATTGATACTTTGTACAGACTTTTTGTTTGTTTTTTCTACTTGGTTGATTTCAGCCCTGAGTTGATTATTTCCTACAGTCTACTCTTGGGTGTATTTGCTTCTTTTTGTTCTAGAGTTTTCAGGTGTGTTGTCATGTTGCTATTGTATGCTCTCTCTCCAGTTTCTTTTTGTAGACACTTAGAGCTATGAGTTTTCCCCTTAGCACTGCTTTCATTGTGTCCTGTAAGTTTTTGTATGATGAGCCTTCATTTTAATTAAATTCTAAAATGTCTTTAATTTCTTTCTTTATTTCTTCCTTGACCAATTCATTACTGAGTAGAGCATTGTTCAGTTTCCACATGTATGTGGGCTTTCCATTGTTTTTGTTATTATTGAAGACCAGCCTTAGTCCATGGTGATCTGATAGGATGCAAGAGATTATTTCAATATTTTTATATCTGTTGAGGCCTGCTTTGTGACCAATTGTATGGTTTCTTTTGGAGAGGGTACCATGAGGTGATGAGAAAAAGCTATATTCTTTTGTTTTACTATGAAATGTTCTATAGATATCAATTAAATCCATTAGTTTCATAACTTCCATTAATTTCACTGTATCTCTGCTTAGTTTCTGTTTCCATTATCTGTCCATTGAAATTCCCCACTATTATTGTGTGAGGTGCAATGTGTGCTTTGAGTTTTAGTAAAGTTTCTTTTATGAATGTGGGTGCCCTTGCATTTGTAGCATAGATGTTCAGAATTGAGAGTTCATCTTGGTAGATATTTCTTTGATGAAGTATCCTTCATTATCTTTTTTTGATAACTTTTGGTTGAAAGATGATTTTATTCAAAATTAGAATGACTAATCCAGTTTGTTTCTTGGGACCTTTTGTTTGAAAAATTGTTTTCTAGCTCTTTACTCTGAGGTAGTGTCTGTCTTTGCCACTGAGGTGCATTTTCTGTATGCAGCAAAATTCTGGGTTCTGTTTACATATCCAGGCTGTTAGTCTATGTCTTTTTTGGGGGAAATTGAATGCATTTATGTTAAAAGATATTAAGGAAAAGTGATTGTTTCTTCCTGTTATTTTAGTTATTAGAGGTATAATTATGTTTGTGTAGCTATTCTCTTTTGGGTTGGTTGGAAGACTACTTTCTTGCTTTTTCTATGTTCTATTTTCTTTCCTTATGTTGGAGTTTTTCACCTATTATTGTTTATAGACTGGATTTGTGGAAAGATATTGTGTATATTTGGTTTTGTCATGGAATGTCTTGGTTTCTTCATCTGTAGTTATTGGGAGTTTTCCTGGGTCTAGTAGTCTGAGCTGACATTTGTGTTCTCTTAGGATCTCTATGATATCACTCCAGGATCTTCTGGCTTTTATAGTATTTGGTGAGAAGACTGGTGTAATTCTTATAGATCTGCCTTTATATGTTACTTGACCTTTTTCCCTTATTGCTTTTAGTATTTTTTTTTGTTTTGTGCATTTGATGTTTTGATTATTAATTGACAGGTGAAATTTTTTCTTGTCTAGTCTATTTGCAGTACTTTAGGCTTCTTGTATGTTCATCCACATTCCTTTCTTTAGGTTAGGAAAGTTTTCCTCTTTGATTTTGTTGAAGATATTTACTGGCCATTTAAGTTGGGAATCTTTACTCTTCTATATCTACTATTCTTAGGTTTAGTCTTCTCATTGTTTCCTGGATTTCCTGGATGTTTTGGGTTAGGAGTTTTTTGCATTTTGCATTTTATTTGATAGTTGTGTCAATATTTTTTATGGTATCTTCTGCACCTGAGATTCTCTCTTTCATTTCTTGTATTCTGTTTGTGATGCTTGCATCTATGACTCCTGATTTCTTCCCTAGGTTTTCTATCTCCTGGGTAGTTTCACTTTGAGATTTCTTTGTTTCTACTTCCATTTGTATGTCCTGGATGGTTTTGTTCAATTCCTTCACCTGTTTGGTAGTGTTCTCTTATAATTCTTTAATGGATTTTTGTGTTTCCTTTTTAAGGGCTGCTACCTGTTCACATGTGTTCTCCTGTATTTCTTTAAGGAGGTTATTTATGTCCTTCTTAATCTACTCTATCATCCTCATGAGAAGTGATTTTAAATCTGAATCCAGCTCTTCAGGTGTGATGGGATCTCCAGGACTTGCTATGGTAGGAGAACTGGGTTCTGATGATGCCAGATAACTTTGGTTTCTGTTGCCTATATTCTCGTGCTTGCCTTTATACATCTGATTAACTCTAGTGCTAGTTGCACTCACTGCCTCTTACTGGAGACTGTCTTTCTAGTTATCTTGCTTGTGTCACAACTCCTCAGTGTCCAGATGTCTCTCTGATCCTGTGATCCTGTGATCCTGTACTCCAGGGTGGAAGAGCTCCTGGGACTCAGACTTTCTCTGGGATCCTGAAATCCTGCTGCTCTGAGTACAGTGGTTCCACCACTGCTCTAAGATGGTTCAGCATATGGTATCTTCATGGGAACAGACCTGCTAGGTGTCTGCCCCAGCCAAAGGGACCAAGCAAGGTGCTATATACATGTTAACATATATATGTAGATATATATGATTTCATATTTGTATGGCAATTTATGCTTATTGGATCCCAAATTTCTAACTTTGAGACCACCTGCTTATATATTAATGACTGGAAGTAATAATTTACATTGTATCTGTTTATTTAAGAATTTGATTGACTTTTCAGAAGCAAGTTCAAGCATGTCTACTGAGTATGCTATATATCTGTAATGAAGTATTACGTTTAAAAACATAAGACTTATTACTTTATTTATTAGAAGCTCTACTGGTCAATGAGCTTTAATGAATAAAAACTGCTTTTACTTGATATTATTGTTTCAAAGTTATTACATATATATGTAGTGGGAAATATTTAAAACTGCTCAGCCGTTCCCATGCTTCTGCTGGTACCTTTCTCTCTTAAACTCAGTAGAGTCATCAGAAGAAGAAAAAGATACCACATAAACTTAGTAACTGAAAAAGATTTCTATCAAATGAGATTATGGCTCTGCAATCAATTTTAGCTATTTCCTCCCTGTTCCAATTATGACCATTTCTATATTCCCTAGAAAGGCATCCTATAATCCCCCTCTCCAGCCACCAAACCCAGGAAACTCAATCCATGACTCTTCTGAATTATAGTCTTTTAAGTTAGGATAGAGGACAATGTTCTATTTTATTGACAAAAATGTTGGACTGGGTGTTAGGCCTATCTTATACCTTATAGATTATCAAATGGTGTTAGTTATGCTCAATTTATTTTTGAAATAAAGTCTTTTTTATTTTAACAGAAAGGATGATATGTGGCAAGATTTTCCTTGTCCAATCTATTTAAATAGTAGTGCAGCAGGAGGCCTGTGATTGGTCAGGGAAAAGGGAGGCAGAGCCAGGAGTTGCAAAGAGAGAGACATGGAAGAGAGAAAAAGAAGGTCTGATGAAGACAGAATTCGCATTAGAATATAAACAGCACCAGGCCTATCCACAACATATATAGGATTATAATAACATTTATAGAATGTTGTTACCATTCAATCCCTAGTATTTTTCATCAAATCTGTGGTTCTGTATATAAATACTTGTATAATGGATTTCCCTATAGTCCAAACAACAAAGAAAATTGGTCCAGAATATAGTAAAATTTAATAGAGACTGGTCATGTGGGAAAACCTTGAATAACAAAAGAATTTCACAAAGAGAAATTCTTTGTAGAAAATTAATGGAAAAATATTTTTTTTAAAGGTAGAATTGTGTCCTACAAGGCAAAAGAAATTTCTGCTTAGCTATTCACAGTGACACAAGAGTTCTCAGGCTAATGATCATGAAGGTTAATCCGCTTCAGTATTATACTTCCATAAATTATCTATGAACTATCCAAGTAGTGTCTTTTTCATATATTAATTTTTATTTTTAATTTTTAAAGAGATTCATTCATCATTTTATGTATATGGGTGTTTAGCTTGTCTGTATGTTTCTGAATCACATGTATGCAGTACCCACAGAATTCAGAAGACCATGTCATATATTCTGGATTTAGAGTTTGAGTTGATTATGGAGCCACCATCTGTATCCTGAGAGCTGAAACTGTCCACTCAGCAAGAGCAGCAAGTGATCTTAACTCCTGAGCCATCTCTCTTCAATCTCAATGACACATATTTTTAATTATATTTATTTTCTTTTTTAGTTTTTGTTGTGTCTGTAGTTTTCGATTGTGGGCATTTTCTTCAGTGTTTAATAATATCTGGTAAATCTTCATATCTTATCATTGATAAACCATAAATTGTTTAGGCTTTTAGAGTCCCACTTTACTGCACTCAGCACCTTAATATTTGATTCTCAATGTGCACAATCACATTTTTTTTCTGTATAAGTATTGTATATGCTTGTAAAGAACACTAAAATTCTTCAATAAATGGAGACATTTTCTTAAAATAACTCTCATTTCATTTTTCTTTGTCATTTTAAAATATATAATTAGTGTATACTAGTTACAATCATTCTTGACTCTTCGTCTCCCTCAAACTCCTACCAAAACTTTGCCTTCCTAGACTCTCTATAAGTTCCTTTCCCACATATGGCATTTTTGATTTAGACTTTTTAAGTTGAACTAGAGTCATCTGTATGATCATGGATGTAGAACTATCTGTTAAGGCTTAGTGAACTTCTTGTTATGTACAAACCTAAAAACAATGACTTTTTTTGTGGATCCCATTACTAGCAAATAGTTCATCAGAAAAGGGTAGAAACAAGGAGTTTCTCCCTGATCCATAGATGACTGTTGCCAGATCGTGTTTTCAAGAACCAGAGTAAACAATCTTAGTTGCTGTAAGATCATAACTAATAGCTCCCAATGTTCAAAAGATAGCATTTTGTAGCCTGTAATTCTTTCTGTTTGCTGTTACATTCTTTTTATCTCTTCTTCTGTCTTATTTTCTGAGCCATAGAGGGAAAGCTATAGAGCCTTTGGGGTTGAATATTTGCAACTGTCACTTATTCTCAGCCTTGAATCTCTGTATTCACTGACATTTATTGCAAAGTAAAGCTCTGATTAACATTTGAAGTAGCATTTGTACAAGGTAATAAATGTAAGTATTGTGAAGGCAGTTAACCACTGAGTCAACTTACTTAAACAACAGTGGTAAATCACCACCCTCACCAGCTTAAACCTAAGTCCTCCTCATCCATGAATTTTTACATGAGTTTATAGTACAAGGCATGAATTCTTTCCTGTGATGTGGGCCTCATATTCAGAAAGAAAGTGGCTAGTTACATCCTAACAGCTGTGACACTACTGAAACAGTAGCCATATCTTGCATGACAGGTAGTTTTGTAGTTCATAGAGTTTATAGCTATGTAAGACCATTGATGTCTTTTCTTCCCCAGATGTTTGCATGACATATTTCAGAACTGTGAATGCTAGCCAACAGTGAGGAAACTTACAGTTGAGTTCCAGCTTATTTTTCATGTATGGTTTGTAGAAAAATTAAGCCAAACAATATGGTTCTATAGAATACAAAATGAGACAGGGAGGGACAAGGAGTTGGTAAAATATACTGGAGGCATATGATATGGAACTCTCCTACTTTATAAGCTAATTAAAATATCTTTGACACAAGATATTAGAAGGGATCTAGCTTTCCAGCATTGCTAGATGACATTTTTCCTAAAACTCAAGAGTTACAAAACAAAAATTCCAATGCCAGATGTACAATAGTTCCTTAAGACTCATTGATCAGGGCTCCTTGAAGTTTGTATCTGTGCCCAGAACAGAGCTTCTGCTTTGGATCTCCACCCACTCAGCCCACACCCAGATGAAGCATCACCCCAAGAAGTTCTGACAATCCAGGATCATAAGATCACAGAATCACAGGATCACACGTGTGAAGGAGGGATAGGCTCCAGTCAGAGACAGCAAGGTCAGTTAACATCAGAGATAACCAGATGGGGAGAGACAAATACAGGAACATAAGCAACATTAACCAATGCTACTTGGCAACATCAGAAACCAATTCTCCCACCATAGCAAGCCCTGGACACCCCAACACACAAGAAAAGCAAGATTCAGGTCTAAATTTATATCTTATGAAGATTATAAAGGACTTTAAGGAGGACATAAAGAACTTAAATACAGGAGAACGCAGGTAAACATGAAGTATAAAAAAACATAAACAGGTAAAGGAATTGAATGAAAACATTCAAGAAGTAATGATCAGAGAAACACAAATTAAAATGACCCTGAGAACCCACTTACACCAATCAGAATGGCTAAGATAAAAAAACCTAAGATGATAACACATGCTGGCTAGGATGTGGACAAAGAGGAACACTCCTCCATTGCTGGTGGATTGCAGACTGGTACAACCCCTCTAGAAATCAATCATGTTTCTCAGACAATTGGAAACCTGAAGACCCATCAGTACCACTCTTTGGAAATATACCCAAAAGATGCTCCACCATGCTGCAGGTGGCCAAGAACATGTTCCACTATGTTCATAGCAGCCTTGTTTCTGATAGCCATAAGCTGGAAACAACCCAGATGTCCCATGACAAAAGAATGAATACAGAAAATGTGGTTTATTTACACAATGGAATACTACTCAGCTATTAAGAATGATGACATCCTGAATTTTACAGGCAAATGGATGAAACTAGAAAATATCATCCTGAGTGGTGTAACTCAGACCAAAAAGAACATGCATAGTATGTACTCACTAATAAATGGATATTAACCAAAAAAAAAAAAATACAAAATACCCAAGATATAGTCCATAGAACTCATAAATGTCAACAAGCTGAAGGGCCCAAGTGAGGATGCCTCAGTTCCACCTGGATGGGAGAAGAAACCAATCACAATGAGGGGAGGGAAGGAAATTGGATGGAAAGTGGAGGGGGAAGAACAGGGGAACATGATCTGGTATTGGGTGAGGGAAAAGGACTGATGTCCTGAGGGTCAGCAAAAGAATGAAAACAGGCAACCCAGGGAGGTAGGAGGTTGAGGGGACTCTCCAGAATGTACCAGAGACATGAGAGATGAGAGACTTTCAAGACTCAAAGGGAAGAACCTTAGATGAAATGCCCTACAGTGGGAAGAGGGAACTTGTAGACCTCACCTCCAACAGAAAGACAGGGCATCAATTGAGGGATGGAGTTGCTATCTCACAGTCAAAAATTTGACTCATAATTGTTCCTCTTTGAAAGAACTACAGGGATGGAAATGGAAAAGAGCCTGTAAAAGAGAAGGCTCAGTGACAGGCCCAAATTGGGATCCAGCTCAAGGGGAGGCCACAAGGCCTGACACTATTACTTAGGCTATGGAATGTTTACAAATGGGACCTATCATGACTGCCCTCTGAAAGACCCAACAAGCACCTGAAAGAATCAGATGCAGATATTTGCACCCAACCAATGGACAGAAGCTGCTGACTCCTGTGGTTAAATTAGGGAAAAGCTGGAAGAAGCTGAGGAGGAGGGTAACTCTGTAGAAAAACCAGCAGTCTCAATTAACCTGGACCCCTGCAATCTCTCAAACATTGGACCACCAACCAGGCAGCATACACCAGCTGATATATGAGGCCCCCAACATATACACAGCAGAGGACTTCCTGGTCTGGGTTCAGTCAGAGAAAATGCACCTAACGTTCAAGATACTGGAGGCCCCTAATAGTTTAGAGGTCTGATGGGGTAGGGCTGTGGGTAGGGACATTCTCTTGTAGAGACAGGGGCGGGGGAGGAAGTATGAAGTGCAGAACAGTTGGAGGGTAAAACAGAAGGGGAATAAAATCTGGAGTGTAAATAAATAAATAAATAAATATAGATAAAGTTTATTAAAAACTCTTTATTAAAGTTACATTTCATGAGACCTTCCATTCTTTTTATTCTATCATTGATTGAGATAAATATTTTAAGTCTATCATTTCTCAGGTTCATAATCATATTTTCAGTTGATCAAAAAGTTTCTCAATAGAAAATTTTAAACAATTGTTTTTGCCTTAGTGCTTTCAGTTATGTCTCATTTTTGAGCATTTAAAAAATGTCTAAATTCAAGTTTTTAGCCGTCTTCTCAAGCTGATTCAAATGTACATAGCTTCTGATTTTCTCTGTCTTGAATAAGAATACTAACCCATGAATACATTTTTTATTTGTATAATACTTTTTATATATGTAATATTTTTAAAATTATCAATATCTGTTGATATTATCAGTGCTAATTTCATTATTCTATGTCTTGTGAAAAAGTTATGTGCTCATCATATACAGTTTATTATCTTCTCAGCAAGGTAAAAAAGAGTTAATACAAACGCAATTTTTTAAAACTAGATGAGAGAAAATTCAATATTCAATATGGAAAAGTTTACATATAGCAGAGAGTGCTGCTAAACATGGCTTAGAAAGGCCAGTATTAAACTATCTGCGGATATGATAGAAATGCATCTCTAAAGACCAAACACCTACCAAAGAATTGGCTTAAAGAAATAGAAAGAAATCATAGAACAAAAGAAGAAAGAAACAAATGCTCTATAGAAAACCTCATTGTTCTCAGGTGATAGCCCAGGGCTTCTGTGCCTGCTTTGTACCACATGAGTTGAAGCTATGGATATTTAACTCCACATTCCACTGCTTAATATCTCAACAAATTAGGCAGTTGGCTGTGAACATATATATAGCTGTCAATGTTGTGATGTTCTAATGATGCCTTAGAAAGAAAAAGGTATCTTTCCACTGAGAATAAGTGTATTATTTCTATATTTATCAATATTCACAAGAAAGAAAGCTACATTCCCTAGGATGCAAAGAATCTTACCAAAATAGTTATTTGTCACAATTTAATATTTGTTTAAACTTGCTACACACTTAGCAAAAACCAAAATAATACAATTTGTTATAAGCAAATTGAGTTACATACAGTTTAAAAAACTGATTCAAGGTTGAAGACCTACTAAGTGATGCTGAAGATATGGTTTAAATACAGGCATTTTATACGGATATAAATAGATAGAAGCCTATTTTTTTTATACACTACACTTAATAATTGTCTACTCTGAAGAAATTCCAGAAAGAAAATTAAAGAAGTCTGAGATATTGATGTAGTTCCATCATTTCACTCTCATAGTCTAGTCTATGTTTCCTACTATCATCATGTTTAGCTGGGAGGAAATTTGCATACATTTTTCCTTTGCCTGTGTTTGACATGAGATTCTTATTTGTGATAGATTGCAAACCTCTTCTTTCTAGATTTCTCTTGTAAGATTTTGGCCTTTTTAAATACCCCAACTCCTTTTATATGAACAATACAAATAAATATTTTAGAGCATTAGAGAATGTTCTTCACATATTATGGATACCACTTGATCCTATTCCTATATTCAGTTTGTCTCATCTTACTACCAATATTACTGTATACAAGGTTAACTTTCAATATTATACTCACTGTTCTCTTGTTTGAGTTTCCAGATACTATAGGATTTTCAGGTCTTCTCATTCTGCTACAAAATTATGGAAAATAAGAATTTCTTTTGAGAATGAACACATAAAGCCTTAATAATTGTACAATTTTTACTTTGTTTTAATTTCATAGCTGACACAACATTTTTCTTAACATAACATGTTTTTTCTCTGGATTTTACTGAGGATTATTGTCTGATTCACTGACAACACAAATTTTGATGTAAACCTTTTTATTTCAATGTCTTAGTAACAAATGTACCATAAATTTAATAAAAGCTTTACCTGACATTTGCATATTTCAGTTGTACCACTGATTTCTTCATGTTTGTTCTCTCCATTAGACAGCAGTATAAATATGTTGATCATGCAAATTATAGTCTCATCCTAGATGATTGCAAAGTTTTTAAAACTTAATCATATCACTTATCTACATCATCATACACTGTATAAATAAATTAAAGTAGTATTGTTTTTTTGATTTGGTTTATTTATTTATTTTTTTTTTTTGATTTTTCCAGACAGGGTTTCTCTGTGTAGCCCTGGCTGTCCTGGAACTCAGTCTGTAGACCAGGCTGACCTCAAACTCAGAAATCAGCCTGCCTCTGCCTCCCAAGTGCTGGGATTAAAGGCATGAGCCACCACTGCCCGGCAGTAGTATATTTTCAAAGTAAGCATTCAAAACAGTGAACATAAATATCATATCATTTATAATAATAATAATGTGTGTAAATGATTTTATCTCCAAGTAATTAGAATGTAAACCCCAATAAAAGGAATCTTCAAACTATTTTCTCTTTTGAAAATTTTACTTGGACTAGATGATAATTTTCCTCCCCTTTTGTGATGTGAATTCTCACAACATACAGATTATACAGTGAGGTCACATCAACTAATGCTAAGCTCATGATCCAAAACCTAAGTTAAAGAAATGTCTTATATCATTTGTGAATCAAAGAGTATTCACAATTTCATGTCCAATTTTTAAATAACTACAAGCATGTTTTATCTCCTTCTGGTAATCTAATGTATTCAGAAGAGTAAGTGTAGAGTAGGGATATATGGCTGACAGTGGTTTCAAAGATGATCCTCAGGTGGCAGCAGCAGCAGCAGCAGCAGCAGCAGCAGCAGCAGCAGCAGCAGCAACATTCCTTGAAAGTCACTTAGGAAGTCAGATTCTAAGATCCTACTTAGGGCATTGTAAGTCAGAAATGCTTTGCGTGTATTTCATTAGTCTGTGGTTATTTTCTACTGTGATTATCTTATTTTATAGACAAGAACATAGGGGCAATGGAAGCTTTTTAAATACTTAGCCTAAGGACATATGACTTAGCCCATTGTGCAGCCAGATTTTTCTTTCACATACCACTTTTCATTGGTATTTATATATGTTTCCCCTTTTTATTAATTTCTTTATCTATTCACTTTACAACCCAACTCTTCCTCTCCTCCCAGTGTCACCCTCACAAACTTTCCCCATTATCCTCTCCACTTCTCCTCAAAAAAAAAAAAAAGAAAAAAAAAGAAAAAAAAAAAGAGAAGACCCCCATGGGTGCCAACTCACTCTGGCACATCAGGTCACAGCAGGACTCAGTGCATCCTTTCCAGGGTCTGTTTGTTTTTTAAAGCCCTCTATGGCTTTGATGGAACTTGAGTTTGACAAACCCACTCCACATATTAGACCACATAATTTGTGATTGCCATCTGATTTCTGATCTATTTTGGTTTGAGAAAGTGTTAGAAATCTGCTAGTCAGATTTAAATTTGCGTTTTTGTTGACTTGGTAATGTCTAAACAGTCCATTCAATTGAAGCAATTCCTTAAAATTTACTTTCCCTACCTTTAATTTCTAATTGTGGTTACTGTATTTTTAATGACTACCAGTAAGAGACAGTCTTAGTATTTCTTTCTATGACCTTTAAAATAGCTATAAGTCATGAATTTATTAGCCTTAAATACATAAAACATACTCCACTCTTGTATCCTACTTCTCTCCTTATTGGTTATTTACAAGATATGGCTCAGAACAATTACACTGTATCGTAAAGTTTTCTTTAAACTAGATCCTCACCATATGCCTAATAAACCAACAACAAAATATTCAGAATGAGGTTACTGCAGTCTAAACAGTGGGCATTCTGCCAACTTAAACTCTAAGCAATACATGTCTTATTAGGATTTGCATATTTCTTTCTATTAGTCTAAAATGTACTGTTCCTGAAAGCCCTACATATTTTCATTAAATTAACAGTATTTACATTATACAGTCATTGATTTCATGTTTTTGAAATAATTTGATCAAAGTATCAATGCATTGAAATTGTGGAGAAAAAATTAATAGAATCATATCTATTCAATTTAGGAATTGCTTATGTTTGATTGCTCAGAATCAAGTGTGTATAGGTGAGTGATTGGCTAGTGTACTCTACTAGTAAGTAGTAATATGAGGAGATGTATACTATCCATTTTAAATTCTAAATTCGTGTAATCAGGTTTTCCATATTCTAAACTGTATGATAGTAAAAAAAAAAAAAAGCTAGATATCTACTTGTACATCTATTGTTGTGTATCTGATTTTATATAGGAGCATACACTTGTCCACAAACATGATATTATTTTTGCAATTTTAAAAATAATGGTAACAAAAGCACAGCGACAGTAAAAGAAAGTCTCAGAATGCCGCTAACACCTAATTTTAAAATATGATGCTTTTTTCTCCGATACATTATCTGTCAAATATATCATATAATCATGTTTTAGATCAAAGATTGCTGTGCTAGCTTTTTGTTACCTTGTCAGAATATCTGAGAAAATTAATCTTGAGTAGCAAAATATTGTTTTGGCCAGTGATATCAGAGATTTCACATCATGGTGGAAATCTTCTAGGCCTGTAGTGCAACAGAAACATCAAGATTACAGGAGCATGTGGCAAAGCAAAATTGTTTATTTCAAGGGAAGTTGGTAATTTCAGGGAAGCTAGGAAACAGAGAAAACCAGGGGCTACATATAAAAATAGATCTTTCAACAGGTGACTCACAGCTACTGTCTTCAACTATGCCTCATTTTTACAAATTAATTCCCTGATGACATTAGAATTGTTAAAATCCAATTATCCTTCACATGCCTACTCCTCAACTATGCTGCATTAAAAGACCAAGCCTATAACACACGAATTTTCAACATATATGTGTGTGTGTGTGTGTGTGTATGTATTGTTGTACAAATTATAACAGTGAACCAGTATTTCAGTAAAGTTATAGACATGAATCTTCAATATATATTGTTGTACATATTGTAATAGTGAACCAAAATTTCAGGAAATCTGTAGATAGTAAACTTGTGGTATATAATAACTTTTACTGCAAGTATGTGTACTATTTTTGTGGTAGGCAAATGTTCATGTTAGCTATTGAACCTGATCTCTTGTTTTTTTTAACAGGACAAGATATTGGGAAATTTTGATATGCGTGCTAATAGTCTGCTTAGTCTCATTTTACATTTTTTGACATTCAAATTTTAATGTTTGCAAATTTCAATTAAAGTTTCTATTTAAATATAGATTTTTAATTATTAGGTCTAGATTGAAATTCAATTATTTGCTCTCAGATGATTATTAACATGGCTAGCTCATAACACCACAGTAGTAAGAAAATCTATACTTTAGAAAGGCATTAATAATATTGTATATTGTCTCAATATCCTTTCCAACAACACAGACAAGTTTCAAAAACATGAATTAACCTGAAACTACTCTCTTCATACCTTGGTGATATTTAAAACAGTAATAACTGCCTTTAAAAATTATTGGGACATATACTCACAAAAACAGTTTTTGAATACTTTTAAAATAAACATTTCACAGATTAATTTTAAAACTCAATAAAAGGTATTTATGATATGAAAGTAAAATTATAAGTTACAATATATATAATTAATATTACAAGAAAGTCACCTAAATCATGAAATAAAATATTTGTTGTCAATATAAATCTCAAATTAAATGCTTAGAAATAAAGATGTTTGAAATAGAAAACTATTAGTTTATTCAAAAAGTTCTTATATGAAAGATCTACTTATTATTTGTAAAAAAAAATGGCGCTTGTAGCACAACTTTTCTTTTTAAAAATGCATAAAATCATTCATATTGATCAGTATAATAGCCTTCAAATATTTGTAAATTCTACAATGGTTAGCTTACGCTAACATATGTATTGCTTCACATACTTATCACTTGTGTGGTAAGAACAATTCAATTGTTTCAGGCTTATCTATGACCACTGGAGCTAGCAAAATACTGATGCACAGGAGGCAAGAAGATATTTCATTTTAACAGATCTAAGCAACCATGTTCATTCAAACTTCAGGAGTTTGATCCCAAATAGTTTCTTTTAGGTATAACTCAGCACAGTACAATTTGGTGAAAATTTTTCTGATGCTAATTAACTTAATTTCCTATGCACAGTAAAGCTTAAGACATGACTACATTGAAACTCTTTGTAAAGTATATGTGATACCTTTCATAATGATGAGTTCCGAATATTGATTGCATGTGACACTATCTCTCTCTCTCTCTCTATCTATATCATACCCATACCCATACCCATACCCATACCCATACCCATACCCATACCCATACCCATACCCATACCCATACCCATACACATACACATACACATACACATACACATACACATACATGTTCTAAAGATTGACAAGTTTTCTAAAAGGATCTGAGAGATGATCCAGTGTGGTCTTGGCCACAAAAATAATGCAAAAATTCATGAGTCTATTAACTGCATCTGTTCCTAGCCTTCTGGAGAGATAATAGGTTATGAATCTCTTTCTTTGATAAAATGAGGTGTTTAATATTCTTGGTTCCTCCAGTGTTTGTCTGTGAAGACAAGGACCACTATTCCTCCTATAAAATGTGATAAAATACAAAGGATTGATATTCACATAAGGTTTTTTTCTATAGTCACAAAATCTTTCTATAGTGAAGGCAGGTCGCAATAAATTGTAGATAGCTTTAGTCTTTCCCATTCACTAATCTCTTTTACATTTCATTACAGCATGGAATATGACTTCCACAAATAATGTGTGAAGGATCCATGTAATCCATGTAATGAAATGCATTAAAATTGTTTCATATGATGTGGATAGAACATACATATGGAAATTGATAGTATTATATAACATCCACTAGAATATTATCAAATCATTTTATAAAATATGTTGGCATATACTTTGTATACATTGCTTATATTAACTTTATATATATTGTATACTAACTGTGTATGTTTGCATACACTAACTTTGTGGGTTTCACAAAGATAATGTCAGATATATTATGTACTTTGATCACATTCACCTCCATATATCCCTTCTTTCCTCCACTCTTTCTTTTCTAAATAGTCCCCTTTCTTTTCCAAGATACTATTATCTTTAATTTCATGTCATGTGCATATGAATTTTATACACATAATAGAAAAAATGGTGGCACTTGTTTTTCTGATTCCTTTTTATTTCCATTGTTATAATGACCCTCTGTTCTATTTCCCCAAAAATTAGATTTCTTTTTCTTCATGTCAGAAAAAAAATTCATTCTCTCTTTACTTCTGTTTTCTTTTTCCATCCTTCTGTTTATGAACAATTAGTTGATTACTGTTATCAAATTTTGGGGTCACAACTAATTCCAGCATTCATTCTGCATAAGTCAAATTAATAATAATAATAATTAAAAAGCTAATTAAGGATATTTATTTCATGTGGCCACACTGGGAAGAAAGATGAAGAGACCCAGTGAACCCTTGAAGTCTTGTCTTCTGTGTCCTGAAAAGAGATGAAACTTTAAATAGAGGGTCAAGTTCTTTTATTTTCCTTTTTTTATTGGATATTTTATTTACATTTCAGATGTTATCCCCTTACCCCATTCCCCCCAACCCAGGTACCCCCTATCCCATCCCTCCTCCTCCTGCTTCTATGAGGATGTGCCCCCACCCCACCCCTAACTCCCACCTCCCCACCCTCAAATTCCCCCACACTCAGTGTTCAGCCTTCATGAGACCAAGGATCTCCTCCCCTACCTACACCCAACAAGGCCATCCTCGCTACATACACAGCTGGAGCCATGGGTCCTTCCCTATGTGCTCCCAGACTGGTGGTTTAGACCCTCGGAGCTCTGGTTGGTTGGAATTGTTACTCTCCTCATAGGGCCACAAACCCTGTCAGCTCCTTCAGCTCCTTCTCTCTAACTTCTCCATTGGGAACCCCTTGATCAGTTCAATGATTAGCTGTGAGTATCTGGATCTGAACATGTCAGAATCTGGTAGACCTCTAAGGAGACAGCATATCAAGCTCCTATCCACATACTCTTCCTGACATCCACATCAGCATCTACCTTTGGTGACTGGACATGGGATGGATACCCAGGTGGAATGGTCTCCAGACAGCCCTTCCTTCAGTTTCTGTCTCTCACTTTGTCTCCACATTTGCTCCCTTGAGTATTTTGTTACTCCTTCTAAGAAGGACCGAAGCACACTTGGTCTTCCTTCTTCATGAGCTTCATGTGGTTTGTGAGTTGTATCTTGGGTATTGTAAGCTTCTAGGCTAATATCCACTTATCAGTGAGTGAATACCATGTGTGTTCTTTTGTTATTGGATTACCTCACTCAGGAAGATATTTTCTAATTCCATCCATTTACCTAAGAATTTCTCAAATTCATTGTTTTTAATAGATAAGTCATACTCCATTGTGTAAATGATGGAAAGATCTCCCATGCTCATGGATTGGCAGGATTAATATAGTAAAAACGGCCATCTTGTTGAAAGCAATCTACAGATTCACTGCAATCCCCATTAAAATCCCAACTCAATTCTTTACAGAATTAGAAAGGGTCAAGTACTTCTAAGCAGTCAAGGTGTCCATCTTTGCTAAGGCTTCAGTCTCAATCCTGTAAGGTAGTCCGACAATTTATTAGAGCTATTTAATATGTTCCCAAAGACAGGTTTTCCCTCTAGCAGTATCCTTGTTCTGGCTGGGGCAATTTGGTTCTATTAGAATGAAATTTCCTGGTGGAAATTTCCATGACTTTTGAGACTACTGCATCATTAATCTGATAGTCAAGTTTGGAGACATGTGTATATCTTGCGAATATCTTCATTTTTGCAAGACAAGTTACACCTCTACATTTTGGGCATTGTAAATGTCATGCTGAGTCAGAAATACATTAGGACTAACCTTTGGTACTGTTTAATTAATGTAGCTGCCTGCAGCTACAGGTACCGGGTTCTCCTGAGAGGAAGCCTGGGAATGAACGGAATGGAGGGTGAGAGAAACATGGGGCCAAAACAAAGTATTCTGATCAAGGCCCGAAGTCTAATATTTTGCTTTCACATATAAAGGGGGAGCCCCCCCCCCCAGTCTCTTCACAGTTCAGCCCAGGGGCTGGGTGAAGAGATAGTAGTCCCGAAGGTGTCAAGGCTAGCTCAGCAGGCAGTCCATTCTTCTTAGATTGGTAGTAGACCGCAGGGCGCCAAGGCTAACAAGGCAATGCCTCCTTCTAGGTCCTACTCTTGTTTGGTCTATTGTGGTAAATGACACACAGGTCTGCTCAGGCCTGGGGGAAGGGCACAAATTAATTGGTGTGCTTTTCCCTGGATGAGACCATTTCCCTGGCTCTCAGTAACCCTTATATCCTAGTAGTTCTTTATGTAAGGTAGAGTGTAGAGTTTACCTAGGCTTTTCCCCTTCCACATTAGCATATGCATTGCTCAGCTCATACTTAGGCAGTCATGTTGGTGAGATTTTGTTGTTGTAGCTTCTGTCATTACAAGAAGAGACATTCTCTCAGCAAACTCTCTTATTCTGTGTGTACAAACTTCTAACCACCCTCCATCTACAATGATTTCTGATGTTCTTTGTCCTAAAATATACTTAGTCCACTTTATGCTCCTATAACCAAATACAGAAGACTACTTAATTCATAATGAATGGGAGTTTGTTTTAGCTTTAGAAGAGGCTCTAGAAGTTTAAAAAGACAGAAATATCATCTGATGAATGCCTTCTCTTTAAATCATAACATGGCAGAAACTATTGCATGGGTAAGGGTACAAAAACATCCCATTCTTCAATACTATCATTTTGGGGATTTAGTTTCCAACACATGAATTTTCAAGAGTCCATTCAAACTAAGAAATTCCAGAAAGATTTTTTTTAATTTACTTTCAAAGTTTTTACATAGTTCTTAATTAAACATGGATAAAGGTTCTGTCAAACTTGTTAGGAGTCATTCACTTAACTTTTATTTCACCTAAGTATATTCACATATTACTGAGTTTTGAAATGTCTTCTATTACTGTTGGAATTAAAAGAGGGAAAGTTTAAAATTAGAGTTATAATAGAGATAACATTTTTAAAAAAATTAAAATATGAAATAAACCTTATTTGTTTTTTATATTTCATTTTGTAAATGTTATGTACCATAAATAACAAATTCATACAAAATCCTATATTTTAGAAATAAATATCATTTCTTTACTTAATTTTAGTTTTTTAGTATTTTTTATTCTATTTATTTATTTACTTTTTATTATTTCCCAATCTGCTTTATAAACCATTTTAATTACATGCAAGTTGAGTAACTAGCAATACAATAGATGAAAATAGTCAAGGGACAAGCAAGACAATAAATACAAATAGACAAAAAACAGGCAAGGCATTAAACACAATTATGTGAACACTCCCATGATCACTGTTTCTAAGAGCTCATCAGGATGACCAAAATATCTGATCCTACTTCCCTGTCCTAGCCCAAAGTCATTTTTATGCCAGAAGCCTACTTCCTTGTTCTAGCTTAAAATTTGGATTCCTGCCTGAAATTACATCTTTGTTCTAGCCTACTGTCAGATTCCTGCATGAAGCCCATTTCCTTGTCCTTGGCCAATGTCAGGTTCCTGCCAAGTAACCCCAGAAGCTATCTACATCTCCACCTTTTTTATTTCATAAACAAGACTGAGCCTGTCTTCAAATGTGATCATACTTACCCATGGAATCTATCTCTTAACTTACCTAACAAAACTTATTATTAAGCGTTAAAATGTACACATAAATTCTTATTATCTTTTACAGATCAAAACAACAAACTGGAAAAATATCACATGGGAAAGATTAAATCAATAAAAATGATGAAGAACAAGGGTTGAATACAGCTCTTTCTATGCTGTTTTCTGCTTTAGCTTATAATAGAGGGAAAATAAACACAAAACTAAAGTCTGTTTCATATCAATTGATTTTTTTTTCTTCAGATGACACTTTCTAAAAGAGATCTTTAAGGTTAAGAAATACACCGTGAAAATCATTGAAAATCTAGTCACTGCATATTTTCAAATTATGTTTCAGTTAGACAATATTGATAAGCTCTTTTTTGAGTTTATTTTTATATTCTTTCTTTTTATTTAATCATTTTTTACACTCCTGATATTATTCCCCTCCCAGTCCTCACTCTGACTGTTCCACATCCCATAACTCCTACCCCCAACCCCTCTCACCATGAGGATGTCCCAACCCCCCCATCCCCATCCCACCAGACCTCCCCACTCCCTGGTGCCTCCAGTCCCCTGAGGGCTAGCTGGATCTTCTCAGACTGAACAGTTCTCTATTGTATATGTGTTGGGGGTTCTTTGTATCAGCTGGTGTATGCTGCCTGGTTGGTGGTCCAGTTTTTGAGAGATCTCAGGGGTACAGGTTAGTTGAGACTGCTGATCCTCCTACAGAGTCACTTTTCTCCTCAAGCTCTTTATTAAAAAAGAAGAAAAAGAAGAAGAAGAAGAAGAAGAAGAAGAAGAAGAAGAAGAAGAAGAAGAAGAAGAAGAAAAGAAAGAAAGAAAAAAACAAACAGCACTGTGTTCAAACGCCCTGCTGTCTCTTTATCTCCATTCAATTAATTAACTTTACCAAGATTTGTAAACTTTACATTGTTTACTAGCTTTAGCTTAATGATCTTATTAGTAAAAGTTTGTTTTAAACAAATAAGTCCATTTAGGTTTATTGTTATTTACACTTTATTTGAACATGAAAATCAGAAAGGTCTTTAGCAACTTTGTGATCCAATTGCTCAGCCATTAAAGGCTAGGCTCACAACCAAAAAATATAAGAATAAAAGATTTACTAACTTTATTTTATAATTTTACTCCAAAGTATCTTCCTGTAGCTTTCTGTAAATGTTATCAATTTCATTCACTAATGATAAATAAACTATCTTCAAACAGAAAATTATGAAAACTTAGGAGTATTTTATCCCATATGTGACTTCATATCAAAAATCACAATTCAAAAGAATGTGATGAGTCCTCCCTTATCTGATAAAACATTTTTCTTTTACAGTTTCCTTCATAAATATGTAACTATTGGTGTGGTCTTAAGGATAAAGAAAATATTATGCTTCAGTTTCAAAACATTAACCAAGGTATTTGTCAATGTTCCCAGAAATATTATGTTTTGTCCAGCTTTAGTTTTGTGTATTTCAGAAAACATTTTTTAATAGGCTTAACTCTTTGTTGTTAGACTCTGTACCTCAGATACACATATTGCTTGTATTTCTGACTCACAGTTTTCAGCTCTTTATCCATTAGTTTATTGTTAATTATTTTGTATTTGTTTTCATTGTGATAGTTTCAGCCATAGTTCCATGTTAATTTTTTAATTATGCAATTAAACCTATTTAAATTGAGGCAGCAGGAGTTTTTAGCCACCCGCCCCCATTTTCTGGGTTCCTGAATGAAAGACACATATACACAACCTTCTATATTAATATGCTTTAAACAGCTCAGAGGTTGGGACACTCCAATCTCCATGTGACTATCACACTCTTCCCTCTGATATTCCTGAATTATTATTTTCCAAAACCTATATTCCATTGAGGCCACCCTGGACACACGCCTGCAGTCATCCTGGGTCAAGATCCCTGACTCTTACATGTTGGCTGTCTCTCTGTCCTGCACTTGCTCAGTGCCTGCTCTTTTTCCTTCCCCAGCATGGCAGTTCTCAGTCTTCCTTCCTCTTCTGGTCCCCTTACCTGCAAAACCTCATGTCCTACTTCTATCTTCCTGCCCAGTCATTGTCTGACTGCAACTTGATTTACAAATCAGAGCCAAGTGGAGTCAGGGGCCCTCAGTGTCCTATATGCAGACTCTCATGCATTTTAGGAACCTAAATAACATAATACAACCATTAGACCAAATCCACAACAGTTAATAATTCAAATTTTTGTTGTTTTGAATTTATCGTCTTTAGAGTATTTATTGTTAATTTATTCTGAACAATATTCATCTCATCCTCAATATGTTTTTCCTTATGATCTATATCTTTTGCTTAAGTATCATTATATTAATTGTCTTATCTTTCAAGCTCTAGTTATATGGAATACATATATTCACTTTTTATTAATTTACTTACTTTACATCTCAATCACATCCCCTCCTCCCCTCACTCATCCCAATTGCTTTCTCCCATTTTACCTCTTCCCATTCCCCCTTACTTTCTTTTTACTCAGTAAAGGGGAGGCATCCAATGCATATCAACCAGCCTTGGCATATCAAGTTGCAGCAAAACTAAGCATATCTCCTACTGAGGCTAGACAAGGTATCATAATTTGAGTAAAGTGTTTCAAAGGCTTGTGTGGTGACTTGAATATGCTTGGCCCAGGGAGTAGCACGATTAGGCAGTGTGGCCTTGCATGCCACCATGATGATAATGAACTGAACTTCTGAATACCTAAGCCAGTCCCAACTAAATGTCTTTTATAAGAGTTTGCTTAACAGGGCAGTGGAAGCACAGGCCTTTAATCCCAGCACTTGGGAGACAGAGGCAGGCAAATTTTTGAGTTCGAGGCCAGCCTGGTCTACAGAGTGAGTTCCAGGACACCCAGGGCTACACAGAGAAACCCTGTCTCAAAAAACCAAAACCGAAAAAAATGTTTGCTTAGCCATTATATCTCTTCATAGCAATAGAAATTCTAGCTAAGACAGAAGAAAACAGAGTCATAGACAGTTCCTGCTCCAGCTGTTAGGAGTCCCACATGAAGACTATGTTGCACAACTGTTACTTATGTGTAGTGTCTAGATCTGTCCCATCACGTATTCTTATCATATAATGAAGCACTGCCTTTTCTTTCTTTTCAGCTCTCTTTTACATAAACCTCTTTTCTTCCAGCCATTCTGTCATTTTTATTTCCTTTGTTTTCCATAATTATTATGTTACTTTGCATCATAGTACTTTTATATTACATTACTAATTCGGTTACATCTCTACTGATATGAGGAGACACCATGACTAAGGCAACTTATGGATGAGTTTATTGGGGGCTTCCTTCAAGTTTCAAATGGTGAGTTCATGACTATGATGGTAAGAAGCATAGCAGAGGGCCAACAGGTGTGGTGTTGAAGCAATAGGTGAGAGCTTACATATTATCTGTTAGTTGGAGGCATAAAAAGAGCTAACTGGAAATAGCATGGTCTTTTGAAATCTTAAAGCCCACACTAGTGATACACCTTCTCCAATGTACATTATGTATTGTGTCCCAACCCTTATATCCTCTCCACTCTTACCTGCATTCCAAACTTGATATCATAGAAGAACAAGGTACAGTTTTAAGCAGTTGTAGTTTTGTTAAAATTCCATAGGCCCAGCTAACTCTTCTAGGGGCTTGTTATATTCCTTGCTTCTATATAACACTTACGTGGAGTAGTGTGATTATTTCTATAGAGTGATAAACTAACCAAAGATAAATGAAACCAGTCATTGCTTGAAACGGTAATAACTGTATCCACAAGAGATATGCTCGTCTCTCCATATACAGTTGGGAGATTTCGGATTCCATCTGTCCACTTAGACAAGAAACATAGATCCAGTTCTTTATATGACTATTTCAAAATAATTATTTTCAGGCCCTTGAGAAAGATATTCCTGGATTTTAGAAAGAAGAGGCACATATCAATAAATAAATAAATAAATAAATAAATAAATAAATAAATAAATAAATAAATAAATAATAAAGAAACAATTCAGCATTACCAGCCTTTTGGTAAATGCATTAAGAAAGGAAGTCTGGAGCCTATCTTCTGTGTTTGCTAAAAACAACGAAACAAACAGGAAATTATTTAGACAACTTTGAGCCTATCAAGACAGATCTCAGATAAAGGGTTGAGATGTATAACGGACATGTCAAGCCTGTTACCTAGAGTTCTCATAGGTAGCTAAGTCTTACAAAGCAGGATTCTGTATCTACTGTTCCTGCTAAAAGTGTGACTGTTCTCAATCCTAAGACTTCTATTCATAAACAATTTGTTGAGACCTAGAGTCTTCATTTCCACTTGAAAGTGATAGTTCTGATATTGGGCATAATGGCTCACATCTATAGTCTGAGCAGTCAGAAATGTGAAACAGAGCATTGCTGGATTGCTGTGAATTCATCTATCTGCATCTGATAAAGGGTTAATATCTAAAATATATAAGAACTCAATAAGCTAGATATCAACACATCAAATAATCCCATTTGAAAATGGAGTACAGATTTAAAGTTTCAACAGAAAATGGCTGAGAATCAATGAAAGAGATGTCCAATATCCTTAGCCATTATGGAAATGTAAATCAAAGCTATTTTTAGATTCCATCTTACACCTGTCAGATTGGCTAAGATATATAACACACGGGACAACTCATGCTGGTAAGTATGGAAAGCAAGGGAAACACTCCTTCATTGCTAATGGAAGTACAATTAGACTACTCTTGGACATATATCTAAAGGATGTTCCATCTTACCACAAGGGCATTTGCTCAACTATGTTCCTTGAGGTTTTATTCATAATAGCAAGAAACTTGAAACAATCCAGATGTCTCTCAACAAAATAATAGATAAAGGAATTCTGTTTCATTTACATAATGGAGTATTACTTACCTATTAAAAATAAAAACGCCATGAAATTTTCAGGCAAATGGATGGAACTAGAAAAATAATCATCCTGTGTGAGGTTACCAAGAACCAGAAAGACTAATATGGCATGTATTCACTCATAAGTAGATGTTGGCTGTTAAGTAAAAAAAAAAAATAACCAAACTAAAATCCAAAGACCCAAAGAGTTGGGTAAAAAAGAAGGTTCTAGGGGGTTCTCATGTATATCCCCAGAAAGGTGAAATAGAATAGACTTTGAAGGTAGACTTAGGACAAGTGGAGAAAGAAAGAGAAGGGATCAGGTAGAGGGTAGGTTGGAGAGAGAAAGAGCAGGGAGAGAATTAAAAAGTAAGTTTGGGTTGGGGTGGAAACCTAATTCAGGAGAAACTTATTAAAATCTGTGAAGGTGGGTCCTAGTGAGTACTCCTAGTAATGGGGAATACCAAATCTGAAATAGCCATCTTTTATAACCAGGTACAAGTGTTGAGATTGGACTGCATTTGGTTGAGTTTATAGTTGAGGGGTTTCCACAGGGATACCCAAACAACCAAGGCTGATTCTAGAACAGAGGGCTGCTCCTCTGCAAACTGACAGTGGGGTGCCATTGCTGAGGACAATACCCACACAGTTCATTAACTATATCAAGTTTGAACTGGTGCCTGCATGGAGACTTTACCCCTACCATACACCCTCTTTGATGAAGGAAATTACCTTGCTGGTTAGGAAAAGGAAAAGTTGGACAAAACCTTTGACCTATACAATCTGCTGTGCCTACAAGATGAGTTGGGTCAAGGGCCAGTAACTGAAGACTGTACATAGCCCATAGACCTAGAGTAGAACCAAACATGACTGATTTAAAAAAAATCAATGAAATAATTTCTATTGATTCTGCTATACTTATAGATGTGTGCCTTGTCCAGTTGTCAAGAAGCTTCCTCAGGCAGCAGAAGGGAGTAGAGGCAGAGATATGCAGCCAGACACTATGCAGGGAGAAAGTCTAAATCAGAGGTCTCCATCTGGTCCTGCTCCTGAGAGATTAGGTGGGAAAGCCCATGGAAGTGGAGAAGGTAATACTGTAAGGAGTCAGACTGGATGGAAGAAATCAAGAGAACACAGCCCACTGAACCAACTGATCAATTCAGAGACTGTAGCAACAAGCATGGGGTCTGCATGGGTCTGTGCTAGGTCCTCTGTATATATCTTATGGTGGTTAGCTTGATGGTTTGGAGGACTCTTAACTATGGCAGTTGGTGTATCCTTGACTCTTCTGCCTGCTCTTGGGATACTTATCATCCTCTTGGGTTGCCTTGCAAGGCCTAGGCATGAGAACTTTTCTCTTGTCTAACTGTATTTTGTCTTGTGTTTATGTCTCTTGGAGGCCTGTTCTTTTCTGAAGGAAAACTGAGAAGGAGTAGATCTGGAGGAAATGAGATGTGTTGAGGTTACTAGGAGGAGTGTGGGGAAAGAAAACCATGGTCTGCATGTATTGTGAAATAGAATAATATATTTTCAATAAAAATACTTTTAAATAATAAAAAATATACTTAAAATAAAAACCCTGTATATCTGGTTATAAGGGCATGTGGCTAGGGAATGGAAAATAAATAATTATGTGTTTTGTTATATGTTTTATATTCTAAAAAGGACTATAGTAAACAAGAGAGATTATGACTTAGGAAATAACTTTTAGGATCACTCAGGTAGAATTAAATCTTTCACTAATTCAGATATTTTCAGAAAATTATATTAGTTGTATAATGTGTGTGTGTGTGTGTGTGTGTGTGTGTGTGTGTGTGTGTAATTTTAAGCACTTTGATAAAGATTTTTGCAATAAGTGTAAGAAGACTCAGAAAAAAAGACATGTGGATACAACTGGATATACATTTCCTGACAGTTTTCCTTTCGAGGCCTTTGGTTAACTTCATTGGATCTAGAAACTCTACCAAGAGAAAAGGCAGTAACCTCAAGTTTGTAATCTTTCCACTAGATTCGAAGTGTAAACACTGGCTTTTAGAGGTACAATGGCAGCCAACGCTTCAGGTGCCAAGACTTTAGAATTTGAGACTATCAAAGAATTTAACATCTGTACCTAATTTCCCTTTAGAAATGAATGGAGTTACAGGCCAAAAAGCAAGGAAAAAAAAAAAAACAGCAGCAAAGAGGCTATAATGCCAAGTAGATATTTACACAGACTCACAGTGCTAAGGAGACAAACAGTACAGTCCAAGGCTTGCCAATATGGAAACTTGTGAATGGCTGTTTCAGGCATAAGGCCTAGAAGTATACATCAAAAATTCTAAAGTTTAAAACATAACCTTGAATCAAGTCATTCTATGATGATATTAAGGTCATCTGCCTTGTCTCTGATTATATGTTGAAAAAATCTAATTCTCTTAGTGTCTGGAATTTCACCCAAATTTATATCACATTTCAATAAATGATGTAAAAAAGGGACTAAAGTTAAGGGAAAAAGTACATACAATTAAATAATAAAATCAACATATTATAGACAATCTCATTGGAAAATTGGAACTCATAAACTCATACATATACATATAAAGTAGTAATTATAAAGTTAAAGTAAACCCTAAATCTTAAATAAAAGTAAGAAATTAATATATTCCTTAAAATGCATAATAAATAATGATGCTTGGGAGGACATATGCAAATGGGAAGATAAATCAAATCATATTTCCTACAGAAGAATAGTGATACTATATAAATATGGAAAGACAAAACTATAAGGTATACTAGACATGTTTAAAGTATAATTTTCTAAAGTTGGAGAAGAAAACAGATAGCATGGAGCATAACAATTTTAAATGAGATGCAGAAAAATGAAAGAAAACATGGAAATTTCCAACACCAAAATTGTATGAAACATTAACTTCAAGGGATAACAAGACTGACAGCTTCAAGTGAAGTTAGAACTCAGAAATTAGCAGAACAGTAAGATTAGAGACCATGGAAAATGGTTGCCATTGTAGAATTGTGTTAGACACTTAGATAGCTGTAGTAAAATATACCATAGAAAAGTAGCTCTATAAAAAATAGATTTATTTTGGTTTATAAAGTAGAAGTTATAAGCCATTTTGGCTGTAGGAGTGGAGACATTTTAAACAACAGACTATCTGGAATAAAAAACCAGAGGCTAATGATAGCTGATGATTGATGATAGATTTCTCCTTTTAATGCAGTCCAGGACCCTAGTCCACAGAATAGTGCTATCTTCTGGTAAGGCAGGAGGCCTTTCAATGTCAATTAGAATAATCTACATAATCAGTTCCATGCTCAATGTCTCATCTTTAAGGCAAGTATAAATACTGTCACATTAACAATATTAGCCATTGTAAGAAGTAATCCTGATATATAATATAATTCAGGTTATAAGTAGGCTAAATATTTTAAAACAAGAAGTCATACTGGATTTAAAAAATACATTGCCTACACTGAGGGCATCATAAACATGAGGGCATATAAAGTTTGAAAGTAAAAGAATGGAAATACAATTAAAATAAAACTAACATAAAATAAGGAAGGAGAAATACACAAGTCAACAACAGAACATTTTAAAACAAACTTCTCTGTAACAAACACAATAAGAAAAGAATGAAGGTCAGTAGAAAGTAATAGAAAATTTCTTCTAATCATGTAGAGTCCAAAGACGTCAAACTGTGAAATATGCATTTAAATTTGGTAGTGTCTTTTTTAGGACTTTTATTGCTGCAAGTAAACAACATGGCCAAATAGAATGTTGGGAAGAAAAGGGTTTATTTGGTTTACACTTCCATATTGCTGTTCATTATTAAAGGAAGTCAGAACAGAAATTGAAACAGGGTATGCTGGAGGCAGGAACTGATGCAAAGGCTATGAAGGGATGGTGCTTACTGACCTACTTCCCACTGTTTGCTCAGCTGGCTTTCTTATAGAACTCAGGAGCACCAGCTCAAGGATGGCACCATTCTCTTCACTTGCTGAGGCTCTTCTATTGATCACTATTTGAAAAAAAAATGCCTTACATCTGGATCTTATGGAGGTACTCCCTCAACTGAAAAAGTGAAAGAAAGCAAAAACAAAATTTGAAAATATAAACAAAGCCTCTTCTGTTGCGAATTTGTTTCTTTGCTTCAAGAATAGACTCTCTAAACCTTTCTTCTGAAGAAGGTTTTGATTTTCCAAGTATTGTGGTATAGGTAGTGAGGTAAGATGAGGTTGAATATAAATGTTGTAAGGGTGGTGGTGGCTTTTTGAGTCTCCATGGAATATCATAACTAATTACAAAGAATAAGCAGCACTAAAATGTCTGTCATCAAATCAGATTAGCTGATTCCATTTTATCAGTCATCAAATTGCCTGTTTTACCTCTCCTGACTATCTACCTCAGTTTCACCATCATTTTGTGTACTCTTTATTTCTTCAAGAGAATAAAAAATGCATATTAGAAATGACCTGATAATACACAATATAAAGATCAATTATTAAAAACAGACATTTACATATACTTCTAAAGTCTTATTGAGAATACCTTGTTGGCATCGAATAGCCAATAATAGGTGCAGCAGCTGCTGTAGTAGGATATGCATATGCCTGTTGGTTCATACTATTGTGCATATTTGCAACATTACTTCCATATTGCTGAGTGCTATCATAACCATTCTTGTAAGTCCCTGTTGGATTACCAGTCCTAAAACTGGTCTGCATACCAGCAGATACAGAATTATTTCCAAAGTTCCCATTGGTGCAATTTCTTGTTTCTATTGCTCACCTTTGGCCCCTACATTCTAAATTGTTTAGTTAGGTTTGTGGTTTACAAAGAAAGTCATGCTTTAGATGCTGCCCACAAGAACTTAAAATGTATTGAAAGCTGAAACTAAAGTCACACCACAATAAAAAGTGCATCAAATGTTTCAAAGCATAAAGGAAAACCATGTTCAGGAACATTCTGAAAATATTGTTATAATTTCATTCAAAGTTAATAAAGGACTTTTTATATTTGGCTGGTTTCACATATTTGGTTAAGTTTACAGTCTAAATTGCATGGGAATTCTTGATTTTTACCATGCCATGCCCCAGTCTATCATCACAGAAGGCATTTGAAGATGAAAGACTTGCATCACCAAGAAAAATAAACAAACTCTACTGTTTTCAGACAGCTCTTTAATTACAAATCTTGTAGTTGGTAAGAAATAATTTATTTTATTTGAATTCCTTTCACATAATGAGTAATTGTGAAAACACAGCTTTTGTATTCTTTAATTGGGAAAAAAATGCTAAAGGCCACATGGCTAATTATTTCTTATAAATGTACATAATGGTCAATGTTTACAAAATGAATTTTTCATAACCTTTAAGGTCATATTCATGCAGTGAAGGTGGAAAAGTATCTTAATACTAAAATATCTTTTTCTGTAATACTGCACACAAAGTAATTCTAGTTACGTTTCAAGTCAGTAACTCTAATAACATTCTTCAATTTCTCATATTACTGAGTCCTCAGAACAAAAGTGCCCCTATCAATAGGGTGCAGATTTCCTCACTAACTCATTTTGATTTCCATTGAAACCTTTTCTTCATACTAACATGGACTCTCTAAAAAGTCTTCAAGCCTTTTTAATGCTGGATGTGGAGACGAAAGCCAGAAGCTATTTATTTGGGAAATGAATTATCCTAATCAATTGCAGTCATTTCTACATTACAAAAATGTAGGGAATAAATGAAGAATGAAAAGGAGAGAGTCAAATGAGCACTGACAAAAATGAAGTCTGGTTTGGAGCAGATAGTTTTAGGTGCTTAAATGAGGTAGAATTTCAAAGCATTGGAAACTACTTATCTGGTGTGTGGTTGTTAAAATAGCATTGACATACCTGGTTAAATTGACTTAGGAATTTAAAACATTATAGTCTTCACAATTCAATCCCTTACATAATATATTCATTTCTAATCAATTGATAAAATATATTCTTCTAATTATTCAATATATGCTAGTGTATTCATCAATGTATCATACCAGTAGTTTTCAAACTTAATATTGAACCAGTGTGATCTTCCCCACATTTACTTATTATAACACTCTGGCAGAGTTTTCACTTCAGAACTTCTGGTTCTTAATTTTGGGGTTAGATCTTATATTTGATATTGTAACAGATCCCCAGTCCCCGAGGCTGTTAGTCTTTTTGGGCTGCCATAATAAAACATGACAAACTGGGTCACATAAACATCATGAATTTATTTCTCACAATTCTGGAAGCTAAGAAGCACAAAGTTGTGGTGCCAACAAGTTCAATTTCATTCAAAGGCCTTTTTTGCTGTCGTGTGCAGGAGGCTTCTGCAATCTCCTTGAGTGTAGCCATAGTGTCTTCTTTACACTAGCAAAAAGACAAGGGACTCTTTGATACCTGTTACTCTACTGATAAACATACAAGCCCTATTATATTAGGACTAGTCCTTTATTAAGACTAGATAAACTATCTTTAACTACTTGAAAGTCTCTACCATCAAATGCAATCACCTGGAGTTAAGAGCTTTAATGTGTGGTTGTAATGCACACAACCATACATTAAGGCAATGCTTCTGTTGTTGTCTAGAATCCACACTGTATTAAAAATGTTATGTATTTCAAAGTATTCATGCATTAACACATACAAAAAATATTGTGCTCCACAGCTTCTGTTATTCTCAACGAACAGATATTACCTATATAAAACACCTAAGAAAAAATATGACCATATAAAATAAATGCCTTCTTTTGTATGTACTTACATATTAATATCCTTAATTGATATATTTATTATAAATATTTATATAATATGTAAAATATAATTTCAATAAAATAAATATTTATATATATGAAATTAGTTGTTAAGCTCTTAAGAGTGCATTATAAAACATATACATTAGCATCATAATTCATCAGGTGCTGAATGCTAACACAACAAATATTCATATAGGAAACTGCCAAATCAATACCACAGAATTTATACAAGTAATATCTTGGTGAGAACAAAAAGGTATTGCTTTGCCTGAAGAAAAATTTGTGTCAAACATGATAGAAGGTAAAATTGGTAAATTGAGCCAGAGTTTCAAGAGTAGGAATTGTAGTTCCTATAATTTCCTAATACAAAGAAAATATGATGAAGGAAAACAGAAGAAAACGTGGACACTGTACAAAAATTTAATCTTAGATAGGGTAGTATGTCAGTCAAATAGTTCCCTCTTTTTTCTTTGCTGTCTTTTGAGATTTTTAAAAGTGGAAAATACTAATGACTATTGACATAAATTATTTCTTTGAATCCATGGTCCCCAGTTGAGAGAAGGGGCCACTCACTCATCTCAAAATTTTTAACTTAGAATTGTTCCTGTCTAAATGAAATGTAGGGACAAAATGTGGAGCAGAGACTGAAGGAAAGGCCATCCAGAGACAGCCCGACCATGCAATCCATTCCATCCGCAGACACCAAACCATGTCATTATTGCTGATGCCAAGAAAATTAGGGCTGTCCTCTGAGAAAGTTTGTCAGCACCAGACTAAGACAGATGTAGATACTCACAGCTAACCATCAGACTGATCCCAAGAACCCCAGTGGTAGAGCTAAGGGAAGGACTTAAAGAGCTGAAGGGGATTGCAACCCCATATGAAGAACAGTATCAACTAACTGGACCACCCAGAGCTCCTAGGGACTAAACCACCAACCAGAGAATACACATGGAAGGATCCATGGCTCAGATACATATGTAGCAGAGGATAGCGTTATCTGACATCAATGAGAGGGGATGTACTTGGTCCTGTGGAGGCTCAATACCCCAGAGTAGGGTGATACTAGGGCTGTGAGGCAGGAGTGGGTGGGTGGGAGGGGGAGCTCCCTCATAGAAGCAGGGGTAGGGAAATGGGATAGGGCATTTGTGGAGGGAAAACAGGGAAGGGGATAACATTTGAAATGTAAATAAATAAAATAATCAATAAAATAAAGTCTTCAGCAAATCTTTGCTTGTTAAAAAAAAAAAAAAGATTTTTCATTCTCTTCTATTCTATAAACTACATAGTGCCAAGTCAGAATCCTCTAACTAATTAAAAATAGAATTTTGTTTCATTCAACAATGTACATTGTACATCAATTCAACATTATCAGAAAATTAAAAGCTTATAATTTGGAAAAGCCTTTGGAAATGTACACAGCATAATCTGGATAATAGTATACTTGAGTATTTCTAGTACATGCTAATGTACTCTTACGATACTTTATTTTCTACTTGTTATCAATTTTAATGTATTACCTCTCTTTGGGATTATTTTATTAATAGACTGGGTAATGTCTATGTTTATTATATATTTATAAATTTTATTTGTGCCATATGCTTAAATCAGTGCTTTTCAGGTAAGCTTGAAGAAAACATAAAATTTGTTCAAAGACTATATCATTAAAGTTTATTTTATAGTCTTTGTTCCTTTAGCTAAAATTAGAACTATCTTAATTATTATATTTTATAATTGAAAAAGAAAACTGTCCTTAAACATATCTCATCACTCTTGTTAAGGGAATAAAAGTGAAATTTTAATTTTAAATTAATACTCATATTCATTCACTCTATTTATTCTTCCCAGAATGACCTCCATACAACTACACACCTAATTTTGTTTTCTCTCTCTTTTAAACCCATCAAGGGAAGGGGGAAGAAGGTAATGGGATGGGGGGTTGTGGAGGGGTAACCAGAAAGGGAGATGTCTATTGAAATGAAAACAAATAAAATGATTAATAAAAAAGAAAAAGAAAAAAAAAACATCAAGAATCCAAGTGTTTTGTCCAAATATTATTAGGAGTGGAACCTGCTATGGAGCATGGTCCCCCTATCAAAGGTCACAGCAGTAAGAAGATTGACTTTACTCTTCCCAGGAGATTTCAAACTCTATTAACACATTAGCAAGGGGTAGAACTTTGCACCTGCTTTCTAACCTGCTATGCTAGAAAATTTGTCTGCCTAGAGCTTCTATAGGTCTTTTCCATCCTTTCACGGTCACAATGACTGTGAATTCATGTGTACACCTTGCTTGTTGTGTTCACAAAATATTGTTTCCTCGTAGTCATGTATGACTTATTGTTCTTACAATTTTTCTGCCCAGTCTTATATAAAAAATCCTGAGTCCTGGGGGAAGAGTTTGATATAGCCATTCTATTTAGTTCTGAATACACCAGTCACTTATTCTGAATGTTGATCAGTTGTGGGTCCTTGTGTTAAATGAATTCTACTGTAAGAAGCTTCTCCTATGAGAGTTGAGAGGTACACTAATCTACGGAAATAGATAGCTCATTAGGAGTTTTTCAATAATATTTTTATTTAGCAGACATATATTAGTAGATTTTTTTTTTCTTAGGGCTTATGACCTATCCAGCCACTGGGTCTTAGTCCTGATAATGGTACCAAGTATAGGTACCATCTTGTGAAATAGACCTTAATTTCAATCAGTGAGTAATCAGTTACTTCAATAACAATCATATCACTAACACATCTGCAGTCATTTCTTGTCAGGCTGGTCATATTGGTGCTCTCAAGATTTAAAACTGGATGAACATGGATGACTACATTTTTCCACCTGAAGTGTGCCTTACCCTACTGTGAATGTTAGTCAATAGGGATGAAGCTTCCAGGTTACTTCCAGCTTTATTCTTCCATAGTCTGTGATTCAAATATGTGGTTTCTTCACAATTGAAGTTTACTATTGAATTCTAGAGGGGGAGATAACTTCATGGACAACAGCCTGATGGACAACGTCCTGTAATTTTTAGGAGTTCTATGGAACCTCACTAGCATATAACTTCAAAAGAAGTAAAAGGTTCCTGCCACTAGGCTCTTCATTTGTTAGATATATGATACTTAAGATATTATGTGACACATATATGATATACACTAGTATATATACACTATATGTTCAAAAGCATTAATTTCAAACATGTAACATGACTAAAATGTCATGAATAATATTTTATCAGCATTTATTTTTACTTGTTTTTTGACTTTATTTTTACTTTTTTTCCAATCTGCTTTTATACCATTTTAATTACATGCAAGTATTCTGGTCAGTTCTAGGTGGAGGAAATAGCAAAACAATAGATGTAAACAGTCCAGAAACAAGCAAGACAATAAACAAATAGTAGAACAAGCAAGGCAATAAACAAAGTCCCATGATCACTGTTTCTAAGGGCTTATCAGGATGACCAAATTATCTGAGCCTACTTGTCTGTCCTAGCCCAAAGATATTTTCATGTCTGAAGTCTATTTCTTTGTTCTAGATTAAAATTTAGATTCCTACCTGAAATTACTTCTTTGTTCTAGCCTAAGATTTAGATTCCTGCCTGAAATTATTTCTTTGTTCTAGTCTAATGTTAGATTCCTGCCTGAAGCCCATTTCCTTGTCCTTGGCCAATGTCAGACTCCTGTTTTCTTGATGACTGCTGTTCTGACAAGGGTGAGATACTGTTTCAATACTGTTTTAGTTTGAATTTTTCTAATGGCTAGTAATGCTGAACATTTCTACGTTTGCATGTGTGTTTGTGTTTGTGTGTGTGAGTGTGTGTGTGTATGTGTGTGCTTATTGGCCATTTGTATTTTAACTTTTGGGAAATATCTTCTCATTTCATTACCTCATTTCATGATTTGGGTTCTTTAATATCTCACTGCTTAATTTTATCTGCATTCTTTGTTCGATCTAGATTTTAGTTATCTGTCAGACATATAACTAGGGAGAATTTTATCCTTTTCTGTGGGCTGTCTCTTTATTTGATTTTTTGTTTTTTGTTTTTTTGTTTTGCTGTACAAAAGTGCTTGCATTTATTTGTTTTTTTATTTCAATAGGTTGCATTTGATAATTCTTGCTGCCATTTCCAAAACAACTGAAGTCCTATTCAGAAACTTCTTGGTCATACTGGTATCCTGAAGTGTCTTCCTTACTTTTGATTCCATCAGATTTACTGTTTCAGGTCATATATTGAGGTCTTTCATTCATCTGTTATTGATTTTTATACAGAGCAAGACATAAGACTCTAGTTTTGTTCTTTAAGTGGAAATTCAATTTAGCCAAAATCATTTTTTTGAATAGACTATCTTCTTTCCAAAATATACTTTTGGTATCTCTGTCAAAACTTATATTGCTGTAACCACATAGATTTCTATCTGTGTTCTCTCTTGTGTTCAATTAATCAGTGTATTTGTTTTGTACTTATACCATGTTTTGTTGTTGTTGTTGTTTTCTTGGCTGTTTCTGTTCTATTCTTTTATTCTTGTGGCTCTGTAGTGAATTTTAAAACTTATGATGATGATATGTCAATGTTTCACATTTGTTATTTTTTCACTCATTTGATTTTCCTTATTACAATTACACTAAGGATATTTTTTAATGATGAGCATTTGTATTATCAGTTCGGTTTACATGGCTTCTGGATTTTTGTTTGTGTAATGCTTTTCAAATTCTGACTTGCAAAAAGAACTCTCTTATATTTCAACATTGTTTTTTATTTCATTTTTGTATATCTGAATCTTTTCTCCCCTGGAAATTAAAATGCAGTAACAGAAAGTATAGATTTTTTTCTTTCATGCAATTATCTATCTACCAAATCCAACTTGACTTTTAGTGCTTTGATTGTTTGCCAGCACCACATTTAGTACTTTTGCTCCGTGTTATTTCCAGGCTAAAAATGCAGTGTAGGAGTGTCATGGTACCATCTGTCTGTCATTGGCTTCTTTGACTATGACAAATACTTAAATGTAGGGTTTTTTAATGAAGTTTATATATTTTATATGTTGATACAAAAAGAAACTTAACAAAAATTCTCTTGAAGTCTATGAAATTTTCTTCACACCCGACAATTTAATATCTTTCCTATTCTCCTACACAATATTTCTGCTGAAGTTACTCTTTCTTTCTCTGAACATTTCTTAAAGAAAGTTCAGAAAGTCTCTTCCTCTTGTATTGCCCATCACTATTCCCTGTTTTGCACACTGAGGCAAAGCAAGACCAAGACATCAAAAAAAAAAAAATTCTCACATGTACTTAAATTTTCCTTTTACTTATTACATGGAAGTGAGATGCTGCAAGTAATTAAATTATTTTTAGTCTCTGCTTTATGAGCTCTCTATGGTAATTTTGTAACTCACTTTGGCACTCAAATTTAGTAGTTCCAATTAGCATCCTGTTGTATGAACCATTTATTACGTTCATAATTTCCTTTGTTACTATATTGCTTGGCTTTTCAAAATATTAAGTTTAAGTACTCTAACAAGATTGTCTTTTTCTTAATTTTACCTTTTCCTTTTGTTTTTGGTTGCTGCTACAACAAATCACCATAATTTTTTTTCATAATCTTAATTAAGTGCTCAAAACTGCACTGTTATTTTTCGTTTTCTCATTTTCTCTTTAAAGTTGCTTTTAATTATTTTATTTGTACCCCAAATGTTGCGCTCCTCCCAGTCTCCCTTACAGAATTCTAGCCCCCTACCCCTGTGCCATTTGCCTCTAAGAGGGTGCTACCACAGGTATCTCTGTACTGTGAGGCATCAAGACTTTATATGATTAGTTGCTCTCTCTCTCACTGAGTCATGACAAGGCAGTTCTCTGCTACTTACTGTCAAGGGTCTCAGACCAACCCTGATACAAACATTGGTTTGTGACTCAGTCTCTGGGAGTTTCCAAGGGGTCCAGGGTATTTGACACTATTGGATTTCCTATGGTGTTGCCATCCCCTTCAGCTTTTTCAATCCTTCTCTTAACTCTTTCATAGAGATAACTGACCTCCATCAAATGCTTGGCTTTGAGCATTGGCATCTTTCTCAGTCAGATTCTGGTAGAGCCTCTCAGAAGACAACCATGGTAGGTTCCTGTCTGACGGCACAACATAGCATCAGTAGTAGTGTCAGGTATTCATCCTCATCTATGGTAAAGATCCCAAGTTGGGTTGGTCACTGGTTGGCCAATCCTTCAATATTTGCTCCATTTTGACCCTGCATTTCTTTTAGACAGAAACAATTTCAGGTTGAAAGTTTTGTAAGTGGGTTGGTATCCAGATCCTTCTACTGGGTGTCCCATCTGACTACTGGAGGTGGTCATAACTCGAGTTCCATAACCCCACTGTTGGATATTTCTGCTACGGTCACCCACATTTAGTCCTGGGAGCCTCTCCCATCCCATGTCTCTGAGACTTTTCATAGGCTTTCCCCAACCCCCAGTTCCAACAACTGTATATTTATGTTCATTGTCCTGGCCCTCTGTGCCTTGCTCCTGTCTCCCCCTCATACCCAAATCCTACCTCTCCTCTCCAATCCCCAGTCCCAACCAGGGCCCTATCCCTGGATCTATTTTTTCTTGTTCTTAGAAATTCTCTTTAATTTGATGTTCAGTTCATTCTTACAATCATGAGATTTTCATTTTCTTTTTCCTTTGTCTTGCTTTGCTCTTTATATAATCATATATATGATATATCTATATATCTTAGAATATATATATATATATATATATATATATATATATATATATATATATATATATATA
>JANHMN010000005.1:79042062-79067193 GCA_030674055.1 Rhabdomys pumilio
ATATATATATATATATATATATATATATATATATATATATATATATAATCAGAAACTCTCTTTTGGGTTTTGTACTGGCTGGTTTTGTGTGTGAACTTGACACAAGATGGAGTTACCATATAGAAAAATAAAGCTGAGCAATCCAGAGGAAACAAACCAGTAAGTAATATCCCTCCATAGCCTCTGCATCAGCTCCTGTTCCTGACTTGCTTGAGTTCGAGTCCTGACTTCTTTTGGTGATGAACAGCAATGTGGAAGTATAAGATGAATAAACCCTTTGCTCTCCAACTTGCTTCCTGGTCATGATGTTTTGTGCAGGAATACAAACCCTGACTAAGATAGGTTTCTTTTTATGTATCATCTTTATTTTATAAATATTTCCTCTGATTTTTGCAAAAGCATTCCAGGCCAATCTTTAAAATTATTTATGAGAACTTATGTAATAGCAAACCATTTTTGCAGTTATTGTATTTTTTTGTTTTTTGTTGTGTGTGTGTGTGTGTGTGTGTGTGTGTGTTTATTTTTTCTTTACCTTTGTTAAATTTGATAAACCTGTATACTGTTTTGTAAAGTCTAAATAAAGGATATACCAAATCACTCAGTGTGCTTCTGCTTTGACAGTTACTTAAATACAACCATTGTAAATTTATCTTCACTTGATTTACATTGAAAAATATTAATATAAGGGTAATGACTAAAATTTTAATTTTTTAGCATATAATTTTCACTGTAGTTTCAAAGATAAACATTAAAAAATTAGGTTTGTGTATCCAAATCTTGGAGTGCTAAGTAAAGGAGAAAATAATACTTTAATTTTTTGTTTTATACAGATAGTTTATTACATTGCTATGCAGTTTATTACACTGTTATGCAATTAACTTTTAGTACTTCATAAATAAGTACAGTTGAATATATATATATATAATATTAAATATATATATTTAATATATATATATTAAAAGTGTCCATCTTGCAGAATGCAACCTACAGATTCAATGCAATCTGCATCAAAATTCTAACTCAATTCTTCATAGACTTAAAAAGAGCAATTTGCAAATTCATTTGGAATAACAAAAAAAAAAAAAAAAAAAAACAGGAACCCAGGATAGCACAAACTATTCTTGGGATTGGGGATTTAACTCAGTGGTAGAGCCTTGCCTAGCAAGCACAAGGCCCTAGGTTCGGTCCTCATCTCTGAAAAACAAAACAAAACAAAACAACAACAACAAAAACAAAGACAAAATAACAAAAAGATCAAAAAGAAAAAAACCCAACAACCATGATAACTCCTAGCAAAAACTATTCTCAACAACAAAAGAACTTCTGGGGAAATCACCATCCCTGAACTAAAGCTGTACTTCAGAGCAAGTGTGATAAAAACTGCATGGTATTGTTACAGAGACAGGCAGGAAGATCAATAGAATAGAATTGAAAACCCAAAAATGAACCCACACACCTATGGTCACTTGAACTTTGACAAAGGAGGTAAAAAGCATTCAGTGGTAAAAGGACAGTATTTTCAACAAATGATGCTGGTTCAACTGGTGTTCAGCATGTAGAAGAATGCAAATTGACTCGTTTTTATCTCCTTGTACAAATATCAAGTCCAAGTGGATCAAAGACTCCATATAAACCAGATACACTGAAACTAATAGAAGAGAAAACAGGGAAGAGCCTTGAACTGATCACTTTCTTAAAGCTCTCTGTTCTACCTAGTCTGAAATCTCCTCGTTTCATGTTACTGAATCTCCCTATGTTCATTTATTAAAAACACATATATAACTATGATAAGTTAAAATGTAAAGCAACAGTAGGGTGATGATTTCCTTGGCCTTTTTTATCAAGTTGTCATGGAAAGTTAAATCAGGTATCTTGCACCCCCAGTGAATTGTTTCTATCAATCTGGTTCATTGAAAATCACTCTATTTGATCTTATTGGTGCATTCATGATGGGTAGATTAATACATTTTTGTTTCTGTGAAGAATATATACAATTTCTTCACCTTAATATTTTTATTAAAAAATAACAGCTGAAATAACTTTCTTGGCTTTTATTCTCTCCCCCAATTTTAGTCATGGATACCGTTGCTTAGGAAGGGAATGAAATTTGTCATGGAAGGAAATAATTAGTCTGTTTCTCTTTTTTTAATCGTTGACTTTGTTTTAGCAAAGTGATGGATTGTTTATAACCATCCAAGTACTTCTCAGCTTGTTAGAATTCTACAAAATAATGAATCTATTAGACTGGAATTTTAAGCTGATGAATTAGTTTTTCTTTGAATTATTTGAATATTAGATCAGATAAATATTTATTGACATGAAAAGACATTTCCAATGTACTTTTAAGGAACAGAGCAGATTAGTTTGGTGGTAAGATTATATTTAAACTTAGATATAAGGAGAAATAATCTCACTCCATTACAGCAAACATTGTTTATTTAGGGTAAAGAGTTCTAATTTTGAGTGTTTATGAATGGTTGATCAGTGTGTAGAAAGACTAGCTACTCTGTCTCCCTCTTCCCCAATGCTTATTGCCTAAAAAGACCTCCTACTGAAACTACCTAATCTCTCCCATCATACTACATCTAATAAAGTTAGGGTCATTCTGGGTTGTGGTAGTAGGGTTATAGAACTTCACCTGATCTTAGCTTCATTCTATGAGAGTCTATAACTCTGTCTTTTCCTCATTCCCAAGAAGACCCTAGCCAGGGTTCCAGGATGCAGGCTACCTGGGACAGGGAATTCCGTGGTCAATATTTTTGTCTTTCCTCAAACTAGGTGTAGTAATGCATTCCTTTAATTTCAGCATTTGAGAGGCAGAGGCAGGCAAATATCTGTGGATCACAGCAACCTAGTTTACATATTTGAGTTCCAGGACAGCCAGGGATACATAGTGAGGATCTTTTTGAAAAATAAAACAAAACAAAACAAGACAACCAAACAAATACTTTTTGTGTAATTTCTGAAGATAGAATAGATCTTAGATACAGTATACAAAAATACATAACAAAGCATCTAAAACCTGGGGCCAACTACTGATTTGAAAAAAAGGACTTTTAGGAATGATTTTAGGGTTTCAAATAAACAAAGAAAAAATTATATGTCTGACAGAATTATTTTACTCATAGGATAATGAGCATAGTACTGAGGACACCATGTATTATCTAATTTCTTCAGCAATCTAAACACATACACACATATACATACACCTATAGGAGATAAAAAGAAAATGGTTTGTATGGTAGCTACTTACATATTCCTAAAAACCTAAAATTCTGGCCAAATGCAATGCATTTAAGGTCAAATATGTTGAGTACAGAGGGAAAGTTTTATGAGGAAGGGTTGACAAAGAGAAAATCTAAATCTCAAGAAGGTTTTTGAAGTGAATATATATATATTGACAATCCATGAGCATGGGAGATCTTTTCATCATCTGAGATCTTCTTCAATTTCTTTCTTCAGAGACTTGAAGTTAATGTCATACAGATCTTTCAGTTGCTTGCTTAGGGTAACGCCAATGTATTATTATTTGTGACTATCATGAAGGCTGTCATTTCTATAATTTCTTTCTCAGCTTGTTTATTGTTTGAGTAGAGAAAGGCTACTGATTTGTTTGAGTTAATTTTATATTCAGCCTTTGCTGAAGTTGTTTATCAGGTTTAGGAGTTCTCTTGTGGAATTTTTGGAGTCATTTAAGTATACTATCATATTATCTGCAAACAGTGACAGTTGACTTCTTCCTTTCAAATTTGTATTATTTTCACCTCTGTTTGTTGTCTAATTGCTCTGGCCAGGACTTTAAGTACTATATTGAGTAGGTAGGGAGAGAGTGGGCAGCATTGTCTAGTCCCTGATTTTAGTGGGATTGCTTCAAGTTTCTCTCCATGTAGATTGATGTTGATTACTGGTTTGCTGTATATTGTTTTTACTATTTTTAGGCATGGTCCATGAATCCCTGATCTTTCCAAGATTTTAACATGAAGGGGTGTTGTATTTTGCCAAATGCTTTCTCAGAAAATCTAATGAAATGATCATGTAGATTTTTTGAGTTTGATTATATAGTAGATTACATTGATAGATTTCTCTATATTAAACCATCCCTGAATTTTTACTTGATAGTGGTGAATGATCATTTTGATGTGTTCTTGGATTTTGTTTGCAATTATTTTATTGAATATTTTTGCATCTACATTCATAAGTGGAATTGGTCTGAAGTTTTCATACTTTGTTGGCTCTTTATGTGGTTTAGGTATAAATGTAATTGTTGATTCATATAACTAATTGGGTAATGTTTATTCTGTTTCTATTTTGTGGAATAGTTTGAAAAGAATTTGTATTAGGTCTTTTTGAAGGTCTGATAGAATTCTGCGCTAAACCCATCTGGTCCTGGGCTTTTATGTTTGGGAGACTTTTAAAGACTTCTTCTATTTCTTTAGGGGTTATGGGACTGTTTAGATGGTTTATACGATTCTGATTTAATTTTGATACCTGGTGTCTCTCTAGAAAATTGTCCATTTCATACAGATTTTCCAGTTTTGTTGAGTATAGGCCTTTGTAGTAGGATCTGATGATTTTTTTAATTTCCTCAGTTTCTGTTGTTATGTCTCTCTTTTCAGTTCTAATTTTTTAATTTGGATACTGTCTCTGTGCCCTCTGCTTAGTCTGGCTAAGGGTTTATCTATCTTGTTGATTTTCTCAAAGTTCCAGCTCTTGGTTTTGTTGATATTTTGTATAGTTCTTTCTGTTTCTACTTGGTTAATTTCAGTCCTGAGTTTGATTATTTTGTGCTGTCTACTCCTCTTGGATCTATTTGCTTTTTTTGTTCTAGAGCTTTCAGATATGCTGTTAAGCTGCTTGTGTATGGACTCTCTCAAAATAGGCACAGTGGAAATTTTCCTGAACAGAACACCAATGGCTTATGCTTTAAGATCAATAATCGAAAAATGAGACCTCAAAAGATTGCAAAGCTTCTTTAAGGCAAAGGATACTGTCAATAGGACAAAATTGCAACCCACAGATTGAGAAAAGATCTTTACCAATCCTACATCTGATAGAGGGCAATTATCCAAAATTTATAAAGAACTCAAGAAGTTAGATTCCAGACAATCAAATAACCCTATTAAAAATGGGGTACAGAGGTAAACAAAGAATTCCCAACTGAGGAAACTTGAATGATAGTAAAGCACCTACAGGAATGTTCAAAGTCCTTAGTCACCAGAGAAATGCAAATCAAAACAACCCTGAGATTCTACCTCACACCAGTCAGAATGGCAAAGGTCAAAACTCAGGTGATAGCAGATGCTGGTGAGGTTCTGGAGAAAGGAACACTCCTCCAGTTTGGTGGGATTACAATCTGCACCAACCACTTGGGAAATCAGTCTGGTGGTTCCTCAGAAATTTGGACATAGTATTACCTGAGGACCTGTAGGAGTATAAAAGGAAGCCTGGTTTCTGATTGAGCTCAGGTTAGAAACCTCAGAGACCCAAGATGATCCTGAGGGATTGCCAGTTGACCCTGAGGTATAGCAGAAGTTTTGCCACTCTCCCAAGCTCCAGGCTCCTGACAGGAGGCTGCAGCCCTTTATAGACTTGTGTCCTTCAGTGACTTAGGGCAACACACCCTACTGGTCCTTCCACAAGTAGATAGTGTGACTACAAGACACTTAGCCTCAAGAGAGCCTGATAGACCTGTCTCCTGAGAGGCACTTCCAGAGCCTGACATATACAGACTTGGATGCTCATAGATAACCATTGAATATATCACAGGGTCCACAATGGTGGAGTTAGAGTGAAGACTGAAGGAGCTGAAGGGACTAGTAGCCCCATGGGGAGAATGACAACATAAACCAACTAGAGCTCCCAGGTTCTAAACTGCCAGCCTAGGAACAAACATGGAGGAACTCCAGCTGTATATGTAGTAGAGGATGGCCTTGTTGGGCATCAGTGGGAGAGGAGGCCCCAGGTCCAGTAAAGGCTGGATGCCCCACTATGCAGAAATTATTCAAGGGCAGGGAGGCAGAAGTAGGTAAATGGGTGAGGACATAACCTCATCAACAAAGAAGGGTGGGATGGGTTAAGGTGATTCTGGGCAGCAAAGAAATGGGGAAAGGGGAAACGTGAATAAATAAAATATCTATTAAAAAATCACATAATGGAATTGGCTATTGCAGTCTAGCATTTGAGACTTTTTGTCAACAATTTAATACTACTCATAATGCTGGATTCCTTATAATCCTCAAGGACAGGTGTTGTGGAAGGGGCCCATGGTATTTAAAACAATGTTTTCATAAAATAAAAAAGGAGAAGATATATCCCCATCCAAAACAAATTTATTTAAATCATGTGGGTTTTTTTTTTTATTTTAAAGTTAAAAAAATTGGATGCCAAGGTACTTCTGCAGAGTCTCTAAGGCACCCTACAACTAGGTATACTTATGCCTAGGTGAAAAGAAAGAATCCACTTCCTGGCAAATCACATGATCTTGATCAGGTATTTAATATGGGAAAGAGGGCATGAATGTGTTTTTTTATGCAGGATGCTTAAAGAGCATGGTGGGTGCCAGAGTGTTTGGTGAGACATGCTGATGCTGGGACAAAGAATGATGCTGACCTGTATACTTGCTGTGTGCCCTGACAATAGTGACTGGGAAGCTGTATTGGACATATGTTTCTGACCCACCTTTGCCTGTCTATATCCCAGATGGGACAAGCTGCCTTGCCTCAAATTTTAGACACTGTGGGACAGAGACTCAAAAAGAGAAGTTATGCCGAGCAGTGGTGGCACATGCCTTTAATCCCAACACTTCGGAGGCAGAGGCAGGCGGATTTCTGAGTTCGAGGTCAGCCTGGTCTACAGAGTGAGTTCCAGGACAGCCAGGGCTACACAAAGAAACTCTGTCTCAAAAACCAAACAAAAAAAAAAGAGAGAGAGAGAGAGAGAAGTTATAATGACTCTTGGATTTTCTTAAATGTGACCAGTTATTCAAACTCAGTCATGGACTGGTCTAGAAAACAATTCAATATTAGAAATAGCAGTCTTCCTTTGGAATGCTGGTTCTGGACATTTTCAGAAACATATATGAAAGTTAGCTGCAATTCTTTATGATGTTATGTTAGCAAGAGACAAAGCTGAGACAGGATCCGGATTTCAAACATGAGATAGTGCATGTGTTAAGGCTCTTTTAATTGTCATGTTAAAATTACTTTTGTTTCTTCTACAGTGTTTAATGTAAGTTGTATTGATTGTATACTTTCTTATTGAAACCCAGAATGTTTGTTTCAGAGGTCTATCAACCTGCTTTTGTTTTATTGTCCTGAGTATTACAGGACCTTGGTATTCTGAAAAAGGCTTAAACGTAGTGGAAGAAGTGAGTCAGGCTTTAAGCAGAAACATGATGGTAGTGGCCTTGATGGTTGCTGGTATAACAGCTTTAATTCCATTAATTGCTAGCACTAATGCTTTTGATATTTCTTTGACACAAGAAGGTAAGACATCTACTTTTGCTAATCATTAAGCAAAAAATGTTACTAATTTGTTGAGTATACAAGAGGATTTAGATAGGCACTTGGAACAAGAGATTGATGTTCTTTATCCTTTTCAAATTATTGGAAGGACATTCAGAGTTTAAGAGTAAGGGGTCATCTTAAGTGTCATGGCAAATACCAGTGGATTTGTGTTACTTCTAAAATTGGCAATGACAGTCATTATAATTATGTAACAGTTTAAAGACACTTGCAGGTTATTTGACATAATTCTATCACCTCTCTAGATGTTTTAACTTTGCATAGTGAGATTATGAATTTAAAAAATTCTGCTCTGCTGGGTTTTGTTGCTGCAGATACTGCAGCTAAAATTATCAATGGCTTGAGGACAGTATTTCCATTTTGGTCAAGCTTCAAGAATGGCATATATAGCTTGATCATGGTAGCCCTTTTTGTCCTGGGAATACTGTTATTCCTGCCGATGCTTGAGAATTACAGATTTTAGTTACAAAAAAACTCACAAAAATTTCAAAAATTTTAAGTTTACTATTTTGTGTTGTGTCATATTTATAGCTATCCTCAGCTATATATGGCACATTAGCTATAGAGACTACACAACTGCAAAAGTGTATTTTTATTTCAGTGGAGTTTATAGCACCAAAGATTTCTATACGGTTCTTTTATTTTGTCTTTGTTTCTTTGATGAATTTTTTGTTCAAGTCATAAATTATCTTCATAATTTCAAGAAATAACTGTATTTTTCGATATCACAGTAACTGTTCTAAAATCATTAATTTGAATTTCCTTTAGAGCAATTCATCAATTTCTTTTCTTGGGGATGAAGGATATACTTCTACAGTTATTGAATTGCTCTGTAGTTGTAATATTACATTGTATTTTAATGAGTTTGTGACAAATCCATTGTCTCTATCAATTTTATATAAGGTTGGTGCTAACAGGCTTTCTCTAAGCACTATTTCTTAGGATGCCAGTGAATAAACTATCAGTAATACTAAGTTACCACATGGTGTATAGCCACTGACAGACTCCTTAACTCTTACTTCTGATGGGCACATTGCATTTGTACCTTGCTGGGACTGCTATATGTGTAAAATCAGGCTGGGTCATGCCTTGATAAAAGTTGGGTCAAATATTTCAAAACTCTGTAGCATCTCTACACATTGTTGTAGATATCTCTTTGGTGCTACAGGAGCTTGGGGGACTACTTCACTAGTAAGGATGACCCTCTATTAATGGGAATGTGCTTATTTACATATTTTTGGCTGTATTTAGCTGCAGATGTGAGGCTCCCATATGGTTCTATGTGTTGTTGTCCAGGGGTACAACAGCATCTGTTCTTGTGTAGCCAAGACAAAGCTGATACATCTACTTTCAGTGTTTATACTTGGGTAGGACATACTTTGCAAGCTCTGATGTGTACAATGTACTATATCTCATAAAGAGGAATGGGTATTGTCTCTCAGTGGCTGTGAGTTGCATGAGAGATAAACCATGGTGTACTTGATTGGTTTACTTGTCCCTGTCTGTAGGGCATGCTGGTAGCATCACAGGTAGCTTGTGAGGCCATTGTGCTTGATGTGGGCTTTAAAGCTCCTTCCTAAGTATGGAGAGCTAGGGTTTTGTTTGGGGTGTATTTATTTAATGGGTACTTTGAGGAGCCATGTACCTCAGAGATGTTCATCTGATTCTTTAGCTCATTAACAGGCAAAAATAGTTCAGTAAAACCTTCCTTGATTTTGCCTGTCTATTTCCAGAGGTTATAAGTTGGCCTCACAACCCAAAGGAAGATGCTAAACTGTTTTTCTGTGTGTGTTAATAGATGGAGGCTAGAGTTATGTATCTAATTCCCAGAAGCATAATTGAGAAAAATCAATTCAAATTATGGCACTTGGCTGTTTATAGTGCTCATGAATGATTGGTTGATTGAATGATGTTGATCACCTGTTTCCTGTGGCAGAAAAAAAAAGTGGGTGGAGAGTCCTGGGAGCTTCCTACTGAAAAAAATTAAGATGATAAAGATGGTCATCTGGGAACTTAGTAGGCTGAGATGCTCAGTGCAGGTGGTCTGACTGCTTCATAGAACTGTGGCATATATATTTCTACCCAGTCAATTTATAAGGTTGAGTAAACTAAGTTTCAGAAGGTAGTCACCTGACAAGTTGAAATAAAACCAGGTTGACAGACACCCAAAAAATCAGTGTACATCCAAAACCTAAGCAGAAAATAGCTGAGTTTTTTCTTCAAGAAATTCTGTTCTTTGACAGTCCAGCAGCTCTTCAAACTAGAATCAGTGTCCATGAGGACCTCAGTTTTGTCTTGAAATCCTTCAGGTTTGTGTTTTAATGAGAATTACTTAGTACTTCCTACATATCTTTATCGTCTATTCAGTGTCTGTTAACTTGTGGTTGATCAAAAGGGAAGTGACTATTCCATCTGAAGAAAAATGACTCAGTTAGTGTTTCACTTCTTCAAAAGACTGAATTTTGGATCTGATACCCCTCCTGACCTCTGAGAGTACTTGTACTCCCTTCACATATTCCCCACATCATTAAAAATAATAAATCCTTTTAAAAACAAACAGATGGAACTACAGCTGTGGCATGCCTAACTTTCTTTCCTATGATACCTGTTTCTCTGTTGCTGTGCAACATCTCTGCTGCATTTCCATTTACTTCAGTGCTCATCTCCAAATATTTCAGTGAAATAACAGGATTTTTTTTTCTGTTGCGTTTTTTCCTTTGAAGGCGGAAGCATGATAGGGACTGCTAATCAACTTTCCCACTGACATCACATCTTAAACATTTTATACTGTTCACTTTTATGTCTAATTTATATGTTTAAATGTAATTTATGGAGCATCATTAAAATATTAAACATAATTTTAGTTTATGCATATATTTACTGTAGTCACTGATCCCTCTAAATTTCTATATTTACACATCATTATTGTCTTTTCATCTGAACTTGAACAGCCTCCTTAATTATTTTTTGTAAGATACATTTAGTAAGCTGGCAGATGTTTGTTGCTATTGTTTTAGAAATTTCATTATATCTTTCTGTTCTGTAAATTATCCAATGGGAAATTGCTGCCATCTCAAGAAATTTCTTTTGTAAATGATTATTAATTTTTCCCCTCTTCTTGAAAAAGAATATGACTCTTTGGAGTTCATGTTGCAGCATGTCTCAGGGTATTTGGGGGTTGTTCTTCTAAAGTAATCTTTGAGCTTTGCCAAACTGTGTGTCTAAACTGTGGCTAATATGGGGAAACATTGAGCCATTATCTCTTTAAACAGATTTTGTTCTCTTTCTGTTTTCTCCTCTAGTGCCTACTACACACAAATTTTAATTGGTGATGTTAAGTCCTATGGGCATTCTTCCTTCTTTTATCATTTTATTTCCTTTTTGTTTCTTTAACTCACTAATTTCATATGACCCATAGTCAAATTCAATTATCCTTCCCTCTGCATGATTAAATATGCTGTTGAAGCTCTCTGATGAATATTTTCAATTTTGTCATTGTCTTTTAAAACTCCAGAATTCGCTTAGTTATTTTTGATAGTTTCTGTTTATATATTAAATATTTATTTCATGCATTGCTGTTTTAATCTCATTGTGCTATTTATCTGTGTTTTATTTGATCTTATTAAGTCTCTTTGAAATGATTATTTTGAATTCTTTATCAGGTTTTTTTCCTTGTTTCTTTTCTTTTTTTTTTTTTTTTTTTTTTCTTGAAAGGCAAGCCAGGTTTTGTTAGGAGGTGACAAATATTTGTAGCAGGGAAGAATCTCCAAACTATTTTGCTTCAATTTATTTAAGTATATATTTCTATTAAAACATAATCACATCTTTCTCCTGTTCCCTTTCCCCCTTCCAAATTCCCACATTTTCTCTCCTGCTTCCCCCTCAAAATGTCTTCCTTTTCGCTTTGATTATTATTGTTACAGATGATAGATAGATAGATAGATAGATAGATAGATAGTAGATAGATAGATAGATAGATAGATAGATTCGTAGACAGGTGCAAAAATATATAAATAAAACCTGGTGAGTCTGTTTTTATTTTGTGTATGTAATTTGAGAGTTACTGTTTTGGATAACCAATTACTTGGTTTAATCCATCAGGGAGGCTAATTCTTCATCTTTTAGCAGCAGTCATTAGTTGCCTATAGTTCTTTGTCAAGGGGTGAGATGCCATGAGATTTTTTTTTTCCTGCTACTATGTTAACACATGTCTATTGATATTGTCACTCTTCAGATCTTATTTAAGCAGCCATTTTTAGAAGGTACAGCCTTATAGAAGATTCCCTGATCTCCTGGCTTTTACAGTCATTAAACCCCAGTCTTCTGACTTCTTGATCTCTATTTCATTAGAGTCAGAATTTCAAAAGCTTGATAGTGTCATGTTTACCTGGTTCTTCCTGATGAGTGTAGACTCCTCTTGGTGTCTTTGTATTTTCTGTACTAAGACATTTTTCAATTCTTTAAAGCTTCATATTGTTTTTATCTGACCCCCACCCCCTCCTCAGAATAGCTTTAGCCATTTTATTCCATGCCTGCCAGCTATTTCATAGTGCTTCTGTCATATGCCTGTCAGTTACTGACACACACAAAAAAATTACTTGACTTAGAACAAACTCATGCTGATCACATATCTTGCTGTGTTCTGTTCTGTACATATGTGGTTTGTTAATCTTAAGAATTCACAAAGCTTTACATAGGTTCCATTAAGTTTAAGGTCAATATGAACTGTTATGGCTCGAATCAGAACTGACCATTGGTCAGATCTTTGATCTCATTGTTTTTTTGTTTCTTTGTTTTTTTTTTTTTTTTTTGGTGTTGTTATTTGTTTGGTTTTGTTTGGTTTTGTGGCTAACACTGATGAGTGCTATTAATAAACCAAAAGGCTATGATTATAATATTCATTCTCTGTTATCTAAATGTTCTGAAATTTTCCTTTCAACACCCTTCCCCCACCCCTCTTACCTCACACAGGACCAGTCAGCTTACAGGTTAGCTGATAATACTTTGCCTGGTAAGCCAAGATGTAGTACTGCTCCCCTCCTTGAGTTTCAAACTTTTTAACCTGTTTTCCCTATAAAACACCTGCCCTCAGAACACACTGGTACCACAGTTAGGTTATTCTTTTTTGTGATCCAGGTCTGATCAGTACCAAGGTGTGTATTCAATAAAGCATCCCTACCTGAGTGAGATCAATGTTCATGTGGTTTGTGTTTGTCTGCATACTGTAAGAGACAAAACTAAATGAACAAATGCCAGAATTCACTGGGTTGAATGGGATTCAATTTAAATTTCAGAAGTGCTTCATAATCTGAAGTTAGACTAAAACTGGTCGTCATGCCTTTATGGTCACAGAACATTTCTTTTTACAGTGTCTGAAAAGACAGAGCTACTCCAAAGTCATAGCTGATAAGACTGGAGGCAAGTTTGTGAATGCTTCAAGGTATAGACTGGATTGAGATTGACAAATGTTTTACTCAAGTTACAGGCAGGTATGTTTCCTTCCCACTATTTTATTAGATAATTGTTGTGGCAACAAAAAGATTCAATGAAGCTTTATCAAAGCCCATAGGAGGATAATGTTTCTAGATTTGTGAACATGATCATGTTTAGCAAGTTGGCAGTCTGTGCCAGACCATCTTGTTTTCAATATCCTTTCATGATCTTGGGTACCACTGAAGTTTTCAAAGCACCCAAACTTCCACAAGGTCACTGATTTTCTATGTTTTCCATAGCTATCACATTGTTGTGCAAAATTAAATGTGTAGAGACTTACTCTTTCTTAAATATGTTGACATTGCCAAAGACTGGCTTCTATCTGTAGAGGAGTTCTGAGAGAAGAGCGGTATCTAGGAGCTGTGAAAAGAAATTAATCAAAGACAAATTGTGGGTCCAAGCTGGCAGACTAGGTTGTGCTGAGATGGCTTTCCACTCTGCACTCACTCTCTCTGTCTCTCTGTCTCTCTGTCTCTCTGTCTCTCTCTGTCTCTCTGTCTCTCTGTCTCTCTGTCTCTCTGTCTCTCTGTCTCTCTGTCTCTATCTGTCTCTCTGTCTCTCTGTCTCTGTCTCCCTGTCTCTCTCTGTCTCTCTCTGTCTCTCTGTCTCTCTGTCTGTCTGTCTGTCTGTCTCTCTCTCTCTCTCTCTCTCTCTCTCTCTCTCTCTCTCTCTCTGTGTGTGTGTGTGTGTGTGTGTTCTGCTTTATTTCTGTGTGTTCTCCTCTGTTCTAGACATCTTATTCTTGCTATTCTAAAACTCTCTGCTTGAGACATCTGTCTCTACTAGTGAAAGTTAAATGCTATCTGCATAACCCATGCTTTTCTGACCAAAGTCAGAAAAGCTGCTATAAAAAATTATTAGATCTTATGACCAATTCAGAAATACTGTTTAAAAAAAATCTGAAAGAGATGTTTTTGTTCTCCAGAGATCTATAGACAGCTCAGATCTCTCTAGAGAAAATTCTAAAGAACTGTTACCTCATTCTGCTATCTTATCTCATACTGACCAAAGCCCATTTTTATTTACATATCAATTCAGTTATTTATTCCAGGTTTCCTTTAGATTACCCTATGAATTGGTATCCTGTGACCCCAGCCCTTTGATTCTTAGGAAAAAAGAAGCACAACATTTTTTAACATTGCAAAAGAACTCAGAGATTTGTCTGTCTCAGTTAAACACAGAGGATAAACTAGCTGTCCTGAGATTACCATTTCTACCATACCTGGGCCTAACCTCGCTCTGTTCCATACTGACCTTAAATTTAGGAATCCGCTTGTCTTTGTATCTTTTTTGACAAGCTGGCTCTTTAATGCAGCTGCCTTTGTTCCTTTAGGTTCATCAAGACCCTCATAATTCAGTATTGCTTCCTCATATTTTTTCACAGTTGAGAAATTGTATATTTTTGAACTTGTGTATTTAGAGCTTTTTTTCTATAGCCTTAAGGGCTGTCCTGAAGGTCTCAGCATTTACCATTTTGCTGAGACATTAGCCGCACCTTTGCTTCCTGGACTCATGCTGTTTCAGATTATCATGGAGTCATTATCATTAACAGAGAGGACGTTCCTCAGAGGAATGTGAAAATATGTACATTATTACACAAACAAGACTTATGCAGCCATTGACACTCCTGGAAGCTCTCACTGGGACCTTGTCATAGTGGCTGAAATCATGTCATTCTGTCCCCACCTCTGGTACGCTGGACGTGGCATGGCATCATTTCTAATTTTGCTAGACAGATTTGAAAGAAGTAACCACAATCAAAAAGATCTGTATTGAAGACTTTGAAGTGGACATTCCTTGCTCTGACTGCTTCATCTTCTAATAACTTCCTCATCTGTGAAAACTGATTGTTTGTTCAACTTATGTCTAGTTTGTAACTTCAGCCCTTTGCTTATTCCTAGATAATCTTGGTATAGAATAATGCTCTGAAGAGATCAGCTCAGGGCCTTTGGAAAATTCCACCAGGCCCTCTCCCTTTTAGGATCATTGGAGCACATAGGCACCCAGGAGAGGTCCTAGGAGCAGGTAGATACCCTTCCCCTCCACAAGGGAGAGACTGATTACATTCCTCAGGGAGACAACAGTGGTTATTGGTCATTGGCTACCTGCAAATAAGGGAAGTCCAGAGCACATAGACACATTCCTCAGGGCAGACTGACCACTGTCCCCTCCACACACACACAGATAAGAAAAGCCCTTGCCACCTCATTCCCTAAGGACCAATCAGTTTAAAAGTCACACTGTTCTGCGAATCACATTATGCCTAATGGCTGTTGCTCTATCCTACTCTTGAAAACAGTATAAAACTTGACAGGATTTGTCACCTCTCATTTGAATGCAAGAGGACCCCCAGCAAGCTGGAACAATAAACTTCTTTTGCTTTTGCATGAATCCCCAGCTCCTTATGGTTCACTCAGGCACTATCTGATAGCTTAGGCTCAAAATGCTCAATCAGAAAAAAAAAAAATCCCCTTGAAAAGAGAAGCTAGGACTTTGGAATTTGGGCTTCGCTAAATGAGGCACACATTCTAAGCTGATTCATTCTAGAGCTGTACATTCCTCCTTTCTTTTGATGCAAGCTCTTATGTAACCTTCTAACTTGTTGGATTTTGAATGTGGAAACACTCTAGGACTAGAGAGATATAGCAGTGGCTACAATTCTTGCAGACTATATCTGCTCTTGACTTACCAGCACCATGAATATTGGTGAATCGAGCCAGACTTACTTTCTACTACTGCAGAATATTATTTGTTTGAGCCCATTGTTGTTAAGAAGAATTGCAGTGAAATGATGAGATGGATATCTTTTCATTTTATAAAATAGCAAGATGCAAATTATGATATTCAATTCAAAGCAATGTATCTAAACCCTAAAATTATCAATACACTGCAAACATTTAAAAAACCAAATTCTTTGTATCAGTTCTCAGCAGGAGTTTAATATACACAAATAAGAGAAATTGATTTTGGGAAAGACAATATTAATTTCAAATATATAACTGGAATTTCTGTAATAAGGAGAAAGTCTATTCACTTCATAATATTAAGAGTTTTCAATATATTTTATTATTTTATATGTTTTTAACCATAGCTTAGAAGTTTATCCTGACCACACTAGTTAATATAGTCTAATCCAAATAGTTTTATCCAGAGAAAATGCAGTAAAGAACAGTGTCCTTAAAGTGAGTTTTTAATCATGACTGTTGCTGAGCCAAGAAAATATCCCTAGCATGTAACTTCTAGGCCTGTGAAACTGAATCTAATTTATAACAGCTTCCTGAGAACTTGAAATGTACTCTCAGTAAAAAATTCAAAAGTGTGTTAATACCATAGGAGTTACTCGTTCAACTCTATTTTAGCATGATTCAACATGTAAGTTGTTCTCTGAAGATCTGTGGGGCTGGTAAGGCAAGAGCAGATGTAGATTGCAAGAACTGTAGCCACTGTTATACTTCTAGTACTAAGTTGTTTCCACAATGAAAAACATTCTGTCTTCCAACAGCTGCCATCCTACTTCAAAAGTTAACACAGAAAAACCCAATGAAATTCTTTCCTTTGTGAATTGGCTTTCTGTCATTTGGAATCAAATTGCTGATACATACATGGTTAGATATTTGCTATATTATGAACTGTTAGACAATGGACACATAGATAGCAATGTTTTATTATGTTTTATCATATTTATGTATGTGTACATAGATTCATTTCTAATACACTGAAAGAAAATATGACATGAGAAAAGTCTAACTTCTAATTTTAGTCATCTTATGAAATAGTTTGTTGCTGTTAGCATAGTTATTCATAGATTGACACGTCACACTTTATTCTTGAGTGAAAATATATTGTTGTAGTATTTCATCATAATAAACAACTCTGAAATCACATCGGTAAATATTCATTTACTGCCCAGCAATATCTAAGGGAGCTCTAATGACTTTGTTCTAGTAACTTCTCATTCTGCAATCAAGGCTGAAGGAAACCTGTGCAGATAAATCATAACAGAGCTAATAGAGACTTGGTGATTTTTTTTAGCCTCCCCTGAGAATTACTTTTACTTAGAACTAGAAACATTTCAGTTTACCCCACATTTTCCTAGACCATTTTCCTAAAAAAGTGATATAGTAAGTACATGATCAGTGATGTCAGAAAAATATACTATACCTAAAGTGGGGAAGAACAGAGCATGACCAGTGAAGATTTCTAAAGTTTAATGTGATATATGTATGGAATATATATATATATATATATATATATATATATATATATAATATTTTCCAAGACTCTCTGAAAATATCTTTCTGCATTTCAGGTAAGCACTGAAAAGAGTTGGCAGATTTGAAATGATAAATTTCCAATAAAGAAGAAGACATAAGCTGATATTAGAATCTGTATGCATTTGATATAGAGTATAATTGGCATGCATGTAAGTAATTAAAAATAGTCTCAGTTTATCATCTTATTCTATTATCCCACATCATTTAGTGTTCATATTTATAGCACATATTAAGAGTTCATATTTAAGATCCAAACATATATCATACTTATATTAGTTTAAAAAGTATATTTTTGTAATTTTATGTGGATGTGTTTCTCTGTGGGTTTATGGTACTGAACAAATTGAGAAGCCTGTACAGACACAATATGGGCAATAAATCCACTGGAAATAGAAGTTGTAGATAGAAGTTGTATTGTAGGTACTAGGAATCAAACCTAGGCCTTCGGCAAGAGCATTAACTGCTAAACCATCTCTTGAGCTTCCTAGATATAATATTAAAATTGAAGTTTAAACTAAAATAAGTAGCATATGTTCATTATGCTCTTGTACTTCTTCTATGGATGATATAGTTAAAATTTAAATTTATTTCCTCAAAGAATCATTCAACTTCTTTCTCACATGTTTGTTACTTGCTAGAACATGCATGCAAAGATGAGTTTTAGTATGGTGTTTGTTGGCATATTTATTTTTCCTGCTTTAATTAAAGTTTAATTTGACAGTGAAATTATTAGTCCTGGAATTATCCATAATAATGTCTGAATAAAAGATAAGAACTCATTGTTATATAGTGCCTTTGAATTGGCTAGCATGAAAAGAAGAGCGATTACATTGCATATGACAAATATACTTGTTTGGTAACTGCCTCAGGGAATCTAACTCAGATGATGCTCAATGCCAGCATAACACTAGTTAGCTGGCAATTTATCCTTAACTAAATAAATGACATTATCTATGATACTTATCAGCTCCTTACATTTTTACATATATAAAAAGAGACAATATTGTGTTTAATTTCTAATTTGTTAGGAGAGTTTTAAAAATTGTCTTAAGTAATAAAAAAATTTTCCTGTTAAGAATTGTTTTCATTTTTTTGCCTTTCTAGATGAATTTGAGAATTGTTCTTTCCATGTCATTGATGAATTAATTATGTTGGTGTTTTGATAGGGATTGCATTGAATCTGTAGATTGCCTTTGCTAGGATGACTATTTTTAATATATTAATTCTGACAATCCATGAGCATGGGAGTTCTCTCCATTTTCTGAAATGTTCTTTGATTCCTTTCTTGAGAAACTTGAAGTTATTATTATACAGGTCTTTCACTTGTTTGGTTAGAGTTACCCCAAGATATTTTACATTATTTGTGGCTATTGTGAAGGGTGCCATTTCCCTAATTTCTTTCTCAACCTGTTTAATATTTGTATAAAGGAAGGCTACTCATTTATTTGAGTTAGTTTTATATCCAGCCACTTTGCTGAAGTTGTTTATCAGCTGGAGAAGTTCTCTGGTAAAAGTTTTGGGGTCACTTATGTGTACTATAATATCATCTGTAAATAGTTATACCTTTCTTTCTTCTTTGTCAAATTGCATCCCCTTGATCTCATTTTGTTGTCTTATTTTTTTAGCTAGCACTTCAAGTACTATATTGTATATGGGGAGAGTGGGCATCCTTGTCTTGCCCCCTGATTTTAGTACGATTGCTTCAAGTAAGTCTCCATTTAATTTGATATTGGCTGTTGGTTTGTAGTGAATTGCTTTTATTATGTGTAGGTTTGGACCTTGAACTCATGATCTCTCCAATACTTTTAACCTTAAGGGGTGTTGTATTTTGTCAAATGCTTTTTCTGCTTCTAAGGAGAAGATCATGTGATTTTTTTTCTTTGAGTTTGTTTATACACCATCCCTGACATCAAGCTTTACTACAAAGCAATAGTGATAAAAACTGCATGGTATTGGTTTAGAGACAGACATGTTTATCAATGGAAAAGAATTGAAGACCCAGAAATAAAACCACACATTTATGGACACTTGATCTTTGAAAAAAACACCAAAAATATACAATGGAAAAAAGAAAGCATCTTCATCTTCAATAAATGGTGATGGTCTAACTGTTGGTCTGTATGTAGAAAAATGACAATAGACCCATATTTGTTACCTTGCACAAAGCTCAAATCCAAGTGGATCAAGGACCTCAACATAAAACCAAATACACTGAATCTAATACAAGAAAGAATGGGAAAGATCCTTGAACTCATTGCCTCAGGGGAAATTTCCTAAACAGAACTCCAATGCCTCATGTTCTATGATCAAGAATTGATAAATGGGAACTCAGGAAACTAGAAAGATTCTGTAAGGCAAAGGAAATAATCAATAAGACAAATCTGCAACCTACAGATTGGAAAAAAAATCTTCATTAACCTCATTAAATCTTCATTAACTCCGATGTCATTAACCCCACATTCAATAGAGGACTAATATCCAAAATATACAAAATCTTAAGAAGATAACCACCAAAAAACCAAACAACTCAATAAAAAAATAATGCATAGAACTAATGAGAATAAACACTGAGGAATCTTGAATGGCTGAGAACTACTTAAAGAAAAGTTCAAAGTCCTTAATGATCAGAGAAATGCAAATCAAAATGACCATGTGATTTCACACCAATCAGAATTGTTGCCTCCTAAACCGACTAGCAGACAGAAGACAACGGACACAGGTTCTTCTTCCCAACACGGTTTATTCAGGAACTTTGAAGTATAGTAAAAAGCCCCAGAGCTCTAGCTCCCAGCCCTTAAATCTCTGTGTCCTCTCCATTCAGAAACTGCCATGCAGTCATTCTTCATTGGTTTTGAGTGCATATGTTACATAGCCCGATCTTACATAACGATTAACAAGCAGAATGCATGCGCAGTAAAGCCTAGACTACGTGCCACTCAGGCTTCCTGAAATGGTGAACCAACATGCCAGGGGCATCTGGCACCCAGCCAGGCACCATCTTGAGTTCCGATTGCCACACAGAATGATTAAGATCAAAACCTCATGTGACAACACATGTTGACAAGAAGGTGGAGAAAGAGGAATACTCTTCCATTGCTGGTAGGATTGCAAACTGGTACAACCACTCTGGAAATCAACCTGGGGGTTCCTCAGAAAATTGGAAATAGATCTACTTGAAGACCCAATAATTTTACTCTTGGGAATATACCCAAAAGATGCCCTACCATGTCACAGGGTTATGTGTTCCACTATGTACATAGTACTCTTATTTGTGATAGCCAGAAGCTGGAAAAAACCTAGATGCCCCACAACAGAAGAATGGATACAGAAAATGTGATTCATTTACACAATGGAATACTACTCAGCTATTAAGAATGGAGGCATCTTAGGTTTTGCAGACAAATGGATAGAACTGGAATATAACATCCTGAGTGAGGTAACTCAGACCCAAAAGGACTTGCATGGTATGTACTCACTAATATGTGCATATTAGCCAAAAAATGTACATAATACCCAAGATACAGTCCACAGAACTCACAAAGGTCAACAAGCTGAATGGCCAAAGTGAGGACATCTCAGTCCCACTGGGAAGGGGGCAGAAAGAAATCACAAATGGGGATGGTGTGATGGACCTGGGAGAAAAAAATGGATGATGTTGAATGGGAGAGGGGAATCTGATCTGGTATTGGATGCGAAACAAAGACTGAAACCATGAAGGCCAGCAAAAGAATGGAAACAGGCAACCTAGGGAGGTAGGAGGTTGGGCAGACCCTTCAAACTGTACCAGAGACGTGGGAAGTGAGAAAATCTCAGGACTCAAAGGGAGGGACCTTAGGTGAAATGCCCTACAGTAGGGAGAGGGAACTAATAGAGCCTGAGGAGAAAAAGGTCCAGCAACAGGCCCAAAGTGGGTTACAGCTCAAGGGAAGTTCCCAAGGCCTTACACTATTACTGAGGCTATGGAGTGTTCTCATAAAAGGGACCCAGCATGACTGCCTCCAGAAGCTCAACAAGCAGCTGAAAAAGTCAGATATAGATATTTGCATCCAACAAACAGACAGAAGCTGCTGACCTCTGTGGTTGAATTAGGGACAGGTGAAAGAAGCTGAGGAGAAGGGTGACCCTGTAGAGGACCAGCAATCTCAATTAAGTTGGACCCCTGAGATCTCTCAAACACAGTACCACCAAAAAGGCAGTATATACCAGCTGATATGAGGCCCCCAACACATATACAGCAGAGGACCTGTGGTGGTGGTGGGGTGTCTGTGTTCAATCAGGGATGACGCACCTAACTCTCAATAGACTGGAGGCCCCAGGGAGTTTAGAGGTTAGGTGGGATGGGGTAGGCATTGGTCAGCCTAGTGGAGACATGGGGGTGGGTTGGAGATATGGGATGTAGAAGATTTGGAGGGTGGGTGTGGGTGAATAAAATTTGGAATGTAAAATAAATAAATATATAATTAAAAAAATAAAGACACTTTACTGTTTAGTCACTATACTCTGAATTACTATTAAGCAGTTTGATTTTATATACTGTTTTCTTTTCGTGTGTGTGTGTGTGTGTGTGTGTGTGTGTGTGTGTGTGTGTGTGTATGTGTGTGTTGGGGTGGGGTTGTTACAGTGGTCCCATTTTAGGGTATAATTTTCTCCTTTTGTAAATTCAAAGGTTATTTCATGGCTCAGATTTAAATTCCAAATGACACCCACCCTCTAGTTCCAAGTATGTCATTACTAAATATTTCAGTGAACTTCTCTGAAATCTATATTATCTCTTTAGAATGGACCATTCAAAGCAATGTTTGACTTTGCTATTGGATTTGTAGAAAAGCAAGGCAGGATGATTGCAGTATTAAAAGATGCATGCAACACTGAGAAATTAAAAGTCTGCAGGTACCATACTTCTAGTAGGCTCTTCAAAAGTGTGTACATAATGATTAGATAAACTTCCCTTACTTATGACAGATGTTTTCTACTAATTTAGGAAATAGCTTTATAAGGCAACAATGGCCATTTCTGCAAATAAAACACAAACAATGAAGTTTTGTCACATTCTGAGAATTTTGTCCTCTTCATTTTTCACAGACTATTTGGAAATTTGATTTTGGAACTCCATATGACTGGTTAACTAGGATAATAAACCTACCACTATCTCAAAACATCTTGGCTTATTTTCCTAACATATCTTTAGTAAAAAAGAAAGACAAGAACATAAAGATAAAGGAAGGGGTTTGAGCTGAGATCCTGACATTTCGATTTTACATATCCCCTTTTAGGAAACAAGTTAGGGAACAGCTCACAGCTGCAGACTCCAAATGTCTTCCTTGAAAGGTTAGATAATCTGCGGTGTATAGAAAGCAGATTCTAACTTTGACTCTTAAATCAGGCAAAGTGCAATCTGGATAATATTGCTTATTTATGCTTCAAAATCCATGGTGTGGTAACAATGGTCCTAGTAGCTTCAGTATTCATGTTAGAAATATGAGGATTCAGAGACGTAATATGGAGAGAAAACAGTAGTTAGTGTTCAATCAATGATTTTCAAATATTAGTATTATTAGAAATTTTATTTTATTTCTATGAAATAAAAAAACAAAAATGTTTCTCTCTAAGCCTCATATTTATCTTAATGAAAAATCAAGATTGTCTGGTGCAAAAAAACTATAATTAATCAATTATATTATCAATTATAAATATTTCCCCATGTTTACTATGATTTTATCATTGTGTCAGTAAACAATGTGGAGGGAATTCTAAGTTGTAGATGCTTTTGGCTCAAAAGGTAACAAAATGACTAGAGCAATCTTGATCATTAAGAATTCAGAGGAAACTATATAGATAGTGTTAATTTTTGAGTAATCATATAAAGCAAGAAATCAATGAGGTTAATAATTTTTTCATTCAATATATCTAAACTGCTATAATTACAACTTATAACTAATAGAGAATTGGTAATGAAAATGTTGAATTCTCCCTTCAAAATATTTCCTACTTACAGCACCTGTGGCAGAAGGGACACACAGCAACTACACAAATGACTGTGTGTGTGTGTGTGTGTGTGTGTGTGTGTGTGTGTGTGTGTGTGGGTGTGTGTGCACGTGTGTGTGTATAGAGATATATAACAAGTGCATAAAAGAAATACTTATAATGTGTGTGTACACATATATAATTGTATATATACATATATAATTATATATATTATATCTATACATGTATATATGTATGTATATAATTGTATGTATATATGTATGTATATATGTATGTATATATATATATTTGTTCAGGATTAGGATTAGTAGATTAATAAGGCAGAATAAATAAAATTAGAGGCCTGCAGGTTATTTGTATATGAACATGACCAAATATTTTCTTTGGAAGCTATATATCAGTGAACTATTCTCAAGGATGTTCTATTAAGCATTTTACAACTCTGTGGGTATAATTATTATACTAAGAACACTTGACCATTTTACTCAGACATTGATCTTAGGTAGAGCTGAAGATTTTTGATTTTGCCATACTTCTTAAATTATAAGTGGTATAAGATTTCTACACTAGTCTAATAAAAATAAAAGAAAGTTCTTTAATCTTCGTTTATTAAAACTTCATTGTATTTTTGCCTAGAATAATCTGATTGGTCTATTTAAAGTCTACCACTGAGAACATACTTACAATTGAGACTGTATATAGTGTGCTGCATATACGAATATTGATCAGTTTTATCTTTGTCCCTTTGGAACTGCACATCATATTGTACTAATGCTTCTTACAGTAACTATTGTATTAAATCAGAACTTTAGCATTATGATTCATAAATAGCATGGAACTTGGTGCCCATATATTACAACACTAAATTGGAAGTTTAAAGTTAAGATTTATAAACTAACATACTAAATCAAAACTTTAAAATTTAGGATTCATTAATAAGAACTTTTATGTGCATGATGTATAAATCAAAGTCCTGTACCTGATTCTTGGAAGTTAATGCATGTAAATCGAAACTCTGAAAGTTAATATTAATAAATCAAGTAAATGCATTTTACTTGGTAAATTTTTATTTTAATGTAATAGTTTCTATATGACATAATGGACACTATCTTCTAAAAGAATGTGAATAACAAAACGTCCTTTGATAGCCGTTTCTAGGACATCTTTTTTGTTTTATTTAAGTTCATTTATTTTGTGTAAATGTAAGAGTACATAAAATGTTTTTCATACACACTTTCATATCTTAAAAACATATAAAGTCATACTGTGGATATGTCACTTTTGGCCACATAACTCCATTTTAGGTGTATTCTGGAGTTCTAATAATTTTTAGCAAGTATGTACTACAATTTTGAAAGCAATATGAGCAACTCCCGAGATGTTTTTACTTGAACATTTTTTTGCATAGGGTGTAATGGTTCAGTTATTTGTGGACTCTCACTTCTCTTGTCTGTAAAAGTGCATTTAGGTTTCATCAAAACCAATGGGGCTTGAGTTTATACCATGTTTACCATTTTCATTGTGTTATTGTGAAATAACATCTTCCTTACTATCATGACAGTTAAATTTTTTGGTCTGCTGATTCACCTATCAAAAAACCTGGAATCGACTCTTTTACAGTCTACTAAAAGTGATCATGTTGTAGTTACTGAAGACAACCATGACTCCAGAAGCTAAAACTTTTGAATCCTAAATGAATATTCACTAAAAATTGATGGTATTGATTCTGATATCAATGTCTTAGTGAAATGTCTCATTAGAGTTTTCTCTATAGAACTTCATATGCTAGCACTTTTCTTTTTCTTTCCTTTCTCTTCTCTTCTCTTCTCTTCTCTTCTCTTCTCTTCTCTTCTCTT
>JANHMN010000005.1:79067203-79080921 GCA_030674055.1 Rhabdomys pumilio
TTCTCTTCTCTTCTCTTCTCTTCTCTTCTCTTCTCTTCTCTTCTCTTCTCTTCTCATTCTTTCCTTTCCTTTCCTTTCCTTTCCTTTCCTTTCCTTTCCTTTCCTTTCCTTTTTCTTTTCCTCCTTGTCTTAATTTTTTTGGAGACAGTCTTATGAGGCAACACATGTTGGTATCTATCTTGAAATTCTCTTGTCTCAGTCTTATACCTAAATGTTGGAAGTACATGCATGGGTCATCACATCAGGTTCTAACTGAATGCTTTTAATACACGCTATAGTGTTTCATAGTATTCCCCTTGTGCTTATATTTTGACCAGATGTTGTGTCTTCCAATTTTTCCCCATGATATCTATTACCCAAATGTTGACCGTTTGTGAATAATTTATGATCTTGAATTATTTACATTGTATTTTATCTTAGGCATACTATTGACATTGAGTTTTCCTTTTTCCTTCTTCTAAAGTAACTTTTCTTTTTCAAAACTATTGAAACCTGAGTTCTAACCAGCTAGCTTTTGTTTCACCTTTCTTCCATTCCATTTTCTAAAGTCATAATTTAGTTCAGACCTCCTTTAATTATTCCTTAGGCTGCTCACAGAGTTTCTTAACTGTTCCCCAGATAACCATAAAGCAAATCTGAACACATAATTCCCTTAGATAGTCTCCTACTCCTCAAATAGGTGGTCTTTAAAAACCTGTGTGCTTTCTACTTACTTCCATCACTGCCTTTTAAAATACTGCCTATACTTTAAAGAAATGGGTCTATGCCTGAAGAATTATTTTCTGTCCATTTTTCCCTTTCCCATTAACAAGGGTGAAGAAAATTTGGGTTGTTACAATAGTGCTATATTCTTCATAGAGTAAATTCCTCAAACAATTATCCAGGTATAAATGATAATAGTTCTGGGATTCAGAAATCCTGCTACAGGTAATGCTAGAATGCATATTTCACCAAGAGAGTAGGACAGCTATGTAGACTTCAGCCTTCAGACATGAATTTTTTAAAGTGCTATTGGCATGGTATATCATTTATCTGAAATGACATGACATTTTCTCTATCATACACAGAATTGCTTGTCTTTATCTTAGAAACAACAGCTTATTATCTCCTTTATAAGGAATTTGATCTCACTCCCAAACACTGGCACTCATTTTCAGCATGGTTTTCTATAAATAAATTCATAGAATTTAAAGTTAGAATGACATTGTATTGAAATATGACTCTATCTTATTAGTGATAGTACATTAACAAAGAAATTTGAGCACTAATTCCTTCTAAAAGCCATGAATACAAGGACACTGAAGCAGTAACTTTATAATTTGGATTTCATCATATATTTATACAAATGAACTGTAGCTCCATATCTATTCATACTAAGTTCACATCTTAAATGTAATTACATTAACAGTAAAAAAGGTAGGATTTTTCAACATAATTCATACTTTTTCTTCAATAAAATTATACAAAATTTGCCTAATTACATCCACCTATGATGCATTCATTGTCCATTGAAAGATGGGTATAAAACAAGAAAAGTAGTACTAAAAACTACTTAATATTTATCAATAATTTTACTTGGATGATTGTGTTATTTTAGTAACCAACTTTAAGGCATCTGATACACATAATTTTTGAAATATGCTATGTGGAATATGAAATAAGTCATAAATTTATAATTTAGATAGAAGCATAGGACTAGATAAATATGTGTATATATGTTAGTACTACAGGTTCAAAACTAAGTGTTCTAGTCAAGAGAGACAGCAGAGGTTCTGGCTAGTCAACAAAAGGATGGACTGGGAATTAAGACTATCTTGTACCTCACTGGTACAGATAGGAATAATTATGCTCTAGTTGTATTCTGAGAGAAAAGCTTTATTTTAACAGGAAGGGTAATATGTAGGAGGAGCTAGCGAGAAAGGAGCACCGAGAGGAAAAGATGGAGTAAGGAGAGGAGAAGATGAAGTAGATGAGAAGCTCGGTAATGAGAGAGAAAAAGAGAGAGAGGGGGGGACCATGGAGGCAGAAGTTCATGTGTCTCCACTAGTCAAGGATATTTACATAGCTAGGTTGGGTATTAGGTTACACTTCTGATTGAGCATTACCATACTTATAAACCCCTGATTAACATTTTAAAAAATTTGTATAAAAGCCAAATGGAAAAGGGGGGTACAGGGGTTAGGGGTTTTCTGGGGAGGGGAAATGGGGAAAGGGATTGGCATCTGAAATGTAAATAAAATATCCAATAAAAAAAAGAATTTTAAAACAAGTACAAAATGAAACATTACAGGTTATAATCAACTAGTAGATTAATAAGACAGAAAGTTATTATATAAAATTTTTTCTAACTGAATATTGGTAAAATATAGTATATAAAATTTTATGTGAAATGAAAAATATTATTACTATCATCATGTGTGTTTCATTTCATATATAAGCACACAAATGTAATTCTACTTTCGTCCTTCTTCTTTTTCTTTAGATTTTATTTTTTTATTTATTTTTAATTTGCTAATTTTTGAATGTGTAAGATGCAGTAAAACACTTTAGACCATTTTTTAATAGTTACAATATAAATTTATCAGGGTGATACATATAGATAGACTTATAAATGTATTTGAAAAAAATACATTTATAAATAAAATATTAAAATAAAATATTTTTTATCAGCTCTACTGTAAAAGGCTTCATTGACATCCAAGGGCATATGCAGATTTTCTTGACAGCTAGACATATGTGATTTATTTTAATTACCATTTATTTCCTATTTTTTATTTACTTCAAGTAACTGATATAAGAATATATATAGAGAATATATATATTTTTAGTATATCCCAAGACATACCTCATAAAGAGTTTAATATCATTGAATGCAATAATGAGACAATCATTTATTATACAATTAAAACATGAATTACTTGTCAAAGACAGTTGTATTTGTTTCATTGTGAATTGTTATAGGCAATAAATCTAATCAGGTAAAACTATAGAAAGTTATCTGATTTGTGTCCTTCAGTATCATTTCTTATTGTCAAGTGAAGAAAATCAAAGCATTTTCCACATTGAGATTTATATCATTTATAAAATCATATACTGAGGGAAAACACTCAAAATTATAAAAATATATGTTTAAAGAGTTTGATAATAATCTTGTGTGTGTTAAAGAGCATTTTAAAGTTAAAAATATAGTGTAGCCCAGGAGGAAACAATCAAAACCAAGCATAGCAAATAGTTTGATGTATAAGCACTCAGAAGTTAAAATGTAAAAGTTTTATTAGTACTAATACTATAAGGTCATATAAACAGGTAATACATAATGAAGAAAAATACAAATAATAACATAGAAATCAACTTAGTATATTGGTTACTGAATAAATTAAAATAGAAACCAGTAGTTAATTTTGTTTATCTGCCATGTGGTTCTATTGATTATTTTTGTTGTTGTTTCTGTAGATCATAAAAACCTTTTAAGCTGTCATGGTACCACAGTTCATTTTTAATTAAATGTTACTATTCATTAATGATGGAGATGTGATCAACAGGAAATAATATTCTTACATTGAACTACTAAGCATAAAAATTAGTATAAGTTTCACAAGAAAGGTTTTTTTGTTTAAAATATGAACGTTTTTTGAGCTATTTATCTTAAGGAAAAAATTTTAGTGAGAATATGTTGATTATAATATGATTTAGTCTTTCTTCCAAGTCAAAAATAACACAAACAAGAAAAAGCATGATTTGAATAAATTATAATGTACTTATGAGTTATAGACACATGAAAGTAAACATTGTAGAACATATTTGCAAATTATATATAATAAGCAATAAGCATTATTCATTTTTTTACCTAAAAGTGCTAGTGAAAATGCACAATGAAACTGTGTTTCATTACAATAAGTTAAAAGGACATTTTTTTTTGTCATCTGAATGACATTTATAATATCTCATTATTTCTAGTTCCATGTTTATATGAAGCTGAATTTGTATATTTTTATTATATATTTATTATTTAAACCATTTCTAATTTAAATATATTTTGATAATATTCTTTCTTTTCCCAAGTCCTTTGAGATCCTCTCACCCTACTTATCCACAGAACTAACAAAAAGGAATAAATATAACAACAAAGCCACCCAAACCCAAGAAAATAAAATAAAACAAGACTCAGACAAAAAACAAACCAACAAAAACCCCAGACCAAACTGTAAGCAAATAAAAGCACACAAAAAATGGGAGCCTATTATACATTGGTCAACTACTCTTGAACAAGAGATGTGCCCTAGAGTGGTGTCACTCAACTGGAAAAAAACTGATTTTTCTTCTCTCAGCAGGTATGTGACAGCTCAGTTGTTAGCCTTTACCCTAGCACCTAGGTTTCAATTAATTCATTCATTTTTATAACAAAACATTATATAATAAGATAAAACAAAACTATCAGATTGAACTTGGACATGACACACCAATATAAGTAAAGGGTTCCAAGACAAGGCATAAGAATCAGCGATTTGTTCATTTATACACTCAGGATTCCCATAACGACTCTAAACTGGAAGCCTTAATATATCTGCCAAGGACCTAGTTAGTATAGATCCAAGCAGGCCTTGTGCATGCTGCTTCAGTCCCTTTGTGTTTATGCTGATTCAGAGGGCCTTGTTTTCTTGATGTCCTTTTATGATCCCCTCTGCCTGTTTCATGATTTCTGCCTCCTTTTCCATTAGTTTCCCTCTTAAATAATATACCCCAGACCCAGAATGAGAAATATGATATATATTCACTTATATGTTGATATTAGCAGTAAATTCAATGGTCAACAAACTACAACTCATAAAACTACAGTGGGTATATACAGAGCAAGGGACTAGAGGGAACAGATAGATCTCATTAGAAAACAGAAATAAAATATTTAATTATAGATGGATAGGGAAGCTGAAAATTATGACTAAGTTGGGAAAGAAAGGTGAGAGTGTCATGGTAAAGTATATGAGGGGAGACAGCAAAAAGGATTACTTAAACATTCATAGCTAATAAAATTGCTTTAATGTGCTTCCAGAAAAGTAAGACTTGTTGACTCTTCAATACCTTACTTTTCAGGGCACACAGAAAAGCAAGACTATAATAGTCTTTCATGACCCAAGACAGAAAAAACAACCCTAAAGAATGGGTAAGTACATTATATTTCAAGAAGTAGGCTACTGAGTCAGAAATTGGGAGCATAAGTAGTATATACAAGTCTCTAGGTTCAATCCCAAATTAGATGAAAAAAGCTAAAAGAAGACAAAAAAAAAATCATAGGCTCTAACTAGTCTTTTAGGTTTCCTATTTTCTTTCATTCTTCTTTCTATGTCTTAAAGATCATTATGGTTGCTTCATTTTCCGTGACACTATTTCATATTGTTATTACTGCTTCTATTCCCTTGTGTGTGATAGATATTGTACTTGAAACAAAGTAAGAAAATCCCACTGAGCCTACCTCCAATATGAAATGCACATATTGGGTGAAGTCGTGTGTTTTATTGTTATTTGATTTTGCTGTTTTTTTGGGGGGGTCATTTGCTTTAGGGTTTGGTTTGGATTATCAGTTTCAAACAGAGGCTCATCATGTAGTTTAAGATTTCCTGGAACTTAATATCCTCCTATGTCAATCTCTATAATGTTGCCCCACCATACCTTGACACTGAACACTGCTCTCATAGCAAAATATCTTTTTGTCTCTGAATTCAAGCTTTAGTTATTTTTATCTGGCTTCAGTATAGATCCCTGGGTCAATTATTATTGTCTAAGGGAGTAGAGTCTCAAAAGTCAAATCAAGAAGCCATACTTAATTTCTTCAGAAGAAACTAATAGAACTAGAAAGAAAATAAGTTACCTCTTTGTGGTAAAATTATATAATTTAGCACAGAAAAAAATCACAAATAGTCTGATTTAATGCTTATCAGTAGTTTGTTTTAAAATATTAAATATTATCAAAAGGTACATATCAAGTATAAAAATCACTAAGATTTACTTTTCATTTCAAATGTATTGGTTTACTTTCTGTATAAAGGATTTATTTTATCAGATGATGCTTTGTAAACATATGTTTTATGAAAATCATCAAGTATATCTCAGATATCATTCTATCACTTATTTTCATACCACTTTTTGTCTTGATTCCAATAGTAAGCCTGTAATTTGTGCTTTACTTCTGTTAGCAGCATGTGAATCTTAAAGTACTATGTTTGTTCATTTACATCTTATTTCAGTTCAGTCTTCTCCAGAGGAGTGTTTGTATATTATAGTGAAGTAATTCCTCTGTTTATATGTAGATTCTTATAGTACTTGGATTTAACATTCTTTTCAAAAGTATTTGTGATTTTCTGTATTAAACTGTTTCTTTGCTATCTAAACGTTTATAATTCTTATGTTTTGCTCAACCTCTTCTAAACATTTGTTTTGTTTTGTTTTGTTTTTTATCTATAAGGATATTTAGTGTCTTCCTTGTTGTTATACTGGCATCTCTATTTTTGTTCCTTTCTGCTCCTCAATGCAAGAAGTTATTTTTTCTAATTTATATGACATGTTTACTCTATTGTCATTTTTGTTTATTTCTTTGTAGTCCTTTTAAAAATTCAAGCCATGTTTATTAGTATTGATTCAATGAGAGATAATAAACTGGATTCTATGGGGCCACTCACTGACTACTGGCAGATGGGAATGAATGCTTACAAATATAAGAATGGAAGTGAAGACAACATAGTTAAGGATAACATAACAATAAGTAAGGTATCCAGAAAGAAGGGATTTTTGGGGAGTAGAAATATATTGAGAAATATTGTCATTTTTCTTCTTAGCTCGCATCTGTAAAAATGAGAGTTAAGTTAGTTTGAACTAAAATTCATTAAGGCACTAAGTAAAATACCATGTTAGCAGAGAAGTAGTGTAGAAAAGCATCCAAGATATATTGAGTCAGAGGAGATCCTGGGCTTCAGACCCACCCCAAACAGGGAGTAACTGGGACCCATAGGGACCCAGGAATTCACTCCTGGCCTAGGGCACTGGTTCCTTCCAGTCTGTGCCCAAGCAATGAGTAGATCTTCGATCTCAGCTCTAAACCCAGCAGCAACACCCACCCCAACAGTTCTGACACAACCAAGATAATAGGAAAGAGAAGCTCCAGTCAGAGACAGCACAGGTAACACTAAGGAGAACCAGATGGTAAAAGGCAAGTGCAACAATGTAAGCATCAGCAACCCAGGGTACTTGGTATCATCAGAAACTAGTTCTTCCACATTAGAAAGTCCTAAATTCCCTATAACAATACCTCTTCATGATAAAAGTTTTCGAAAGATCAGGAATCCAAGGAGCATACCTAAACATAGTAAAAACAATATACAGCAAACCAGTAGCCAACATCAAACTAAATGGACCTCCATATAAAACCAGTTACAGTGAAACTAATAGAAGATAAAATAGGGAAAAGCCTTGAACACATGGGCACAGGGGAAAAGATCCTGAACAGAACACCAATGGCTTATGCTCTAAGATCAAGAATTGATAAATGGGACCTCATAAAACTGTAAAGCTTCTGTAAAGCAAAGGACATCATCAGTAAGACAAAGAAGCAACCAAAAGATTGGTAAGAGATCTTTACAAATCCTGCTATTGATAGATGACTAACATCCAAGGTATACAAATAACTGAAGAAATTAGACTCTAGACAATCAAATAACCCTATTAAAAATGGGGTACAGAGCTAAACAAAGAATTTTCAACTGAGGAAATTCTTATGGCTGAGAAGCACCTTAAGAAGTGTTCAACATTCTTAGTCATCAGGAAAATGCAAATCAAAACAACCCTGAGATTCTACCTCAGACTAGTCAAAATGGCTAAGATCAAAAACTCAGGTGACAGCAAATGCTGGTGAGGCTGTGGATAAAGGGGATCATTCCTTCATTGTTGGTGGGAATATAAGCTGGTACAACCACTATGAAAAGCAGTCTGACAGTTCCTTATAATATTGGACATAGCATTACTTGAGTACCCAGCTATACCACTCCTGGGCATATACCAAAAAGATGTATCAACATATAACAGGGACACATGCTCCACTATATTCATAGCAGTCTTATTTATAATAACCAGAAGCTGGAAAGAACTCAGATGTCCTTCAACAGAGGAATGGATACAGAAAATGTGGTACATTTACACAATGGAGAACTACTCAGCTATTAAAAACAATGACTTCATGAAATTCTTATGCAAATGAATGGAACTGAAAAATATCATTCTGACTGAGGTAACCCAATCACAAAAGAGCACACAGGGTAGGCACTCACTGATAAGTGGATATTAACCAAAAAGCTTACAATACCTAAGATACAATGCATAGACAATATGAAGCTCAAGAAGAAGGAAGACCAAAGTGTGGGTAATTTGGCCCTTCTAAGGAAGAGTATCAAAATTCTCCACCAAAGCTCCCAGGGTCTAAACCTCCAGCCTGGGAACACATAGGGAGGGATTCATGGCTCCAGCTGTATAGATAGTTGAGGATGACCTTGTCAGGCATCAGTGAAAGAGGAGGGACTAGGTCCCTGAATGTTTGGATTCCCTAGTGTTGGAGAATTCAAGAGCAGGGAGGTGGGAAGGGGTGGATGGTAGGGTAACACCTTCATAGAAGTAGTATAAGGGGAATGGGATAAGAGGTTTGGGGGGGGTAAGAGAAGATAACATTAAAAGGTAAATAAATAAAATGTCCAATAAAAAAACAGAGAATGGGTCTGGCAATTGTAGTTGAGCTGTCGAGACTTTCTGTCAACAATTTATTATGGAGATTTCCTATAATCCTCAAGGACAAGTTATTTTGGAAGAGGCCCATGGAACTCTAAAAAGACTGGTGAGACATACTATTGCTGATACAAAGAATGATGCCATCCTGTGAGCTTGCTGGGTGCCCTGAAAATGGTGAATATGGAACTGTATTGGACATATGTTCCTGAGCCAACTTTGCTTGACTATAACCCAGATGGAACAAGCTGCCTTGCCTCAAGTTTTTAGACCTTGTGGGATAGAGAATCAAAAAGAGATATTATAAAGTCTCTTGTATTCTTCTTAAAGGTGACCACCTATTAGGATTTAATGATGTACTGGTCTAGAAATCAATCCAATATTGGAAATAATTGTCTACTTTTCGAAGACTGAATCTGGACATTGTCAGAGACCTATTTGGAAGTTAGCTGTAGCTCACTGTGATGGCAAAAGATAATGTTGGGAGAGGATCTGGACTTCAAACAAGGGTTAGTGCATGTGTTAAGGCTCTTTTAATTGTCAAACTAAAATTGATTTTGTCTTTTCTACAGTATTTATTATAAGTTACATTGACTGTATAATTGACTGTATAATATCCAATTGTGTTAATATGTTGAAACCTGCCATATCTGTCAACCAGATTTGTCTTACTGCCCTGAGTATTAGAAAACTTTGATTCACTGAAAAAAGCTTGAAAGTGCTGAAAGAAGTGACTTAGGCTTTAAGTAGAAGCAAGAGGGTAGCAGGTTTGATTATTGCTGGTATAACAGCTTTAATTTAATTAATTACTAGTACTACTGCTTCAGCAATGGCATTGACACAAGGAGTTAAGACACCTATTTTTGTTAACCATCTAGCAAAAAAAATGTTACTAATGTATTGAGTATACAAACAGATTTATATAGGTATCTGAAACAAAGGATGATGCTCTATAACCTATTCAAATTATGTGAAGGAGGTTCAGGGTCCAAGAGGTAGGAGCCATCCCAAGTGTCATGACAAATATCATTGGAATAGTGTTACTTTTGAAATTCACAAGGATTATTATTATAATTAAAAAATAAAGACCCATAAGATATTTGGCATAATACTAACACCTCTCTGGGTTTGTTAATTTTGCATAGTGAAATTATGAATTTAAAGAATGCTGCTCTGTTGAGCTTTGATGCTACAGATAATGCTGATAAAATTATCCATGGCCTGAGGTCAATATTTCCATTTTGGTCAAACCTCAGGAATGGCATATATAGCTTGATCAGGCTAGCCCTTCTTGTGCTGAGAATACTTTTATTCCTGTCCATTGTGTTAAAGCTTGTCTCTAACTACATTAACAGGCTGGCAGCCAAAATACATGACTTGAAACTGATAATGGACCCCCACACAGTTATTAATTTAACAGGCTGTCAAGCCAAGGACAGATAAGTTTCTGCACAGAGCCTTACCAATCTAAGACATAAGTGCATTGCTTTGATAATGCATATTCCATGATGGGGAAGCAAGGCATTCTTGTCAGAACGACCTAAGACAAGCTCAGTCTTGTTAATGAAATAAAAAAGGGAGAGAGGTGGTAAGCCTTTGAGACTGCTTGGCAAGAAGCTGACATGGGCCAAGGACAATGAAGTGGGTGGCTTGGAAGGAATATGACATTGGCCAAGGAACAAGGAAGTAGGCTTCAGGCAGGAATCTGACATGAGGCTAGAACAAAGAAGTAGTTTCAGGTAGGAATCTAAATCTTAGCCTACAACAAAGAATTAATCTCAGGCAGAATTCTAAATATTATGATATCTAAATCTTAGCCTACAACAAAGAAGTAATTTTAGACAGGAATCTAAATTTTAGGATAGAACAAGGAAGTAGGCTTCAGACATGAAAATGACCTTGGGCTAGGACAGGGAAGTAGACTCAGATATTAGAAACAGTGATCAAGGGACTTTGTTTATTGTTTTCCTTTGTCTTTGACTATTTGTGTTTATTGTCTTGCTTGTTTCTTGACTATCTGCATGTATTTTATTGCTAGTTTCTCAACCTAGAACTGACCTTAATACATACATGTAATCAAAATGGTATGAAAGCATAAAGGAGGAGGGGGTATGGGATAGGGGTTCTAGGGAGAAAAAATGGGGAAGGGGGATGACATCTGTGTTGTAAATAAATAAAATATTCAATAAAAAATTTTAAAAATTCAAATAACCTAGAAAATTATGTCACATGTAATATGGTTTCGCTAATTTGACAATTATCGGTAGATCACATACTATTTTCAATTGACTTGGCTACTATATACAGTTTTGTTCTAAGTCTGTCTTATTTTGTTTAGCATTATAATCTCCACTCTTATATTTTTTCCTATAAGTAACATAATTTTGATCTTTATGGCCAAATAAAACTTAATTGGATATTTTAAAAAGGTATATTGAGTCATACAGAAATAAAACAAAATAAAGACTGAGCAGAAAACACTTAAGATAAACAATTAAAAATGATCTGTTAATGAAATTCAAGAATATGTCAAGAATTGCTATGTAAACACCTGAGTGTATTGTTTGTAAATATAGTTAAACAAATAATTAGTAAGAGAATGTTGTAAGCACAAACATGAAAATATAACAATGATGGACAGATCAAAATTTGAACAAATCTGTTGGGAAAATATTATATGAAAAAAAATCAATATTCAAAATAGTCATGGAACTCAGCATTTAAAAACTAAAGTGGAAAAGCAGCAAGAACTTTCATATTTAAATCATGGAGAAAGAACATGTTGAATATACAGAATGTTGGTGAAAACTAGAAATTGAATGCAAAGTCCATGTCTTAACTGAGACTGAAGCCAATCACCTGTCTGTAATCCACTGTACAATCACAAAGAAGTTATTTACTTCCAACATACAATGTCTTTGAGTATGCATTACCATTCAAATGACAGGCCAATATAAGCATTGTAATGAGAGATCAGACAAAGGCAACACAAAATCTTGTAGGGTAATAATTAAATTCTACATATTCTTTTCTGTTATCTGAGAATATTAATATAATTATCTGAGTTTTAATGGGTTTACATTACCCCATCCCCCCAGCTCTGATTTATGCAGCATTTATAACCTCTCTCTTGAGCCACACCTGGTACAACTCCACTCCTACAGCTTTACTCAGCAGAACCTCATAGGCTTAATTTATTAAATATCCAGTGTTCATCTTCAAAATGTCACACCATGGCCTCTTGGGGTTTCCTTGTAGGAATTCTGACCCTGTCGCAAATAATCTCTTCTCAATACCTCTCTAGAACTGTGGTACAAAACCCCAAGATCCTCTCCATAGTATATGTTACATGTCTGTAAAACTAGTACCATGTGTATAATGCTATACAGACAACTTGGTATGAAGTCTGGCCTTGTTGAAACACGGTGCATTGGTCCTTGTCTTGATGTTTCTGTTGTTGTGATCAAATATCACTATTGAAAGGATATTGAGGAAGAAAGCATTTGTTTTCCTTATTATATCCACATCACAGTCCAAGAAATTAAAAGCAGGATCCTGGAAGAAAGCACTGAAAGCTGTAGAGGAACACTGTTTACTGGCTTACTCTCATGACTTGCTCAGTCTGTCTTCTTATACAATTCGCAGCCATCTGCCCAGGCCTGCTACAACCTACAGTGAACTGATCCCTTTCATTTCATAAAACAATTTTAAAATGCTTTTTATACTGCTTTTAAGCAGAGATATACTTCATATCTCTGTTTAAGCTCTCTCATTTCAAACAAAATTTCATTTCACAGGATGGAGCCTTAGAAGCCTGGGGTCTTCACCTCAAGACACCTTGCTTGTCATCTCAGTAAAAGATCAATTTTTCTCTTTAGTAGTGCTAAGTTCAATACCAGTTACATGTGGTATGTAATCTGCATTCTGTGTGTCTGAAACATTAAACTTGCTCATAAGTGCCTTGCCTCCCTAAACTAAGTTTATCCTATCTTTCTCCTCTACTTTTTGTTATACATCACCATTCACCTGGATGAAAGTAATGATAATAGCCATGACATAGCTTGCATGTTGTCCTTTCTTAAAATTTTCTTCACCATAATAATAGTCCATTACTTTTAAATTCAGCCTCAGTAAAATTCTTAGAAAAAGGGAGGACTGCAGACATATTATTTGCCAGAATATCATATAAATCTTTCCTATTTTCCTGAGACAGGCCTCCAATGTCAATGTTTTTCTTGACATTTTTGTCTCTCAAGATCCTATCAATATTGCATATTGAGCTGATCTAATGATATTCAAGGATTTTTCTAGCCTAAAGGTCCCAATTATTCAACATCCCCACCCTCAATCCAATTCCAAAAGCCCAAGAACCATGTGATAGGGTTTGTCACATCAATGGCACTATTTCTCAATACCACTCTCCAGTATTACTTATTTGTCTTGTTGTTATGACAAAATACTGGCAAAAGCATCTTAAGGGAAGAAGGTTTAATTTTGACTTACATTTCCAGGGATACAGTGCATCATGATAGAGAATGTACAATTATAGTAGCAGAAGCTGACTGGTCATGGTGTATCTTACCACTTCAATGAATGTAAACTAGATAATCCAAAACAGATATGCTCAGAGCTTTATTTTCACAGTGATTCAAATGCCCATCCAGTTGACAGTGAAATTTCACCTAAGAGAAACTTGTACCCAATTGTTAGAATCTTCAAAAACTAAATTCTTTGATTCTCTTGCAATTAGGTTTCTCAATGCTCAATATATTCTGTTAGTGATTGCTACTTTAACAACTATCTGACTTGGAATCTCTCTCTCTCTCTCTCTCTCTCTCTCTCTCTCTCTCTCTCTCTCTGTGTGTGTGTGTCTATGTCTCTCTGTCTCTCTCTCTCTCTCTCTCTCGGTCTCTCTCTCTCTCTCTCTCTCTCTCTCTCTCTCTCTCTCTCTCTCT
>JANHMN010000005.1:79080931-79101332 GCA_030674055.1 Rhabdomys pumilio
CTCTCTCTCTCTCTCTCTCTCTCTCTCTCTCTCTCTCTCTCTCTCTCCTAGTGACATGACTAGCAAAGCATTCATTTGTGCCATATTTCAGTATTCCTCTGGAAAGTCATCAACTTTTGAGTAAAATAAAGCCACAGAAATAATACAGAGTGTAGAATACAATAGACCCTATCTCTTGTTTTTGGATCTCAGCCATCCTGGGAATGTGCAAATTGGTAACTCTTAAGTGTTCCACATTTTTTTAAATTTTTTTATTGGATATTTTATTTACATTTCAGATGCTGTCTCCTTTCCCCATTTCCCCTCCCTAGAAAACTCCTCTCCCATGCCTCCTTTTCATTTTTGATTTTTGAAAATGTTAATCAAAGGCTTATAAGTTTGGTAATGCTCAATCATAAGTGTAAAAAAAAATGCTGACCTTTTCCCACTGGATGGTTTTAACTCCTTTGTCAAAGGTCAATTGACCATAAGTGTGTGGGTTCATTTCTGGATCTTCAATTCTATTCCACTGATCTTCCTGCCTGTCTCTGTACCAATACCATACAGTTTTTATCACTACTGCTCTGTAGTACAGTTTGAGGTCAGGGATGGTGATTCCCCCAAAATTCCTTTTATTGTTGAGAATAGTTCTTGCTATCCTGATTTTTTATTATTCCAAATGAATTTGCAATGATATATATATCAGGGCTTGCTATGGTGGGAGAACTGGGTTCTGGTGATGCCAAGTATCTTTGGTTTCTGTTGTTTACATTCTTGTGCTTGCCTTTTGCCATTTGGTTAACTCTAGTGCTAAACTCACTCACTGGTTCTGACTGGAGACTGTCTTTCCAGTTATCTTGCTTGTGTCAGAACTCCTCAGGGTCCAGATGTCTCTGTGATCCTGTGATTCTGTGATCCTGAGCTCCAGCTGCTTTGAGTGCAGTGTCTCCTCTAGGATGTCTCAGGTTAAGGTGTCTTTATGAGAGCAGACCAGCTAGGTGTTTGCTGCTCCGAGTGAAGTGGTTCATCTAGAATGTCTCAGGATATGGTGTCTGCTGCTCTGGGTTCCATGGCTTCTCTATGATGTCTCTGGGTATGGTGTCCCCTGCTCTGAGGTCGGTGGTCTCTCTAGGATGTCTCAGGATATGGTTTCCACAAGGGTGCAGATCTGCTGGGTGTCTGGTCCCGCTACCGGGATCTGGAGAGGGGCGAAAGGGGAATGGAATTCCACAGGGGTGGGGTTTGGGTACCTGGGGGGGGGTATCCTGTGAGCTTCCTACTCCCAGCTGTGGCTCTAGTGTGTAGGGTGGTGCACTAATGACCTTACCTGCCTCCCTGAGGACACTGGCCTCTCTGGGATGTCTCAGGATACAGTTTCCACAAGGGTGCAGATCTGCTGGGTAAGTGTTCCACATCTTAACAGGTGAACTTATATATGGTGTTTTGGTTTGTTTGTTTAATTTTTGTTTAAATGCTTAAATTGTTGTTTCACAGAATTAAATTTAGAAATACAAATATGAAGTATCAAAAGACAAAATTAGAAAACTGATCCAGTTTCACATTATTTACCAATGGTTTTCAGTTCATGCCACTGAACATTTCTGAAATTGACAGTCAATGAACAATTTATGATAATCTGAAATAAAGCAAAAAGTTACAGAGTCATAACACAATCACCAAAGGTATCATGCCAAAGTAATTTGTTTGATAGACTTTACACTAGTAAAACACTGATAAACTACCTAAATTTCTTCAAGTATATTGCAAAAATCTTTATTGTTACCATTTCAGATAAGCTTTTCTGCATCTTTCTAGAACAATCAATAACAGCCTTCTGTATCTGCCCGGCTAGGTATCTGCCTCAAGTCTGGGGTGTCTGAGCGCTGCCTGCAAGCAGCTTAAGGGAGTCAGAACACTGTCTGTAATAGAGGTCCTCAGTTTGTGTTTTCTCCAGTAGGAAACAGCTGGAATTCAGACTGTTGCTGTGTTTCCCAGGCTCCTATGTGTCCAGATGCCTCAGCTGGGGACCACAGGAAGTTGGGAACAAATTGATGGTTCCCCTCAGGGCATCTATGCTTGGATTGCAGGGGGTTGGGGACAGGAAGAGGAAGTCTAATCCCTGGATTTGGGCTGTTTGGTTCTGAGTGTTGAGAGTAAGGAGGGCCTGGGAGAGAGAAGGCCTTCTCCTGGAGATTAAAGCGAGGCTCTTCAGGAAGAAGACCTCCCTGACACTTGTGGTGATCCCTGATGAAGGAGATAGTCCTTATTTGTCCAAAATGTTTCATTTTATGGTGGATGCAAATACATACACCTTACTCAGAGTGACCTAGGGATTTAATACCTTTTATTGGAAGGAATGCCCTGGAAGGAAAGCTCATTGGCTGAGCACTCTGGGCCTATCTAGATACTTCTAGTTCTTTATTAGCATGGAAAACAGTCTTTATGCCATATGACTGATTACCATAGTCATCTTAGTTGGGTGTCATGGTAACATGTTCCCGATAAGGTAGTTCTGCAGGGAGCTCTCTACACTCCTGCCAATATAAATTTTTAAATTTACCAGGATCTGAGGCTGTTCAATCTTACCAGTCCTTTTGTCTGGTGGCATGGTCCACTTACCCCACATGTATCCATGAACCATTTTATCAGTTCTGAAATGATAATTTTATCTTAAATTTACAGCTAAATTTCACATTTTTGCCACCTCATTTTCTACATTTAGAGCTTGTAAACATTAAGAAACCCATATTATTAATCCATTTATCTTTAAGACCTTGTACAAATGTTTGCTGCATTAGGTTCATTCAATATAAGTGAATGTTTCATATTGAGTTATATTACTAGGTAAACTTATAAATAATTGAACAGTATTAGCCTCAAATGCCCTGACTGCTCGATGTATATGAACTGGAGAAGTCTTAATTAGAATCACTGTTATTTTTCAATCGAATTGTGTCTCTGCTTAATTTATCAAATTGGTAAAATATTACTTTTTATTCTGCTTTGTAATAGAGCTCATCATTTTGTTTGAAAGGCATTCATCCTCATCAGTGTGAGTTACAAGTTTTTTAAAGGCTCAAACTTTACCCATTCCCTAAGCCTACATCACTGCTGTGTCCACAGGCAGTTACTCATATTTAACTGATTTCTTTACTGATCTCCAAGCATCCATGGCAAGTTTTTTTTCAATTTAAGAATTAGTAAAGGATCAACAGAAACCATTGTGTGTTGCCGCTCATTTCATCATTTAGAATAAATTGACTCCTTTTTTTCTTGGACAACACCCATATACTTAAGACGCCCACATATTTGGAGTAAATCACTGTAAATAGGCGATCACCAGAAAACAACAGCCTGTGGAACACATTACCAAGGAGCAGCAGGCAGCCAAGTTATTCATAACTGGGCTACTAGCCACCAATTTAAAGCTTTAATCTGAACACACTTTTTTCTCCACAGTGAAGTCTGGTTTTCTACACAACATCAATGGAAGGGGACAAAACACTGGTACTCTAAGTTATATTAAATTGATATTTTAAACACTATTGGCTTTGAGTTGGTAAACATGCTTTGGAAAATGCATATCCAAAAAATGAAAGATGCTAGAAATCTGACAATATATGTAAATATACATGAAAATTACTCTTTTTAAAATCACCTCCACTACCACCATCATCACCTCCCAGCTCTCAGGTTAACTTGCAACTAATTGACTCTGGCAGTACTAAACTCACTTCTTACATACTAACACTGAATGTTCCCGTCTTTTGGTTTCTAATAATAGTGTCTGCTAAAGGAAAGAGAAACAACTATATACTACTCCATTTCACTGCTGAAAGATCTTTATAAATTTTGATATTTCCATTCCCAAATAATAATTTTCCAAGGAAAAAAAAACTGTTTTAAAGGCTAGTTATTGAGAGTGTACCATTTTGGTAATGATATTCCACCACCTTGTAATGAAGAATAGCTTATAACCATAAAAATGCTTGATGGTGCCTTTTTATCCAAATATCCCAGAGCATTAAAGGAAATAAAAACTCCATACATTTGCATAATACTTCTTATAGAGAATAAAACAAACGACTGTTTAGGTTTATGTGTAACACATGGTATCCAAGTAACTGAATTGAATATTTTATTCTTTGTCATCATGTCTAAGTAAACATTTCCATTAATATCTCCCATGTGACTTTAAAGGTATATTCTAAGTTTAGTCTCAAGTCTCCTATGTCCTTTTCTTGTGCCAGAGGGGGAAAAATCTGTGTGTACTTCTGCCTTCTTTCCCTATTTTGTTTAAATCTACCTGCCTCAGGGTTTCAAAACATTCTTTTGAAATGCACCTTCATTAGGCTTTGATTAGAAACTTTTGAGAGATTCCAAAGCACACAAGCCCATTTTATGGCAGATTTTAATTATTTGATAAATTAGATCTTGTAAATATATTTTGTCCAAGAGATGAAAGAGCGTGTGCTCTATAAGAAATTTACTAATGTGTCCACAAGTATAGAGCAGGGTCAATATCTTTGCCATAGTTCTGCCTCTACAAAATTTGCTTTCTGTTCTGTTCTTTTCTTCCAGCCATTCAACATATGCAAAAGAAATGGAAACCTTATCTTTCTAGATACTACTCAGACCTGTAGTTCTAACTACATGCACCCTGAGCTATATGCTTTTCAAAATTTCTGGACTAGAGGTTACCACTAACAGCTGTTTTACCTTAAGAGTGAACACACATTGGGTTACACTTCTGATTGAGCATTACCAAACGTATAAAGCCTTTGATTAACATTTTTAAAAATTGTATAAAAGCAAAAAGTAAAAGGGGGCATGAGATAGGGGTTTTCTAGGATGGGGAAATGGGGAAAGGGTCTGACATCTGAAATGTAAATAAAATATCCAATAAAAAAATTTAAAAAAAATAGAGTGAATACACATAAAGCTTCAGAAGTTCCTGATGCAGTCTACCCAGTTTCCTTGTTGAAACCAGTAACTCCTTCAGCTTTTCTCCACTAACCATCTTGCTACTCAAAATGTAGCCTAGCAGCCCAAAGCACTGCCATCATGGAGGGAGGTGACTTCCTTAAAATGGAAACTTCGATCTCTATCTATTAAATAGTGATTTGCATTTTAACATTTTCATATGGTTCTAATACTAGTTAAGTGGGGGCACATGTTTCCAAGTATGTCAAGCTTCTGACTACGCAAGTTGACAAAATGTTCCTTAGATATCAGAAGACAGTATTTGATTCATATGGCTATGGGAGATTTTTGCTATCTATATTTTGTCGTGGCAAATCTTTACAATGCTTAAAATGGGTTAGTTTATTAAGTAACTGTAAACTTTCTGTTTCTTTTATTTTTAAATATTTACATATTATTTTAACAAAATCTAAGATATATTAGTGATAAACAATTAATAGAGATGTGTAAGAGTCATGTGTATTTAAAATCTATGGCTCTACTTCTAATTACCTTGTGTTTTACTCACACATTAGTATAATGTTTTTATTTATTTATTTATTTATTTACTTACTTATATTTTTTGGAATTTATTTATTTTTATTAATTTATTTTTTTAAATTTGGTATTTTATTTACATTTAAGATGCCATTCCCTTTCCCCATTTCCCCACCCTAGAAAGCCCTTATCCCATGCCCCCCTTTCCTTTTTACTTTTATACAATTTTTTTAAAATGTTAATCAAAGGCTTTATAAGTTTGGTAATGCTCAATCAGAAGTGTAACCCAATACCCAACCTAGATATATCAACTATCTTTGTCTGGTGGAGAAACATGAACATATGCCTCCATGTCTCCCCCCTCTCTTTCTCTCTATTTCTCTCTCTCATCACCTAGCTTCTACTCTCCTTCTTCTCCTCCTCTCCTTAGTCCTTCTCTTCCTCTCCATACTCCTCCCACCTTAGCTCTTCCTACATATCACCCTTCCTGTTAAAAATAAAACTTTTCTCTCAAAATACAATTAGAGCATAATTATACCAATTTGTACCAGTGAGGTACAAGATAGTCCTAATACCCAGTCCATCATTTTGTTGACTAACCAAAACCTCTGTCATCTCTCCTAAATGAAACACTTAGTTCTGAACCTGACATTTTTTCTTGGCTTTAGAATTAATGTCAGCTGAAAACCTGTTGGGAGCTGACTTTTAGCAGAAAGCAGCTATAAAGCAGCTATCATCTTTGCAGCCATCTGGAGCCATATACCCTGATGAGAGACTTGGTTTTCAACAGTCTACAACAGCTGAAGCACACTCTGATAAATATCTTGTTCATCCCACATAGCTTGTTTTGCTGTTTATTGACCCCAGCTGCATGGTGCACATGGTAAAATATCTTCACCCATGTTCTCCTGCTTGTGTTTATAAATACCCAGGATTTCCTTGTAGGGTGTGGTGTAGTAGTAGTAGGTGTAGTGGTGTGTGTATGGTGGAGACAGTAAACAAGTCTTGATTACAGATCCTCTGGCTTGTCTCTATTCTTCACATCTCTTCTTCTTTTTCCCCCCATTCTGTCTCTTGCTAAACCCTGACCTGTGGAACAAAGCGGGCCGCTACAGTTTGGCCTCCAAACGTGGGCCAGAGTGGTCCTTTACACACTTAGTTCTGAACCTGGCTTTTTTTTTTTTGGAATTTAGAATGAATGTCAGCTGAAAACCATCCACTCAAATCTTTTCTCTCAAAGTAAATAGCCACGATTGGCTATGAGACTATAAGTTTTCAACCCCATCAGAAATTCAGAATGACTGAGTTAACTGAAATTATGGGAAGCACTAAGCATAGCTTCTAAAACTTAGCCAATTTATAGAAACCACTGAACACCTGGACAGCCCCTATAGTACAAAATGTTGGAGCATCTGATCGTTAGCCTTCTGGCCCAGGATCATCTGACCTTAGTGATGCAGAATTATTAAGGGCTGATTATTCTGTCTAGGCAGATATAATCAGTCGACTATTCTGCAAGTTTGTCCTTTTCTAGACTGTAATTTGTCTGTAGATGGAAAGAGGCAATTCTTGCCTAGTGGCTGTCTCACCATAAAGAAAAATGTTAAACCCTAACACTAAGAAACACACATTAAGAAAGAAAGGGTGATGGAGTGCCAGGTGCTTATAGGATGCTCTGCCAGCACCAGACTAAAACAGATGTAGATACTCACAGTCAACCATTGTAGTGAATCCAGGGAATACCAATCAAAGATTTGCGAGCAGAGCTGAAAGAACTGAAGGAGATTACAACCTCATATGAATAACAACAGTGTCACTTAACTGGACCTTTTAGAGCTCCCAGGGATATCTTGGAATACACCTAACCATGCAAAAAAAAAATTGTGAAATTTATTCTGTCTGTCCACGGTTAGGTGTAAGACAGAATAAATTTCACAATTTTTTTTTGACTTCCAGATTCATCCCATGTTGCACATGCTCAGGTTCTCTCTCTCTCTCTCTCTCTCTCTCTCTCTCTCTCTCTCTCTCTCTCTGTGTGTGTGTGTGTGTGTGTGTGTGTGTGTGTGTGTGAGAGAGAGAGAGGGAGAGAGAGAGAGAGAACATTTAAAAAACTAAACAACAAAGCCTTATGCTAAGTAGAGAAGTGGAAAATATTTTACTGAACTATTAAGATAAAACTTACATTTGAAAGATGCTAGAGTACCCTATCTGGATGATTAAGCAGGAGTTACACATTATGCAGGGAAGATAACAAGAATAAAGTAACATTAGAGGATCTGTTTGATTTCTCACCTTCTAAACTGGGACATTAGTTTAGGAATCACAAATATGATGATCAAGACTGCAGACTTTTTATTTCTCCCACATGTATTGCTTACTTACTGCTTGTTTTGTGTGAAAGGTAGACTATCTTAGGGGACCATTTCAACCAAACCTCCTTAAAAACTGTTTTCAGTAGCTGAAAAGTGTTAAATATTCCTTACTTATTTTATGTAAAAGAATGACCATTTTGAGTAGTTATTTTTTAAGTGACTTTATTTGTTCATCTTTTCTTAATTTGGGATAATTTCTAGCAGCTACCACTAAATTAGCATTATTGAAGAAACATCCAGATAATGTCTTCCTTTTATTATGAATTCCATCAAAAGTTTAACATTCCCCAAGAACTGTTTCTTAAAATTGTAAAATGTTGCATGTTAAAAAATAATTCCATTGTCAAATTTGAAAATTCAGGGTTTTTAAAAAATGAAAAAGAGCTATCTTTTTGCAATGCAAATTAAGACTTTAAAATGCAAATGAGAATTGAGAATCTATATGAGCAAAATATAATTCATTTAAAATTGTCCATTTTTATTTGTTCACAGAATACATCTAGGATGAACTATTACATGAGAGTGAATTCTAAGTTAAGTACTGAGTTAAAAATGAGATTTGAATACTTTAAATAATTAATCTATTATAATTTAAATCCAGTTAGATTTCCAGATGTCTTGCTCATGTCAGAACATGCAACCTTTATTTACATGAGAAAAAACATATGTGAGTATTTCCTGCCTACATAGAGCGCTACACTCTGAAACATGCTTCCTCTTGTGGTAAAATTTAATGTAGGTCTAATATATGAAAAAAACAATGGCTTTCAGATTTAGGACCTTCACAAAAAATATTTTTAGATATAGTTCATTATTTGAATTAAACACAACACATTACTGAGTATATGAAAGTGTTGAAAACTCAGCATTTATAACCAAGAAAGCAAATTGCAACATTCTGTACTAGCACCAAATTCTAAATGCTTTTCACCTAGATATCCTGCAAGTCAGCTTACATGATAGAAAATTAAATGGTACATCTTCTAAATAAAAATGGATGTGTGAGACTGAAGGAATGCCAAGGAGAGTAATTGAAGTTTATGATGCCAAACTGGCCAAATTATACTCAAAATTTTATGTCTTAAAAATATTTTTATGTAAATAGATATTTGTGTCATACTGAACCTTTACACAGTTTATTTTTGAAAGAGAACAGTTTGCTTAGAAAAAAAAAAACCTTCTGAAATGGTAGTCTGTGTTTTTATACTTGCAGAAAAACATAAATAATAAACAAACAAATACATTTAAATAAACATTGACTTAAGGCCATAAAGACAGCCATATGCTTTTGCATACATTTCACAACTGAGCAGCTGTTCATGGAGCCTCTTCCATCTCTAGTTTTCTTGTTGACCAGTCTCTTCTGCAAGGCTTCTGTGACTGCCTGCTGGATGGAAATATTTATGAAAACACAAGGGCAGCCAGGATCGTCCAAGTGTTTTCAAAATGTTTGCTTGGCGAAGAGCTGCTGGCAGCCAAAATGTACTCCTACAAGGGCTTTAGTAAGTGTTTATGCCTCTTCAGAGTATTCCATTGTAAATGTGGGCAGATACCACACACTATAATCTCTAGAATCTTTAAATGAAGAAATTAAAATTCACTCTGCTTCAGGCCTTGCACCTGCTAGTCCTACCTCCTTCATCAGTGCAATTTTAATCAATTCATAGTCACCCCTCCCCCATAAACTTTAATCATCCCTATAATCACGGACACAAACTATAGAACTTTAGGCTTCCCAGTGATAGTCATTAAAATAACTAATTATGGTTATTCAGAATACACACACACACACACACACACACACACATACACACACACTAAAACATGCAATTATGTAAGCTAAGAGGTACTTGGTGTTGTCATATTATAAGAAAATCCTTGGAATGATGTGTAACAAAACACAAATGAATGGTAATGATTATTAGAACATCCATTGCCAGATGAGTGAGGCATAATATTAAGTTCTGCTTGTGTGCAAGATCCTTATCATAAAGCACTTTCTACGACACTCACAGGAATTTTCAGGATCAGTAGTATTCTTTAGAAAATTCTTTTAGGGGATTCTACAGAGGGCAGTGAGGGAAAACAACAAGATGCTATAATGGAATCCATTAACTTATATGTTAAACTTAAATTTTAATAGCACATATAAAACTAATTAAATAGTTCTGATGAGTAATATGATTTTTATTTTTAAGGCCATACACTAAAGAGCAGAAGGTATGGTGGAAACTAGAGTATTATCAAATATGAATCAAATAGGTGGAGATAAAAAGTTCAGGGGAAACCGTGAAATCACATAGCCTATATTTTTTCTAAGATTAGTCAATGATGCTTGCTACTTATATAAAAAGTTCTATTCTTCATCATGCAGAGTTGCATATTTTATGTACTTATTGACACATTTTTTATTGATCACTAACTAAAAGGATATAAGGTTGCTTTCAGTTTGCAGAGATTATGATTTACAAGGTGGTAAGTATACACGTTTGTTATATGTTAAACTTTGTGTATTGTAAACCACTAAACATTAATTTTTCTGTACACTGATTTAAAATCAAGTTTTAAAACTCACAATGAAACCAAAGAAAAAAATTAGATGAGTCAATGGTTGATATCAATGTCTTAAGTTTCACTAGCATGAAGATTGGATTTCTGCAATCATGCAGAAAATAATAAGCTTCATTCATTTGCTCACACTCATTTTCTGCAATATGATGTGGCTTTTTTTTAAAAGAACAGTAACACAAAAAGTCAAGAAATTAAAACTAAGCCACATGCTCTTGGGAAGTTGGTTGATTCTAATGGTGTTGTTGTCAACACATCTTGAGACAAACACCTTCACAGTTGATCAAAACACAGCTGCCACACCAGCCCATCTGGACTCAGGAAATTACATGACATGGGTGCAATAACTTCTTTTACTCTAATAGGTATCCACATATGTGCCTATATCATCATTTCTTTAGAAATAAGCAACACCTGGATGAAGAAATAAAGTGGAAAGATCTGATGCAGAAAAAGCAGGATGCAACATATGGTTCTTAGCTAAGCTGCATTAGAAACATTTATAGAAGAGTGTTGAGATAACATCCAATTAGTAATTCCACAAGGGTGCGGCTTCTTGAACCTGGAATCATGTATTGGAAGAGCAATTTGGCAAAAATTGTTCAACACTTTGCCTTTCAAAAATCAATACAAATGGGAGTGAGGAGCACATTCACTAGGCCAATAGTTATTAATGCTGTCAAGTGGAATTAATTGATCAGATCTTTTTAAAACTCATAACCAGACCAAAGTAGTTTATCATAAGAACACCAGCATATTGTTATTACAAAGAATTAGTAAGTCAGAACATATTTAACGTTATGGTCAAATACTATTATTAGAAAATCAGGTGAGGTGTGAGACAGGATTTTCCAATAGTTACTGTCTAGTATACAATTTCCAAATATTTGAAAATATTTTACTTTTTCTGTCCATTGTCATTGTAATGTGACTTTGTAGCTTGTCTCATTAAAACAAACAACAAGGGTCTGAGGAGATTGCTCATTGGTTAAAACCACCGGCTGCTCTTCTACAGGTCCTGCTTTCAATTCACAGCAAACACTTGTGGCTCATATCCATCTATAATGCGATTTGATGCCCTTTTCTGACATGTGGGTGTACATCCAGATACAACAGTCATTTACTTTAAATGAATAAATAAAGCTTTAAAAAAATCTCACTTCATCAGTCACAAAAACTTGAGGATCTTTTATGCCCTACCTTAGACAAATGAATGCAATGCATATGATGCTTTGCCAGTTCTAAGTGGTCAAACATCTATCTTCTCCTTTTTATTCACCTTACATCTATCCTATCCCCTTTTATTCCTCTTTGTTACAACCTAGACCAATGCTTCTAGGGAGATAGTGAGAATATAAAACAGAGATACTTTCCACCTGCTCAACTGTCTCTAGACCTACCGGACTAGAAAAATTAAGAGTAAGTGATTTAAAAATTATGAGCCAGCTCAGCTGATACCAACTGAAGCCCAGGCCAAATTAGCAAAATCCTATAGGAGCCCTAAAGACTTATGAGTGAAATAAATGTCTGACAGCAATTAATTGGATGCTTTGAAATATGCCCCGGAGAGGTTTTTGATTGTTACCCCTAAAAACAAATGCTACATGCCTAGAATAACAAGTATATGATCTATACAGGTCTGGTCATTTTATATTGTATATATGTAATGATGTTTCACAGTAGGCTGTATAAATATACACTTACAATAACAAAAACTGGTACAGGGGAGATGTCTCAGTTGATAAAAGCCTGGTACCCCAACAAGAAGACTTTAGTTTATATCAACAGCACCCACAAAACAAAACAACCACAAAGCCACCAACAACAAAATAAGCACAACAAAGCAAGGGCCTCAGTACATGTCCCTAATTTGAACACTAGGGAGGTGAAGACAGATAGGATCTCTGAGGCCTATAGACTAGATACTATAGCTGAATGGGTAAGCTCAGTAGGAAATTCTGTCTCAAAGAAAAGGATAAGGTAAAGAGAAATGAAAAATTGAGTGATACACCTGAAATCGACTTTTGACCTCCACAAGCTCACATGTACATGCAAAACTGGACGTACAAGTACAATATACAAACACACCCGTTCACATGCTATACAAGCTACACATAAAATAACAAAATAATATTTTAATATTAGATAAATGTCTGTTAATTTAAATTACCCTGTTCTGGTGGTGATTGTAGGGCTGTGCATTGTTACATATTATTAACTAACAAAAATAGACCTCAAATGAATTTGGATTTACTAGTATTTATTTCTGGTTACCATTGTATTAAACATTACATATATTGCTTAGAGAAACATGAATGCATTCTTTTCAGTTTTGTATGTCAGAAGTCTGCAGTTAGCGTCACTGGACTAAAAGTGTCAAAGGCCTATTTCTTCCCAAGGCTTTAAGTAAGTAATTCTCATTGTCATTTCTAGTTGTTAAGGCAACTGAATTCCATGCCTCAGGACCCCTTCCTCAACTTCAAAGTGAATCACTTCAAGTTATGTTTTTGTCATCCTATAACCTTTTCCTCTGAATATAACTCTCCCAGTTTCCCTCACATGAATATAACAAGTCTACCTGATAAGACATGTTCAAAATCTTTAATACAGTCACATCTACAAAGTCAATTTTGCTGTGTTATCCAACATATTCCAGTTCTGGGATTTGAAACATTGATATGCATAGACCTCATGATCTAGCCTCTATCATATCCTTGAATATGCTATAATTACATTATTTTCCATTTTTAAACTAACAGTTGTATATTTTCATATTGAAAAAAAAAACTCTATCTAGAGCTATAGTCAAATGAGGCAAAGCAATAATTTGAATATCAAATTCAGCTGGGAGAAAAGTTAGCTGAAAAACACTAATTAAAACTACTCGTTATTAACCTCTTCCTACAGCCTGCAAACTCTATTAGGCATCTTACATTTCATCTTCAACATGATTGAAGTCTTTCAAGGTATGTTCTTACCTACTTGAGGCCAAGGCTAAGTACTTCATATAACTTGTATGAAGCTGGGAAATCCTGATAGGAAATATGGCTCCATATCTTTCTTTCCACAAAGGACATTATCCAGTTTGTTTCATTAAAATCTTACTCCTAAAAACTATTTTCTCAAATTGCAAATCTAATCACCTGTAGAAAAGATTTACCATGCATCACTCTCTTGGGGGCAAGTAAGACAAACCTTCTCTATTGAACACTGAGGGTTCTTTTATAGATTAATATAGCTAGGAGTCAAATGCTTAAGTCATTTTTCTAATTCTATATTTTAACTTGATAATCCACCAGTAACTAAAGTTTCATTTGATAATATTTTCTAAAAACTTTAAATTTTTGACTCAGGGCAAAACTTGTTTTAATTGTCCTACAAATCACATTTATTCACATAATAAATGTACTCAGTTTAATTTATTTTGACCTTGACCTCATCATTTCCTGGCAACAAAACTTTAAATTTTTGGTTACTTAACAACTTTCCTATAATTTTTACTTTGTGAAGTATATGAAGAGTTTCTTTGTTAAGGGGAAAATAGCAGCACCTGTGAGAAAACACTCCACTCGTAAAAAAAAAAAAAAATGAAATGTTTTTCTATCTATATATCAGTAGCAAGAAGAATGCTTTGATTTGCATAGTTAAATAAAAACATTTTGACTATATGCATAATAAATGTATCTTTATTTGAAATCTTTATGAGTAAAATATATATGTATAATTATTCCCAAATAACACCTGGCTTCATTATATTTAAAGCAATATTTAATTTTAGAATTTTACAATGCTAGTAAAAAAAAGGTGTATCAATTACACTGTAAACTAAGTCCTGCTAATTTATTTTATGGTACGTTCAAGTACCTCCAAACTCATTTTAAAAATAATAGTTGTATTTGTTCTTGGAAACTTTCACAGCATATAGTTTAATCATATTCACCCCCACAGCTTCTCTTGTATTGCTCCTCTCTGACTTCACATCCCTACTTATCCAATGCCAAGTTGTTGTGAGTTGTTTCTTTGTTTGCCAGTGAGATCAATGAGTCTTTAATACACTCTTGGTTGTGGGGCCTGCCATAGACTGATCAACCTACAATAGGTCATATCATTAAAGAAAACTGACTCAAGATCTGTCAAAAATTGGGTTGAAATTTTGGTGAATCTGTACATTGCTTTTGGTAGGGTGTCCATTTTTACCACGTTAATGCTACTGATCCATGAGCATGAGGATCTTTCTATCTTCTTCAATTTCTTTCTTTAAATGTTTGAAATTTTTCAAATCAAACTAATTTGAGATTTCATCTTATACCTATCAAATGGCTAATATCAACAGGACAGGTGACAGCACATACTGGTGGAGATATGAAGCAAGGGGAACACACATCCACCACTTTTAGGAGTTCAAACATGTATGGCCACCATGTATATCAGTGTACAGGATCCTCAAGAATATTGTAATAGATGTACCTCCAGGTTCAACTATACTACTCTGGTGTATCTACTTAAAGGTTGCTTCATCATTACCACAGAGGCACTCACTCAATCATCGCCACTGATGCTCTATTCATAGTATCCAAAAATTGGAAACCATCTTGATGTCCACCTCAACAGAAGGATAGAAAATTAAATGTGGCATGTTTACATAATAAAATATTACTCAGCTATTAAAAATATGACACCTAGAATTTATAGGCAAGTTCTAGAAAAAAAATTAACCTGAATAAAGTACCCCAGACTCAGAAAGACAAATATGGTATGCATTCATTAATATGCAGGTATTAGCTCTTAAGTCAATGATAACCAAACTACAATCAGTAGAACCTCAAAGAGGAATTATAGAGTAGGAGACTACAGGGAACAGATAGCTCAAACTAAGAAAGGGAAATAGAATAATTATGAATGGATGGGAGCAGTAACAGGAAAATTCAGTGGGGAAAAGGCAGGTAGACTGGGTTGAAGAAGGGAATGAGGAAAAAGACAGCTGAATTAAAATGCATTAGAGGTGAACTATGAAAATTTAGTAGAGTAGAAACTTATTGTACTAGGATTGGGTTATATCCAATTGAGATTTGGGCTAAAGAAGCCCCACAGAAATACTCAAACCACCTAGGCTGTTGCCACAACAATAGATTGCTCCCTAAAATCTGACAGCAAGACCCTATTGTAAACACCTATATTTCTCACTGAACATGAAGAAGTCAAGATGGTACATACACAAAGCCTTCATCTCTTTATTCTACAGTGTTTGGTTCAGGAAGGTACTAGGATGCTACCAAAAGGAAACATCAAGCCATCCACAAACCACTAGTTCTACAATTGTGTCCTAACTGAAAGATATGTTAGGGCAATAGTGGCACATAGCTTGTGGGAGTAACTAACCCATAATTGATTTGAATGAAAGCCTATTCCATTAAATGGAACCGACACCCCACACTGCTTGGATGACCAAAAAACTATATTTCCCAGAGACCAAATACTACTGGTCTTAAAAAAATTAGTAAAACAATGACTCTTATTGATATTCTGCTATACTCACAGTGCCTTGCTCGGCCATCATCAGAGAAGTGGGAGCATGATCCTGCAGCAGATGGAAACAAATACAGAGATCTGCAGCTAGACATTACTCAGAGAGAGAGAGAGAGAGAGAGAGAGAGAGAGAGAGAGAGAGAGACAGAGACAGAGACAGAGAGAGACAGAGACAGGGAGACAGAGACAGAGAGGCATGCAGATACACAGACAGACAGACAGACAGACAGACCGAGACAGACACTTTGGAACACTTAGTCATAAATGGGATGTCTACATAGTCTACATAAAATCCCTCCCCTTTAGAGTTTAGGGAACCCTTCAGAAGAAGAGTGGAAAGGGTGTAAGAACCAGAGTGGATGGAGGACACACAAAAAAAACAAAGGCCTCTAAATCAAAATGAGAAAAACACATATGAGCTCACAGAGATTAAAGCTGCATGCACAGGTCCTGTTCATGTCTATGCCAAGTTATATATATATATATATATATATTGTGGCTTCAAGTTTAGTGTTTGTATATTCCTTTATTTATTTATTTATTTATTGGATATTTTATTTACATTTCAGAGTCATCCCATTTCCCCTCCCTAGAAAACCCCTATCCCATGCCCCCTTTTCCTTTTTGCTTTTATGCAATTTTTTAAAATGTTAGTCAAAGGCTTTATAAGTTTGGTAATGCTCAGTCAGAAGTGTAACTCAATACTCAGCCTAGATATATCAACTATCTTTGACTGGTGGAGACACGTGAACATCTGCCTCCATGCCCCCCCTTCACTCTCTTTCTCTCATCACCTAGCTTCTCCTGTCCTTCTTCTCCTCTCCTTACTCCTTCTCTTCCTCTCCATATTCCTCCACCTTAGCTCCTCCTACATATCACCCTTCCTGTTAAAATAAAACTTTTCTCTTAAAAACCAATTAGTGCATAATTGTGCCAATTTGTACCAGTGAGGTACTAGTTAGTCCTAATACACAGTCCATCATTTTGTTGACTAAGCAGAACATCTGTCATCTCTCCTAACTAAAACTTTTAGTTCTGAACCTGGATTTTTTCTTGGCTTGGAATGAATGTCAGCTGAAAACCCTCCACTCCTATCTTCTCTCTCCAAGTAAATAGCCAGGATTGGCTATGAGACAATAAGTTTTCAACCTCGTCAGAAATTCAGAATGACTGAGTTAACTGAAATTATGGGAAGCACAAAGCATGACTTCTAAAACTTAGCCAATTTATAGAGACTGCTGAACACCTGGACAGTTCCTATACTTCAAAACGTTGGAGCATCTGGTCTTCAGCCTTCTGGCCCAGGATCTTCTGACAGACCATAGTGCTGCAGAATTATTAAGGGCTGATTACTCTGTCTAGGCAGATATAATCAGTCAAGTATTCTGCAAGTGCCTCCTTTTCTGAACCGTAATTTGTCTGTAGATGGGAAGAGGCAATTCTTGCCCAGTGGCTGTCTCACCACAACTGGAGTAGCTCCAAACATGTTCAATTTCTTCTTAGAATCCAAGACAGGAAGCTGTCAGGAGCAGACAGGTCTCTAATCAAAATGAACATTAATACAGAAATGTTTGTAAAGTCAATTCTGTGGACTTCTGACGTTTTGAAAACCAACTATCCATGTAAGGCAATCTGGACTGTTGTCTGTTAACTCCTCTCAGCTATTTCTAAATAAAATACAGAAAACACATTGTCAATAAACTCAAAGCCCTGAATTTGCTATAGTCCCTTAACTCACAGGCTAACCATCTCAAATCAGTTAGAAAAGTTAAAGAAGGACTGGGTCTAAGCCTTGTATTCCTAAATGCGTTATACTGGCACAATGCCTATGTGGGTATCAATAGTCATCTCATGTTTATATCAATAAGAAGCTCGTACCAATGGAAACCTTAAATTTGAAATTGAAGTAAATTTTGAGAGAGAGAGAGAGAGAGAGAGAGAACTAAATATTCCTCCCTGCAGCAATCACCTGGGAATGAGACTTCATCTTTATTATCCATGTTTAATACTGTAATTTTGTCTTCTGCATCTGGCATAGGTTTTCTGCATGTTGTAACTATTACTATGAGCTCATATGTGCAAATGTCCTGCTGTGTTTCAAAATTTCCCTGAGATTACCTGCCACCTCTTGCACCTATACACTTTCTGTTAGATTCCTCTTGCATAAAAGACTGTGAGCTTTATGAAGAAGGGTGTAGCATATAAATTCCATTTATAGTAAAGCTCTCCACAATTTCTTATGCTCTACATGTTAAACAGTTGAGTGAGGTTCTGTGTTAATTGACATGTACTGCAAAAGACACTTTTATAAAGAGGGTTGAATGTACCAAACTACAGGTAAAGCAATAAGTGATAAGCAGTCATTTTAGTGTTATGTCCACTTACCCCAATAATAGGACTTGGTTCTTCTCCAGGGTGTCTTGTCTTATCACAGGTTATTGGCTCCTTTATAACCATAGCAAAGTTATAACAGTTTCAAGAATGGGTTCTACCTCATGGAGTGGGCTTTAAGTCTAATGAGAAATTGGTGGTTACTCTCATAACATTCATGCCTTGCAACAGTGGTCATGTCTTATCAAGCCAGTTGCTATTTGTTGAAGTTTGAACATAATGATTATTTTTCTCCTCTGTTAGTATGAATAGTATCTTTCAGCACTATTAAAGATGGATAGTAGGAATGATGCTCTCAGGTATGTGACAGCTTGATTTCTCCGTTTTCTATGACACATATATATGATGCCTTCAGTGATAGAGTATTAACATTAAACACTGGAGGGTAAATAATAGCATTGGTTGGCAACAACATTTAAAGTCTGGGGTAATGCAATGATCAAAAACTCAGAAGTAATTATTTCCTGATACTGGTATATTTGTTTGCTAGATGCTGGTAGAATCTGGCAGAGGAACTGCCCCTATGTTGTAGGGTAATTCTTTTTAAACTCATTGTATATGTGTATGTGTGTGTATGTGTGTGTATGTGTGTGTGTGTGTGTGTGTGTGTGTGTGTGTGTGTGTGTGTGTATGTGTATGTATTTTGGAAGTTTCTAAAATAGGTTTTTGAAAAGTTCTTTAATTATTCCTCCCCATAATCCCTCCTCTATTCTGCCTCTTAAGGCTCATTTCATTCAATTGTCCTGTTCTATTATTCTCTTTTACTCTATTGTATCTTTGTATTATATGCCCCCTCCCTTAAAATATAACTTTCTCTGACATGGCCTTTCATGACTTTCCTAGTCTCTATGGGTATTCCAAATGAAATACACATACTCAAAGATTCAAAGCTAACATCTACTCTAGGTATTTGTGCACTACTGCCACCATAGCAAAGTTATAAAAAGCTAGGTCACTAAAATATCAATAATTTATCTTCTCATGGTTGTGAACATTAAAGAGCTGAGAGCAAGAGAGCAAGATTTTAGCCTGGTTTCTTCCTTAGAAAAACTAAGAAGGGTAATCTTCTCCATGCTTCTCCCAAACTTGCTAGTAACTTGGCTATAATTGAAGTTGATAGGTCTGTAGACATATTACTCAAATATCTTCCTCCATACACACATAGCTTTTTTATTTATCTATGTTCATGTCTGTGTATAATTCTCTCCTAATAAGCACTGTTATGATTATCATTAATTATCAACTTAATACAACTTAAAGTCTATTAGGAAGTCTCAATGAATGATTGTCTGCAGTGTGGTTGGCCTGCAGCCATGTCTTTAGGCATTGTCTTAGTTAATTGATGTGGAAAGAGCCAGCCCACTGTGGAAAGTTTGTCCCAAATGTTATAGGAATGGAGAAATCAAGCTGAGGAAAAGCCTGCAAGTAAATGGCTATTCTTGACTGCAGATATGATATAGCCACCTGTTTAATTCTATGCTTTCATTTCCCTACAATGATGAACTGTATCCAAGAATTGTGAACTGATAAAAATTCCTGTATTTTCTAAGTTTTTTATTTTTAGATTATTTTTTCAGAGCAACAGAAATGAAACTAGGATACTCCCCTATTATATTGAATTAATTTATCACATTATTTTAGGACAGTATTATCTCATCTAAGTACATTTGAAATGTGCTTATTTCCAAATGATTTGGAAGACAATGATTTTATGATATGAATTTTTAAAAGATGAAAATCTAATCTTAAATATTTGATGATAAATAAAGCTCAAAGCTAAGCCTTTAATATGGCCTCAAAAGAACAATCAAATGAATATGAAACATTTGTTCTAGTGCTTGGATGGCATTTAAATTCATGCCAAAAGTGTCATGTCAAAAGTTTGGTACTAAATAGGGAAGAATATAGGTAGAAAGATCTTAATATCATAACCAAGACCACTTAAAAAACAAAGTACTTAATTGGAGGCTTGCTTACAATTTTAGAAGTTGAGTCTATGACCATCATCACAAGGATTATGGCAGAGAGAGAAAAAGAGAGAGAAAGAGAGAGAGAAAGAGAGAGAGAGAGAGAGAGAGAGAGAGAGAGAGAGAGAGAGAGAGAGA
>JANHMN010000005.1:79101342-79138787 GCA_030674055.1 Rhabdomys pumilio
AGAGAGAGAGAGAGAGAGAGAGAGAGAGAGAGAGAGAGAGAATTCATGTGAGAGCAACTGGGCCTTAATAGGCCACAAGGTCACACCTCCTGTTCCTTTCCAACAGTTGATGGATGATAGTCTATCAACATGGAACAAAATATTTAAACATGTGAGCCTATGGGAGCAAACATCATTCAAATCACAACAGACCATTATGAGATTAGAGATAGCATGAGGTGATTGTATCTTTATGTCACTAACATTGGAGGCTGATAATGCTAATTTTGCCTTAATGGGTTTCCACAAGAACTGCTAATTATAATGTAAGTGTAAACCAAATCCTCAATCCTTTCTTCATCATGATGTTTTCCTTCATACCTCTATACTGTGTTGTCAAAGAGCTCAACAGTTGCTAAGTATATGAGATCACATGATCCTGATTATTTGCAGTTTCAAATGAGACAACCTCTTCATTAAAATATATCTAACTTTAGATATTTTGTAATATCTACATTATCCAGTCTCAATTGCTGAGTCCTAAATGTGTGTGTGTTCACATGGGTGTATTTTGTGTTCATCTGTGCATATACACTTGAGGGTGTGCATGTGTCTTTGTATGTTTGTGTGTGTGTGTGTGTGTGTGTGTGTGTGTGTATTATGTGTATGAGCATGTCTGTGTGTATATATGTGTGTGTAAAGAAGAAGATATCATGAACTTGAGAGGGCATACATGAAGAGTCAGTAGGAGGAGATGGAGGTGTGTAAATAACACAATGACAGTACTCATATATGAAGTTTTTTAAAAATAAAAATATTCAATTATGATGTATATATCTATTTAAACAAAAATTATATAAATAAGGAATAGAATAGTGATAAAGATAACTACTCACAGCACCAATCTCATTTTCTAGTTGCTCAAAAATCAATGTAACCTCTCTATTTTAGACATCAACAAAGCTCCCAATTAAATCACACAACTAAGTAAAACTACAGACATGAAAGATGTGGCACTTCAATAGAAGGAAAAAATCTGGGATTATGAATAAATCTGAAAAGCTCTCTAGCCTGTTCTTCCTTTACTTGCCAAAATCTGAAGTATTAAACTGATTATTTCCAACAATAAGATGTTTTGTTGTGATAGCTCCTATTCACTGTAACAAAAATCCACATCTTTGCAAATGTACCTATTGGAAATTATTCTGTGATTGAGAATAAGTTTGAGTGTATAAATTAACATTCTATATAGCAATTCACAAAACATTAGAAAACAATTTGTGAATTTCTTTTTTCCTCTGAAACATCTGTACCATCTCCAAAGGTGAAAATGTAATGCTTATACATTTTCTAGTATACCAGAATTAGCTTCCCAATGCAGAGACAGTGCACCTGTCATTACTCTGTTTATATATTTTTCCCAATGCACTCTATGATTAAAGTAGCCAATGTATAAAATATTCATATTATGGACATAAACAAATTTATATTAAAGAAACAAAATGTCAACTTAAACAGTGATTGATTACTCTATATGATGTAAATTCTGAAAACAGGATCATTGTACTTTGGTATGTGATGCTTATCTTTATAACATTATTATGATACTATCAGGGAAAATTAATGTGCTCAATAGAAATAAACATTTAAATCATGAAAGTAGAAAGAGAGCTACTTGTATAGAAAAAGGCAGTGTAAGCAGGAATAAAAAAATGTAATAGAGTAAAGACAAATATTACACTCTTCGATATAAAATCTAGATCACACACATAAGGCATGAACAGAGGAGGGGTTAAAGTCAAGAGAAAGCATCAGTTGAAAGGTACAGGGGACACTAGTGTGTAAGAGATTCAAATATGAGAAAAAGTCAAAGATATACATGTTTGAAAATTCTCATAATGAGCTGTCTTGATGGCACATGACTGTACTTATAATACTGGTGAAAATGAGGCTGAGGATCACCACTAGTGGGCAGCTTGTGATATATGATGAGTTTGAAGTGAGTTGACTACATACAGCAAGACCATGTATCAAAAATAAACAAAAGAATTTCAATGATAGATATAGAAAATAATAATAACAAGAAAATCAAAATTTGGCTACATTGTAGCTAGTAATATATAAGAATCTCTAAAAATATTAATGTAATTAAGATAGTGTTAGACGGGAGAAAATTAGAAAAGATGGGGAATAACTAATGAACATAGAACATACTCAATATTAAAAATTGTAATAGAATTCATGGCTAAAATAAAAAATTATTTCATTACATAAAAGCATACAATGAATACAAACAACAAGAGTGGAAGTCAGCTTAGAGAATTGGAAAAATATATCTAAGTCACACATTTCAATAAAGGCATAATATCTAAATTATAGAAAGAGATTTCTGTGACTCAGTAATAAAAATGGATATTTTTCAAATAGGCAAAGAGTGTTTCCCAAAGACTATATATAAACTATTCATGAAATATTAAAACATATTCATGAGCACTAATCATTAGAAAAATTCAAATCAGAGCTCAATGAGACACCCATTTTAATGGCTGACATGAATTGCAGTCACTTCTCTCAGCAAGGATAAGGAGAAATTAAAACCTTGTTACACTATTGGTTGGAATATAAAATAGAGCAGTTGATTCAAAAGCAATATAAAAAATATTAAATTCTCATATGATCCAGCAATTCTACCATCTGATACAGTATTTAAATTAACAGGAAGAAGATTTTGAAGACATATTTTTATACTCATAATCATAGCAGAGTTATGCTTTCATAATAGCCCAAAATTGGAAACCATATAAGTTGACAGGAATTCATGAACATATATATCGAATATGGCTATTGCACACACAGTGGCATATAATCTAACATTAAATAGGTAGGAAATTTTGGCACAAATATTTTGTGTTTCAAAAAAATGTGATCTTTGTAGAGTACTCAAATTCAAAGTATCAGAAAGTGTAATAGTAGTTAACAAGGGATAGTAAGGATGGAGAAATGTAATTATAATTAATTTATTAAAAATTTCCATTCTGCAAGATGAAAAATATTCAAGGTGTTATAAAACAATGTGAAGTGTATATTTGGAAATAAGATGGCAAATTTTGTCAACGTATTTTGGACACAATAAAATATAATGAAGAGTTAGTGTACCATATATAAATTTATTTTTATAAAGTCACTAAAATAGAATACAAATGTATTTTAAAATATATGACTGAATTTGATATAATAATGTTTAATTTTATTGGTATTTAATTTTTCTATAGACATGTATTCTGAACTTACAAAATATTATGTGTGCATGTGAATGCAAAAATAAATTTAGTAAAATCTACATCTTCTGTAGTACAAATTTCAGAGTCATTTTATACTACCAGTGTTCTATTCTTCACTTTCTTATAGACTGTAGATAAGTGAGAAACATTAAGCTTATATAAAGTCCAACATTGTGAATAAACTCTACTGACTGAGATTAAATTGATTTCCCCTCTCACATCCAAAAATAAAAACCACAGTTTGTCTTCATTTGCAATTCATCTCAACATTACTTTATTCCAAATAAATGTGTGCTAATTTGATTTTTCCTTTCAAACAGTTGTAACATCTGCCTAGCTTCCTTGTAGCATATGTATAAAACAAGATTCTTTCCCATGTATTCACTTTCATGTCTGAGATTCACAATATCACTTACTCTCAAAATTATAATTTATCATATTTTCTTCTGTATTTGTAATGTATGGCAATTTTAAAAAATTAATTATGTTTTGCATTACCTGGGGATCACAGTTATCCTACTGAAAGAAGCAATTTAGGGAATAAGGTTTTAAGAGTAGGAATCAAGAAACTTCAGAACCAGTTTATTGTTTGTTTGATTTCTTTTCTTTTCTTATAGGCATATATTATTCACAACTGACTTTACTACAGATTCAACCTTCTCTCTAGCCCACCACCCAACAGTGGTAATGGAAAAGAATGGTTATTAGAATATGAGGGAAGTGGATCTGCTTAGAAATAATTCTTTGGGGCAATTCCAATTTTCATTGTTCTCAGTCCAATCTACTACCAGACACCAAACATAATTCAATATCTGCAGTCCAGCCTACTTTCAGATACCACACACAAATCAGTAAGGGCAGTTCAATCCAGAAGAAACTTCAAGACTTGCTGACTGACCTGAATTCCCGGAAGTGGCCAGAAGCCACAGAAATCTCTTAAGTTCTTTGGTGAGTTTCCTCTATGAAGTTTTCACGAGCAAAGCTCAGCAATAAAAAAAAAAAAAAAAAAAAAAAAAAAAAAAAAATTGGAGGTGAACCAATATATGTGTGTTATCAGCGAAGAGTAGTGAGATAAAGCAAGATGGACCAAAGCTCACACTCACTGTCCATAGGCTCATATTTATATCATGGATGCTTTCACATGTTTGCTATAGTAAAGCAGTTTTTCACTTGTATCTGCTTTAGCAAAACATTCTTCCACCTGAATCTGCTTTAGCAAAACATTCTTTCACCTGTGTCTGCTTTAGTAAAACATCATTATAACACAAGTATTCAAAGAAACCAGAAAATTTGACTTCATTTTTTATCTACAGGTGTATATGAATGTCTCTGTAAGTATGTGCATGTGTGTATATGTAACTGCCGAAGCCAGAAGATGCATTGGGTTGCATGGATCTGTAGTTACACATGGTTGTCAACCACCTGATATATGTACTGGGTGCCAAACTTCAGTCCTCTGCAATAAAAGCCAGTACAATTTCCCAACTGCTGAGCTATGACTCCAGGCCCATGACCCATTGTTTGTAATAATCTTTTCAATTTTATATCTGCTTCTACGCTCTGCTTTACCCTTTCTCCATATCCTTTAAGCCTTTAGCAAAATAGGTTTATTCAATTTGTAGTGGTGTTTGTAGGAAAGAGCAAAAGGAATAAGCTAAAGAAACTGTTCCCACACATAAAAACAATTCCGAAGACATGTTGATTTTATCCACATAGTGAATTTTAGTCTTTGCCACTAGTTACAATAACTACTTCCACTTTGTCCTGTGACAATAACTACTTGCATTTTCCCCTTTAAAACAAATGGAGAAAAGATAAAAGATTTTAAGCAAAAATTTTAAAATAATTTAACTCCATTTTGGTGAATTATTTGACAATGTTCATACTTCAAATTTACTGAGTAATTATAATAAAATTATATTGACTTTTTGTTGTGCTACAGATCAGCCCTGTGTCATATACATGTTAAGTAAAATGTCATCCACTGAACTACACACTTGGCTCTATATTCATTTTTCTGATAAATATTATAACTAATGTTAATAGATGAATAGTTTTCTACCATGTATCTTTTGCATGTGAAATGGCATCAGTGATATTATAGCATCTTAACAGCATTCACAGGACAATCTGTAAGATCTTTGTAATTACATTGTTTCAATAGACAGCATGTTCATTAATGAACAACATATCAAAGCAAATGAAGAGCACTTTGGACATTAAAAGTCATAATAAAATATAAAGAAGAATTTGTGCCTAAGTCTTTGAGAATAACTGAAGAAAATCCTGTTTCAGAATACAGAAGTGCAGGTGAAATTTTTAAAGTAAGCAAGTTCATTCTACATCAAAACTATGGGAGATTTATGAATAATTGCTATCTCAAGAAACATGATGTTCAGATAAACCCCAGTATGGCCAGTCTTCCTTTAACTCCTAATAAATGAAATATTTGTAACTTAGAAACAGTCATAAGCCTTTGGAGTAGGTTGAAATAGCCCTTCATTGTCTCTCAAGGGTTTTTTCTAGCATAGCTTCCATAAAATAAGTTAGAACTTCTTTAGCAAAATACTAGAAAAGGCCAATTTTTCTATGCTCTGAACATCAGAAAAGTTAATCTGAAATAACATGGAAAAATAAGAAAAAATAAGAGAAGGAAGGAAAGAGAGAGAAAAAGGTGAAAGACAGAGTCAAGGATACAAAGATGTAAATTTTTGTTAAAAAGTCAAAAACTGAACCTCAAGAGTAACCTCTCTAATAGACTACAAGAAATGAATGATGAAATATATGCAGACTTACACATCAAAAATCTTGAAATTGTCCATTAATATGTTGCTGTTCTTAGTGAAGTTGTCTATTTCCATGCTTATTTATCATACAAGATGCTGCATACACCTCAAGAATTTCATGAGATTTTCTTGGTACTGTAGATACCAGTTTATGTAAGCAAATCTTGCAGCTCATGTGCAGTATCTTGTAATTAGCTCACCAATGCTTTCACAAGTCTTGAACTTCGGCAGACAAAGCCCCTTTACTTCTTGGTGTAATAGGTTAGCTACAAGGCAAACACATAACCATTAAGATTTTAGTACTTATACAAGAGCTGGACATAGGCCACTCTATACATTTGTAACAGATGTGCATCTTGGTTTCATGTGGACAAACTGGAACAGGGATTATCACACAAGCTGTTGCCCACATGTGGGACATGTTCTTTTAGCTGGGCTGCCTTATTTGACCTCAAAGGAAAAACGAGTGTCTAGCCTAAGAGATACTTGAAGTGCCAGGATGGGGAATACTCAGGGGACCCCCACCAGCTCAGTAGGAGAAGGGGGGAAAAGGATTGTGGGAGGGGGTGACAAGGAGGAGGGAAGTGAACTGGATATCAAGTGAATAAGTAAAAAATAAAAACAAACAAACAAACAAATAAATAAATTTACTTCTTAATGACAGCAATGCTAAGTGAGAGTAAGAACATTTAGAAATATTAGTTTAGAGGATTATAATCTGATATTGAAGGGGACACAATGAATCAAAACACTGGTGAAATTTACTATTTTGAATGAGAGAAATCAATCCACTTCATTTTGTAGTAGACACACACACAAACAATACATACACAAGCATAACAACTATTAAAGTAATTATTAATATTGACTTTTATGATTTTTTTCCTGGAAGTCATTATATGGCATCTTATGTTAGATATTTTAAAATATAGCCCATTGGAGAAGAGGGAGCCAAAAACTTTAACAGTTTGTTTTGTAATAAAAATTGATTTTGGTACATTCCTCTTCTCTTCACTTTCTCATAATTGGTTGGTGTAGTCAGTAATGAACAAAAGTTGTTTTCACATGTATAAAACTCAGAACTCTCTAATCAAGTGCAAGTACCAAGCCATTTTTCCCAAAAAAGTTTTGCAATATTTGTGTTATAAAGCACAACAAAAACATCTGGTTATATGTCAGTATATGAGATTCCTTCTGAAATATGCTTGGGCAAGGACTTGAGGGAATAACCAATGTTTCAAATTATGTTTTCATTTATAACATAAGGTAAAACAATCCAATAGCACTTATGAATATAAACATCATAAATATATCATTGAAATATATCATAAACAGTGAGGACAATGAGAATTGACTATGCATACTATTAAGTAATTTTCTATACTGTGCTTGTATATAATGTGCACACATACACATACCACTATATATATCTATATCTATATCTATCTATCTATCTATCTATCTATCTATCTATCTATCTATATATATATATTGGTATATATATATATATATATATATATATATATATATATATATATATTTGACCTCAAATCTATATCTATATCTATATCTATATCTATATCTATATCTATATCTATATCTATATCTATATCTATATCTATATCTATATCTATATCTATATCTATATCATCTATATCTATATCTATATCTATATCTATATCTATATCTATATCTATATCGATATCGATATCGATATCGATATCGATATAGATATAGAGAGAAGTTATTAGTTGCTCATTTCTCCAATCTTTCTTATTTAATGCTTCTAATATAAAAAACATTATTGTACCTCTTTAAAACTTTGTTCATATGTCCATACAATGTACCACCTATGCATTCTTTTATACTTTAGACCTATATATTTATGTTGCCACCTCCAGAAAAAAGATAACCACTATATTCTATTCCCCACATAAGTTTCATGATTTCCTGCTTGTTTGTTGAGCAAAAATTTGGTATTGAAAAATAAACTCATGGCAAATACTTATTAACATAGCAGTCCACTAGTTGATTCTGCTGCTGCCAAGCTCTCATGAGTATGAGAGCAGGTGACCACCTATGTCTAAGAGATATAATTAATCAAGATTGTGGAAATAAGGTTCAAGCTAGTTTTTACAGTTTCTACTGAAATAAACTTTTCAGAATAATAAGTTGGTTAAGATACAAACTTACATATTTGATAGCCATAAATAATTAGCAGAATTAATTAATAGTTTATGGTCACTGAAACATACAAATTTAGAAAAAGTATTTTCCAACAGAATCAAAATGCTGTCACATTTCTCTTACCAGTTATAAATCAGAGAAGGTACTATTTTAATTAGTCTTTGTGTTTAAAGTTAATATACAAAATGGTGGGTTCCATTATATGGCATTTTCAAACATAATTTATTCTTGTTGATCCTCTTTCCATCTCTCTACTCTTCTCTAGTTGGTCCCTTTCCTCTTCTCTAAAAGTTCCCTCTTTTTGTGTACATTACGTGTATTTCATGACCTTCTTTTGTGGGAAGAACTAGTTTTTCTTATCCAAAAGATATTATGATAAGACATTTACCACAGATTAACCTATATGATGGAAAATATAATAATTTGTAATACAATTGCGATTTAGTTTCTGTAATAAAACTTTGTTCATCTGATAAACATATAATTTTATGAAAATGATTATCTTTATTTTCTAAACATTTTAGAAACATTGTGTTTAATATGAGTGGGTTTTGTTCACTCTATCAATCAGAAAAAAAACCCCTGCTACTTTAATAGATACAAACATTTTATTTATTTACTTACTTATTACTGTTCCAAGAAGATAGGAAAATACTACACTCATAATCAACAAGAAATAAGTGATATAACTTGTAGACAAAAACTCAAATAAAAATCTTGTGGCTTTAATTGTAATATTTCAATAATAGTTCAGACATAAATACAGAAATGCAAATCTTACCACTTTTCATACTGAGCAAAAAATTCATTAACTTTGACTCAAAAGAAGCAAATAGAAAAACAAGACAAAGAAATCTGATTTTCACTCATCTCACGTTATACTGAAATAAGATAATCGTATTAGTTATGTATTTACAGAATGTATCAAATGATGAGGTCAAAAAACTAAACAAACTAAAGCAGCAGAAATATAGCTAGTCATAGAAAAGAATAACAATAAAATACCTACTATTTACAGGAGAATTCTGGAAGAGAAGTTGGACTCACTACAGATTATCAAATTCCCAGTGAGAAAAGAAGTGAGAACTATAAGCAAAGTTCGAACCCATTGGGATACAGAAACAAAATCATACAAAAATAAGTAAGTAAGTAAGTAAGTAAGTAAGTAACTTTAGGAATTCTCTGGTTGAATCTGGAAAATCTTGATAAAATGGATGTTTTTCTAGACAGATAGGATTGTTTTATCCATGTGTAAAACTTTATTTTATTTTCATTAATTTCATTCACAGATTCTGATATAAAAAAAATAGCATTTAGATTTATATTTCTGTAAGGAGAAATATGTGATTATTTTACTATTAGCAAAAACATATTTTAATTTATGTATGTTGCAGAGTGATAGAAAACATCTATATTTATAATTTTGAAAAGGTGTTTATTTCCATTTTGTGAATATTTTTTAAGTTCTTTGAGTCTGAGTTTCACTACATAGCTCTAGCTGGTTTGGAAATTATTTTGAAGAACATATTGGTCTCAAACTCACAGATATCTGCCTGCCACTTTCTTGGGATTAAGGTGTGGACTGCTATACTGAGGTACTTTAACTTTTTATTGTTCTCTAGAGAGTTTCATCATGTAATGCTTGAAACATACTATGTAACCCAGTTTTTCAGTGACAACTTAAAACAAAACCTAATCACCAAAAATTTTCATTCATAATTTCTTCTCTACCAAATGTGAATTGAACTTATATTTAATTAACTATAGACTTACCCTTTTCTGCAAAATTACTTTATACTTTTCCTGATATTTACAAATATTTTTAGACATTCCATAAAACTTGTAAAATCATTTACATTGATGTACTACTATTCATAATTTTCAACTTATTTTAGTCCACAATTGGAGGACACAATTGAATCAAGAAAAAAGAAAGAAATGTCCCCTCTCTCTTTCTCTCTCTCTGTCTTTCTCTCTCCCTGTGTGTGTGTGTGTGTGTGTGTGTGTGTATGTATGTGTGTGTGTGTAATCAACTCAGTGAATACAAAACAAAATTATTTAGTTAGCAAATGTCTTTATAGAGGAGAATAAGAAATATAGTAAAAAACAGGAAGTAGAAGGTGCCAGAAACTTAAAATTGAATTGTTATTCATGAAAAACTAATGATATTCATTATTGAAGTTAATTCATTTTTCAATTCATAAAGTAGTAATTTCCATTATGAAAAATGGTGTCTTCACCTATGATTCTTCTTATTGACTCTATATAAATTAATTAGTTGTCATGTAGTTACTTACATCATGTTCTCTCCACATACAAGGCCTTATCTTTAATGAAATTTATGTTTTAGAAGATCATGAATATTCATAATAAGTATTTATAGATTTTATTTTTAATGGACAATACTTAGGAGAATACGAAAGATAGTAAAAAGTAGGAAAGTTTATATCAGAAAGTTAAAATGTCACAACTAAAATTAAAGGCCATTTGAAGAGTAATATGAAACCTAATACAATACAAATATCCAAAAATACATGAATAGATGTTATCAAATAAAAATTGACAAAAAATGAAGAAGACAGACCCCCCAACTGGCTATCACTTATTATTGAATGAAGTTTCCAATACCTACATCTAATTGAGTTGTTGGCCAGAGGGATCCAATGGGAAACCCCAAACAAGCCAAGCTGTTACCAAGATTATAGGTTGCAATATATAAACTGACATAAGGACTTCTGCTGAAGACAAGACATGTACAACTCATTGAACATGAAGAAGTAGAACTGGTTTCTACATAGACCATTTACCCCTATGTTCTAATGTCTTTGGTACAGGAAGATACTCTGCAGGCTACCAAAATAGAAATGTAATCACAAAGCAAGCCAGAAATGTTTTGATCTAAAATGGTTTATTGTCTGATGGACATGCAAGGGAAATGGTGGTGTAAAGCTTGTAGGAGAAAAAAAAAAACTTGGATGATCAAGAACCTGAGACTATATATTCCATATAAGTAGAGTAAACCTAAATATCCTTTTCCTTAAAAAAAAGTAGCAATAAAATGATTTTCATGACATATTTCAATATTCATAGATAAGTGCCTAGTTCAGCCATTATCTGAGAAGCTTCCTCTAGCAACAAATGGAACACATATAGAGACCCACAGCAGGATATTTATCATGGAATGAGAGACTTTGGAACATACTACCCTTACCCTGTGGAAGAGGAGGGAGAATGAGTGTAACAACCAGAGAGCAAGGAGGAAATGTTCCTCTAAAACATGGTCCTCTAAATTAACATAATCAAAGATCATTTACATTCAAAAAATTGAGGAAGCTATCATGGGTCATGCAAGATTCGGTACCAGATTCTCTGTGTTTGTATTATGGTTTCCAGTTTAGTGTTTTTATGGGATTTATGAATGTGTAAACTATTGAGTGGGTCTCTGATTCTTGTGCTTTATTTGGGATCTCTAAGTCATATTTTTTCCTATCCTGATGTCTTAGTGTTATTTTATTTTATTAATTATAGTGTATTATATTACATATTATTATCCCTTTAAAACAGACAGTTAAAATGTAGTTGTTATTCACAAATAATTAATGATATTCATTATTAAAATTCTTAACTTGTTTTTTGAAAGACCCCCAAAGGGAGCCCCCCACTCAAATCTGGATCAGAGTGCACCCAAGGACACAAGAGAGACCTCCTTGATGCAATTGTATAAGGTAGTTTAATGGCAAAGGCCCTCGGGTCGAAACATATCCCACGCAGGGAATAGAGGCTTCGACCCAGTCCCCAAGAAATTTGGGATATTTATGGGTAGGGGCTGGGAAAGGGGGGAAGATTTGGCGCGGTTACATATGATTGGGCATTTCAAACATCAGCAACTTGCAGAAGTGGCTACGTGTGAGCTGGCAGGATGACTAATTATTTTTGACCATGAAACCTCGGACCTCCCAGAAAGGGAGGGAGAGTAAAGTAAACATCAGATAGCCCATAACTCACTTAGGCTTGTCTGGGTATGTCCTTGCATGTCTTTTCATTTTTTTCTTTTGGTCACCCTGCCTCTGGAGAGAATCAGCAACTTGTTATTTTTATTATGGCTAATTTGAACAAGTTGGTGGTGGTCTTTGCTGACCATGAATTTTTGTTTTGCTTCAAGCTGCACATTTCAAATTTTGTCCTTACATTTTCAATTCTTCAAATAGTAATTTTCATTGTAAAATCTGTTCAGGTATATTCTTCTAATTGACTCTGCATAAATTAATTTGTGATATATTTGATTATGTTATGTTCTTTCTATATATAAGGGCATAAATATATTGGTTTTGGTTTTTCGGGACAGGGTTTCTCTGTGTAGCCCTGGCTGTCTTGGAACTCACTGTGTAGACCACTCTGGCCTCGAACTCAGAAATCCACCTGCCTCTGCCTCCCAAGTGCTGGGATTAAAGGCGTTCACCACCACTGCATGGCTATAAGAGCGTATCTTTAATGAAGTTTATGCTTTAGGTGGTCATGAATATTTATAATAAATATTTATAATTTCTTACTTTTAAAATGCAATATTTTATACAATTAATGAAATGTAAGACTCAAACGTGGAATGTCAATTTTTAAAAACACATGGTCAATATTTTTGTTGTATTAATATTAAAATGTATTCTTAAAGGGTTAATATTTTAATTCTATAGTATGAGAAATTTTTCATTAGCTTTGTTTCAAAAGTGATCGGCAAAATAAATGTGTGGTTTCAGAACATATTGTACTTGTCCAGAGAATGAACAGAATTTCCAGAATTTGGGAGATTTCATGAATGCTATTTATGTCTATATTAATAAATGGGCCTTGAATTCCTAATCTTTCCAAGATTTTTACCATGAAGGGATATTGAATTTTGTCAAATGCTTTCTCAGCATCTAATGAGATGATCATGTAGTTTTTATTTTTATCTTTGGAGTTTGTTTACATAGTAGATTATATTAGTGGGTTTTCATATGTTGAATCATACATGCATCCTTGGGATAAAGCCTACTTGATCATTATGGATGATTGTTTTGATGTGCTCTTGGATTCAGTTTGTGAGAATTTCATTGAGTATTTTTGTATCAATATGCATAAGGGAAGTTGTTCTGAAGTTCTTTTTCTTTCTTTGGTATTTGTGTGGTTTAGGTAGAAGCATAATTTTGGCTTCACAGAATGTATTACCTAGTGTTCCTTCTGTTTCTATTTTGTGGAATAGTTTGAAGAGTATTAGATCTTCTTTGAAGGTTTGATAGGATTAAGCAATAAAACCATCAGGTCCTGGGCTCTTTTTTGTTGGGAGACGTTTAATGACTCCTGCTATTTCTTTATGGTCTATGGGAATGTTTAGATGGTTTATCTGGTCTTGATTTAACTTTGATACCTGGACATGTTTAGAAAATTGTCCATTTTATCCAGATTTTCCCATTTTGTTGTGTATAGGCTTTTGCAATAGGATCTAAATATTTTTTTTTAAATTTCCTCACTTTCTGTTGTTTGTGTCTTCCATTTTGTTTCTGATTTTGTTAATTTGGATACTGTCTCTGTGCCCTCTGGTTACTCTAACTAAGGGTTTATCTATCTTGTTGATTCTCTCAAAGAACCAGCTTCTGATTTTGTTGATTTTTTTTTTGTGTGTAGCTTTTTTTGTTTGTTTGTTTGTTTCTACTTGGTTGATTTCAGCCCTGAGTTTGATTATTTCCTGCATTCTACTCCTTTTGGGTGTATTTGCTTCTTTTTGTTCTAGATATTTCAGGTGTGCTGGCAGGTGCTAGTGTATGCCCTCTCCAGTTTCCTTTTGGTGGCACTCAGAGCTTTGAGTTTTCCTCTTAGCACTGTTTACATTGTGTCCCATAAGTTCAGGTATGCTGTGCCTATTCTAAAAAATCTTTAATTTCTTTCTTTATTTCTTCCTTGACCAAGTTATCATTTAGGAGAGCCTTGTTCAGCTTCCATGTGTATGTGGGCTTTCTGTTGTTCTTGTTGATATTGAAGACCAGCCTTAGTCAGTGGTGATATGACAGAATTCATGGGATTACTTCAATATTCTTGTATCTGTCAATGCCTGTTTTGTGACCAATTATGTGGTAAAATTTGGAGAAGGTAACATGTGGCACTGAGAAGAATGAATATTTTTCACTATGCTCATAGCAGCCCTATATATGATAGCCGCAAGCTGAAAAGAACCCAGATGTCCTTCAACAGAGAAGTAGATACAGAAAATGTTGTACATTCAACAGTGGAGTACTACTCAGCTATTAAAAAACAACAAATTCATGAAATTCTTAGGCAAATGGATGGAACTAAAAAATATGATTCTGAGTGAGTTAACCCAATCATAAAAGAACACACATGGTATGTATTCACTGATAAGTGCATATTAGCCCTAAAGCTTTGATTGCCCAAGATACAATTCACAGACCACATGAAGCTCAAGAAGAAGGAAGACCAATGTGTTGATGCTTTGGTCCTTCTTAGAAGGGAGAACAAATTAAACATGGAAGCAAATACAGAGACAAAGTGTGAAGCAGAAACTGAAGGAAAGGGCATATCCTTTCCAGAGACTGCCCCACCTGGGGATATATCACGTATACAGTCACCTAACCCAGACTCTATTGTGTAGGCCAAGAAGTGCATGTTAACAGGAACATGATATAGCTGTCTCCTGAGATGCTCTGCCTGAGCGACAGGTACAGAGGTGGATGCTTGCAGCCAACCGTTTAACTGAGCAAGAGTCCCCAGTGGAGGAGTTAGAGAAAGAACTGAAGGAGCTCAAAGGTTTTGTAACCTCATAGGAAGAACAATATCAACCAATCAGATCCCCCAGTGTTCCCAAGGACTAAACCACTAACCAAAGAGTATACACAGGAGGATCCATAACTCCAGCTGCATATGTAGCAGAGAATGGCCTTGTCAGGCATCAGTGCAAGGAGAGACCCTTGGTCCTGTGAAGGCTCTATCTCCCAGTGTAGAGGAATGCCAGGGCAGAGAGGTGGGAGTGGGTGGATGAGTGTGAAAACACCCACATAGAAGCAGGGGGAGAGGGTATAAAATAGGGGAATTGGGGGGAGGGAACCAGGTAAGGTGGTAATATTTGAAATGTAAATTAAAAATTAACTAATAAAAAGATAAAAAAATGGGCCATGGACCACTTTTCCTGTTCTACTAAAACTATTAAATGATATTATGAGCTAATTATGTTTTGTTATGATGAAAAAAGATACTGCCAGAAAGTTAGAGATAAAGTTTTGTTTACATTAATGTGTTACAATTTAAATTGAGTAATACAAACCTGAATCAAGCATTCAGCTATCCAAAATTGTTAATCGTTCTTTATGTATTCTATGTTAATGGGAGATATAAACTATCAGGCCTGAGATCTGAATATTTCCTTTATTTCTGCTCTTAAAATAAAATATATTCCTTAAAGTAATAATCTTCAGAAAAGCACAAGAAGACTTTTTCTAGTCTTGTCAAGGGTAAAAGTGTTTTGCAACATTATTTCCTCCTCGTAATGCTTAATTGTGAGCTTTTGTTTTAGAATGTTAAAAGATAATATTCAGAAAAAGCAAAAGCACAGGACCCTCTTAAGGAAATGACATATAATAAAGATTTTATTTTATACTTACAAAGTATTTAGTTATAAGTGGCTGAGAAAAGTTGTCAAGAGACAAAAAAATGTATGGAGTAGAAAAATTTAAATTACACACACACACACACACACACACACACACACACACACACGAATACTTTGAAACATAGTTTTCTTTTTCATAGTAGCTTCCCATTTCTGTTTTTCTATAATTTTACTAGTTTTATGTATCATGATCTATTTATTAGAGTCAGAGTGAAAAAAACAAACATATATATTAAATACCTGCCTCTAATGCACTACACTATTTATTGCATCTACCATAAAAATTAAAACTATTTTCAACAAGTATTAATTTTTTTACTCTTATGAAGATAATAAAAACAAAAGAAGCCTGGCATGAAACAATATGTTCAATATGAGTTCATTTGTATAGTTCTTCAAGCAGGTTAGACTATTTTGCTAGTGAGCATATACATGTTTATTAGTCAGAGTTCTTTAGAGTAGCAGAACTTTATATAATTTACAGGCTATGGTACAACTAATCTAAAAATTGTGGGCTAAGAACAGAATGTCCAGATATCCAGAATTTGCTCAGTTCACAATACTGAACATCTCATCTGGTTTTCACTAGAAACTGGAAATTTGATAATGTAGGTTCTTATGTCAGTAAAGAAATATACTTGCTAGCAAGGCATAAGCAAGCTGATAAAGAACAAATCTTTCTCCTTCCAACAGGTTTCCAACGGAAAGTATGACCAACATTAAAGATGATTTTTTTCTGCTTCAAGGTCCAACTCAAAGATGCCTGTCTTCCTACCTCAAGATCTGACCAAAGGTATGTGTCTTCTTACCCCAAAAGAGAAAACTAAAAGTGGATTTATCCACTTCAAACCAAGCAAAATAATCTCCCAAAGGTATACTCTCCATTTCTGGTTTGTAGTTTATTTAGATTTTGCCCAGTTGACAACCAAGAATACCCATCACAACATGTGATATAAAGTTAAGGTAAATCTGTGAAAATCTGTGTATGAAAGGTCTCATTTGTATTTTTTCAGCCTTTCAGCTATGATCAACTGTGAAATTATTTGTTTGTGTAGATCAGTCTGCTAATAAAAGAGAGAAAAAAAGGTTAAATACTACTACATCAAGCTAGAGTGGAATTGAAACAGCACACCATCATTCCTTGTTAAGCACTCAGGCATCATATTTTGCTAATGATTTTATATTGTTTTTAGATCCTCATGTGACGACCCAGCATTTATGCAGATCTAGAGAACAGAAGTTTTCACCTGATCAAATAGTATCCTAATGATTTCTATACCCCCTTTCATGTTACATGCTATAATTTTTATAGAAATTAATATAAAGCACTCACAGTATCATTTTCCCTGTATCTTTCTTTGTTTTTGCTGTGGTCCTAAAGATCACACCGGGAAAAATGAGAAAAAAACACTAGAATTCAATAATGTATATTGCACTCAGTAATGCTAATTGATGGCACTTTTAAAGAGTAGTTGGCACTTGGCCTTATACAACATTTTAATAAAGACAATGATAGAGAGAATTGACAAGGCAACAGAAAATGTTTTGGGCTTCCAAGGGTAGCAAACTGTGGTGAGCTTACCATTAAGAGGGAAACTAATAGAGTAAGTGAGTTGTATTTGTTTGTTTGTTTGTTTTTGTGTGTGCCAAGCAATGTCAGCAACAACCTGACATCTTCATGGCCACAGACCATTCCCAGAGAGGGAGTATATGACAAACCTCATTTCTGAGAAACTTTTTTTTTTCAGTCATAAAATAAAAACTTAAACAGAACTTGTTTCTTTTTTATAAAAAAAAATGCAAAAGTGAATAAAATATTCAAAATATAAAAATGAGACCTTGTTTCTCCATATATCGATTCTCAGATGTGTTTATTTAAAAACAATTCTGACACTAATAATACCTTTTGTGGTTCCATAACAGAAATTCCTTCTTCATATGGATATTGACAGACATCAGGCCCTAAAGCATCCTATGTTAGAATTTTCACACTCAAGTTCTTGGTATATAAACACTCCTTGCATACAAATGAAATAAGGGCCTATTGCATATTATCTTTATCTGAAGAAACTGAACTCTCATATGTTACTAGCAACATGGATGATTTAAAAATCTCAAATTATTATTATTATTATTATTATTATTATTATTATTATTATTATTATTATTATTTTGTTTTCCCCTGTTTTTTTTCCCAGGAGTTTTATTTTTTCAGGTCTTACATTAAAGTTTTATTCAATTTTGAGTTAATATTTATATACAATGAAAGGAAAATGTCCAATGCCATGTTTATGCATGTAGATCTGCAGTTTCTGACACAATTATAACTTTTTAAAAATTTTTATTAATTAGTTCATTCATTTATATCTCAAATGATATTTCACATTCCAGTTACCTTCTCTACATACCCTCCATCCAATGATTTCCCACATCCCAGTTACTTCTCTGCTGCCCCCATTCCACATTTGTTCTCCAAACTCCCTTTTGCCTATATGAGAGTGCTTCCCCACACACCCACTTTCCCACCCCACCCAGTATCCCCTTACTCTGGGACATCAAACCTCCCCAGTACCAAGGGCCTTCCCTCTGCTTGCTGTCAGGCAAGGCCATCCTCTGCTACATATGTATCAGGAGCCAAAGATCTCTTTAGGTATACTCCTTGGTTGGTGGTCTAGACTCTGGGAGGACTGGGTGGTCAGGCCAGCCTATGTTGTTCTTCCAATAAGGTTGCGGTTCCCCTCTGCTCCTCCAGTCCTCTGCCAGGCTCCTCACCAGGTTCACTGAGTTGATTCTGATGTAGGTGGCTCCAAGCATCCACCTCTGCATTGGTCAGTTGCTCCCCAGGAACTGCCACACTTGTTTCCTTCCACAAGCTCCTTTTGCACACAACAAGAGTGCTGGATTTGGTGTCTGTAGACATGATGCATCCTCAGATGGGGCCTTCCCCAGGTGGCCCTTCCTTCAGTCTGTTTCATTTTTTTTTTGTCCATGTTCTTCCTTTGGACAGAAACATTACTGGATTAAAAAAAAATCTTTAAGAAGGGTAGGTGGCTCCATCCATCAACCAAGGTCCTGACTATTTATTGGAGGTGGTCTCCAGAGGTTCTATACCCGACTTCACTGTGCATTACAGATAAAGTCAATCCCATTGAATCCTAGTAGCCTCATGATTTTTTAGTTTCTGGGATATCCCCAGTTTCTCATTCCCCTTGCTACCTATTTTTATTCAACTTCCTGACCCTCTGTACCTCTCTCAAGTCTTCTCCAGATTCTGATACTGCCACCCTTATTTCCGCCTCCTCCTTCTTTCTACCTCCCTTGTCCCCCTCTCCTTCCATCTCCCACAATCATCCTGTTCACCCCTCAGTGCAGGACTGAAGCATCCACCCCCTATCTTCCTTCCTTTTACACTCCATATAGTCTGTAGGTTGTATCATATGCATTGTGAGCTTTTGGGTAAGTATTCACTTATTAGGGAGTACATACCAAGTGAATTATTTTGTGTCTGGATTACCTCACTCAGGATGATATTTTCTATTTCCAATCATTTGCCAGTGAATTACATGAAGTTATTGTTTTTAGTTTGGTACTTTACTGTGTATATGTGCTACATTTTCTGTATCCATTCTTCTGTTGAGGGACATCTGGGTTCTTTCCAGCTTCTGGCTATTATAAATAAGGCTGCTATGAACATAGTGGAGCATGTGTCCTTGTTATATGTTGGAACATTTTTTGGGTATATGCCCAGGGGTGGTATCCCTGCATTCTCAGGTAATGCTATGTCCAATTTTCTGAGGAACCACCAGAATGATTTCCACAGTGGTTGTACTAGCTTGCAATCCCACCAACAATGGAGGAGTGTTCCTTTTTCACCACATCCATGACATCTGCTGTCAATTTCATTTGTGATGTTAGCCATTCTGACTGGAGAGAGGTGGAATCTCAGGGTTGTTTTGATTTGCATTTTCCTGATGAATAAGGATGTTTAACATTTCTTTAAGTGCTTCTCAGCCATTTGAGATTCTTTGGTTGGGAAATCTCTATTTAGATCTATACTCTACTTTTTAATAGAATTATTTGGTTCTCTGGAGTCTGCCTTCTTGAGTTCTTTGGATATTTTCGATATAAGCCCTCTATTGGATGTAGGGTTGGTAAATATCTTTTCCCAATCTGTGGGTTGCTGTTTTGTCCTATTGATAGTGTCCCTTGCTTTACAGAAGCTTTTTAATTTTATGAGGTCTCATTTGTCAATTGTTGCTTTTAAAGCATAAGCCATTGGTTTTCTGTTCAGAAAATGTTCCCCTGTGCCCAAGTATTTGAGGCTCTTCCACACTTTCTCTTCTATTATGTTCAGTGTATCTGGTTTTATGTGAAGGCCCTTGATCCACTTGAAATTTGTGCAGGGAGATATGTATGGATCAATTTCCATTTTTCTACATGCAGATGGCCAGTTGAACCAGCACCAATTTGGTAAAATGCTGTCTTTTTTTCCACTGAATGGTTTTAGCTTTTTGTCAAAGATCAAGTGACCATAGGTGTGTGGGTTCATTTCTGGGTCTTCAATACTATTCCATAGATCTACTTGTCTGTTTCTGTACCAATACCATGCAGTTTTTATCACTATTGCTCTATAGTATAGCTTGAGATCAGGGATGGTGATTCCCAATAAGTTTTTTTTTCTGATTATTTAGAGTAGGTGTTTTTTTTGTTTTTGTTTTTGTTGTTGTTGTTTGGTTTTTTTTGTTTTTGTTTTTTGGATATCCTAGGTTTTATGCTATTCTAAATGAATTTGAGAATTGCTCTTTTGAAGTCTCTGAAAAATTGAGTTGGAATTTTGATGGGGATTACATTAAATCTGCAGATTCCTTTTGGTAAAAGTCCATTTTTTACTATATTAATCCTGCCAATCCATGAGCATGGGAGATCTTTCCATCTTCTGAAATTATCTTCTATTTTTTTTCTCAGAGACTTGAAGTTCTTGTCATACAGACCTTTCACTTGCTTGGTTAGATTCACTCCAAGGTAGTTTATATTATTTGTGACTTTCATGAAGGGTGTCATTTTCCTAATTTTTTTCTCATCCCTTTTATCCTTTGAGTAGAGGAAAGCTACTGATTTGTTTGAGTTAATTTTATATCCAACCAATTTGCTGAAGTTTTTTTTTTTTTTTTTTTTTTAATCTGCTGTAGGAGCTCTCTTGTAAAATTTTTGGGGTCACTTATCATATTATATACAAATAGTGATAACTTGACTTCCTCCTTCTCAATTTGAATCCCTTTGATCTGTTTTTGTTGTCTTATTGCTCTAGTTAGAACTTCAAGTACTATATTGAAGAGAGAGAGAAAGAGAGAGAGAGAGAGAGAGAGAGAGAGAGAGAGAGAGACCAGTTTTTCTAGTGCCTGATTTTAATGGGCTTGCTTTGAGTTTCTCCCCATTTAGTTTGATACTGTCTATTGGTTTGTTGTATATTGCTTTTTATTTTATTTGGGTATGCACCTTGAATTCCTGATCTCTCCAATACTTTTAACATGAATGTGTGTTGTATTTTGTCAAATACTCTTTCCACATCTAATAAGATATTAATGTGATTTTTTTCTTTGAGTTTGTTTATATAGTGGATTACATTGATGGATTTCCATATATTGAACCATCTCTGCATCTCTGGAATAAAGCCTACTTGATCTTGGTGGATGATCATTTTGATATGTTCCTGGATTCAGTTTGTGAAAATTTTATTGAGTATTTTTGCATCGATATTCAGAAAGGAAATTGTTCTGTAGTTCTCATTCTTTGTTGGGTCTTTTAGATATCAGTGTAACTGTAGCTTCATAGAATGAATTGAGTAGTGTTCCTTCTGTTTCAATTTTGTAGAATAGTTTGAAGAGTATTAGATCTTCTTTAAAGTTCCGATAGAATTCTGCACTGAAACAATCTGGTCTTGGGCTCTTTTTGGTTAGAAGGCTTTTAATGAATACATCTATTTTCTTTGGGGTTATGGGAATGTTTAGATGGTTTATCTGATCCTGATTTAACTTTGTTACCTGGCATCTGTCTAGAAATTCATCCATTTCATCCAAGTTTTCTAGTTTTGTTGAATATAGACTTTTGTAGTAGGATCTGATTATTTTTTGAATTTCCTTGCTTTCCATTGCTATATCTCTATTTTCATTCCTGGTTTTGTTAATTTGGATACTGACTTGGTGCTCTCTGGTTAGTTTGGCTAAAGGTTTATCTATCTTGTTGATTTTCTCAAAGAACCAGCTCCTAGTTTTGTTGATTCTTTTTTGTTATTTTTGTTTCTATTTGGTTGATTTCAGCCCCGAGTGTGATTATTTCCTGCCGTCTACTCCTCTTGTATTTGATTCTTTTTGTTCTAGAGTTTTTGAGTATGCTGTTAAATGGCTAGTGTATGCTCTCTTCAGTTTCTTTTTGGAAGCACTAAGAGCTATGAGTTTTCCTTTTAGCACCACTTTCTTGGTGTCCCATAATTTTGAGCTTAGCAGGTGTATATGGCTTCTCTCTTCTCTGCTTTGAATAACTTATTTTTATAATATTTAGTAGCCAATATAGGGTTGAGTATATTGAACGAATAGAATCATGATTTTAAAAGCTAATACATAATCATACCCATGACTTCCAGTGCTTTAAACTAGATCCCCAAAAGATAAGGGTATAATAACTAAAACTTTATACCTTAGTCTATTACCTCTTCATCTTGCCCATTTCCCATTAAGCTCCTAGCAGCCACAGGTCTATTCATGTCTGACCCACTGAATTTATTCTCAGTAGTGAATATGTAATAATATCTAGTGTCCTTCAATAGATGAATGAATAATGATAAATTATATAAGTATAAATACACACAGTATAATACGGCCAGAACAAAAGAGATTTTGCCAATTGTGGCAATATCAGCATGATTGATAGACACATAAAGGGAAACAAAGCAAGCAGGGAAGGGCAATCATGCACAGTATCACTTATATGGGTAGCATAAACATGTCAAACACAAGTCTTTATTTGTAGAGAAAAAAATGAACAAAATCAGAAAGTATCAGATGTAAAGACATAGATAAACAAATGCTGTAATTCACAATTAAGCAAAAAAAAAAAAAATCCACTGATCACTTACATAGTTCTTTTAAAAAAAAACTGAAGATGTCCCATCTCCCCCTGTTTTCTCAAAAATAGGCTGAATTTTAAAGACCTGAGGGAGGGAAACAATATGCATATAGTTTTATCCTTTTAAGTTGGCAGTTGATTGTACAGAATGCTAGACAGGGGTAAAATTATTCAGTCAATAATTTATTAGATTAAAAATGGGTTCTTTGTACAGGAAGGGAAGCTCTGTTTAGTGATCTGTCTCCTACACCATAACAGTAATGATTTTCTTATCTCTTACTTATTCTAAATCACAAGATTAAGTCAACATTCAACACTTTGAAAAACATCACAGAGAATGTAACGTTTGTTAAAAAAAAAATTAGATTAAATTTAGTTCTCCAGCCTTTACCTGACCATTTGACATCTGTGGTACTCCATTTATTAAGATTGTGATACATGACCAACAAAATTATAGTGTTGTGGATAGCTTCTTTTCACCTATGTGGTGAAGTTATATGTAAATTTTACTTGTATTTATTGCAAAATATAAAGTGAAACATTATAATTATTTTTTTAAAAGTGCTTCATAGCTGAGTACACTTAAGACACAAACTGAAGAGGTTAGTTACACACGGTCTCTTTAAATCCATTGCCTATCTCAAGGGAAAAAGTTCAAGAAACATATAAAGGCAGACCTATCAGAATTACACCAGGTTTCTCGACTTAGACTCTAAAAGCTACTAGGGCCTGGGCAGAATCCTGCAGACCAGAATCCTGCAGACCCTAAAAGGCAACAGATTTCAGCCCAGTCTACTATACCTAATGAAATTCACACTCACCATAGATGTAAGAAACTGAAATATTCCATGACAAAACCAAATTCAAACAAAATCTTTTCACCAATCCAGCCATATAGAGGATACTAGAAGGAAAATTCCAACCCAATGAGGCTAACTGCACACACACACACACACACACACACACACACACACACACACACACACGCACGGACACACACACAAAACAAAACAAAAAATAAATATTTTCTACACCTTTAAAACCAATAGAAGAGAAATATACACACACACTTACACTACTACTACCAACATAAAAATAACAGAAAGTAACAATCATTTGTCATTACTATCTCCCAACATCAATGGACTCAATTCTCCAGTAAAAAGATACAGGGTAACAGAATGGATGCATAAATGGAATCCAACAAACATTCTACTGTATACAAGAAATATATTTAAGTAACAAAGATACACATTTTCTCAGTTAAAAAAAAAGGCTGGGAAAAGGTTATCCAAGCAAACTGACCAACAAAAACCACACTGGCATAGCCATTCTAATGACTATTACAACAGACTTTTAACCAAAATAAATCAAAAGAAAAGGGGAAAGACACTTCATATTCATGAAAGGAAAAATCCACTCTTATGGATTGGTTCAAATGCTACTTGTGTTAATTCAGTTTCCAAATTGCACGAGAATCTGACTTTGAACATGCTGAGGTTCCCTGTCCCCAGCGGGTTCTAACTAATAAATAAAGTTTCAAGAAGCCAATGGCTGAGTATGGAGACAGAGGAGGGACTTCAGGATATGCCAGAAAAGGGTCAGAAGAAGAATAATTTAGGATCAGCATGCCAGGAAAGAAATAGGATGTAGGCTTGAGAGCTGCAGAAGACATAGTACCAACCATGTAGGAGCCAGGGAAGAGTGGTCTTAGGGAAGCCTTCCCTGATTGAGTCTGGGGTAGCAAAGATGGATTATAGATTTTAGATGCAATAATTCAGGAGTATTGGAGGGGAGACATTAGCAAAGTGGAAATTTGAAATGGGCACAGCCAGTGAGCTGATTTAGACATATTAAACATAATGCTGTGTATGTGTCTTTCATTCAAGAATCCAGAGCATTTGGGTAGAAAATGAGGCACTCACTCAGCTGCTGCAGGGGAAATTAGAGTGGATTAACCTACTACCACTACAATCCACCAAGAAAACATCTCATTTCTGTACATCTATGCCCCAGATACAAGGTCACTCACGTTTGTAAAAGAAACATTGCCAAAGCTGAAATTACACATCAAACCCCACACATTAATATTGGGGGATTTCCAGACCCTACTCTCACCAATGGACAGGAAATTGAGACAGAAATTAAACAAGAGATATAACAAAACTAACAGAGGCTTGGCTGGATTGCTGGCTACTTGCTTGAAGAGGTGATGGCAGCTCAATACTTGGAGGTCCAGTCCATAGTTCTCCATGGCAGGCCCCAAAGACACAAGGAAGTCCAAGTTTTTGCAATGTTTATTGTTATGGCAGAAGATAGATGAATATGGCTGTAACCCCCTGAAACTCAGGGCAGATCTGACTTAAATAGGGAGGGAGGATGGAGGATGTGAGAAAAAATGCTTAATTGGCTATGCCCTCTGGCCTTCAGGTATCTCAATATGGAAATCTCTTGAGGCTGACGGGCCTGTAGTCACACACCCTCTATCTGTGGAGTGGCTGGTCGAAGCTAGATCCCATGTGACTGGAAGGCACAGATCAATGGAGGTATTGGGGGGAAGGGGGCCTTGTGTCAGGAGCCTAGAGTCTGGGGGAGTGCCTGAACACCTAATTTAGTCCCATTAGGGTCCAGGGTTCGAGGCCTGTGCTCGACCAGGAACCAAGCTATCTTCAAGGCCCCAAACCAAACACAAATGAATATACCTTCTCAACACCTAACAGAACCTTCGAAAAAACTGATCATAGTAATCAGTCACAAAGCAAACCTCAACAGATACAAGGAGACTGAAATGACTTAATACATCTTATCAGATCACCATGGATAAATGTTGGACTCCAACAGGAACAGAAACAACACAAAGCCTACATATCCATGGAAACTGAACAACTCTCTACTCAATAATCACTGGGTCAAATAAGAAATAAAGAAACAATTAAAGGCTTTCTAAAATTCAGTGAAAATAAGGGCACATCATACACAAACTTATAGGAAACACAGAAAGCAGTGTAAAGAGGAAAGTTCCTAGCACCAAGTACTCTCATAACAAAATTGGAGCAACCCATGCTGTTAGATTAAAAGTACACCTAAAGGTCCTAGGGGAATAAAAGGAGCAAACACACCCAGGAGGACTAGATGGTGGGAAATAATCAAACTTGGAGCTGAAATCAATCAATTAGAAACAAAGAGAACAATACAAGGAATAAGTGAAACCAAGAGCTGATTGTTTGAGAAAATCAAAATGAGAGACATACTCTTAGACAAACTAACTAAAAGGCAGACAGACAATACCCAAATTAACAAACTCAGAAATGAAAATGGAGAGACAATGAAGGACACTGACAAAATTTAATGAATCCTTAGATCTTATTTCAAAAGCCTGCACCCCACAAAATTTTAAATTCTAAAAAAAGGATGATTTTCTAGACAGATACCAATTACCAAAGCTAAATAAATATCAAGTAAACCATGTGAATATTCCTATAACCCCTGAGGAAATAGAAGCAGTTATTAAAAGTCTCCCCAGCAAAAAAAAAAAAAAAAATCCATGGCCAGATGGATTTAAGCACAGAACTGTAGAAGATTTTAAAAGAGTCAATGCCAGTACTCCTCAAACTATTCCACAGAAACAGAAGGAAAATTGCCAAGCTCATTCTATAAGGCCACAGTCACCATTCTACCATAAAAAGACTCAACAAAGAAAGAGAATTTCAGACCAATTTCTCTTATGAACATTGATGCAAAAATGCTCAAACACTAGCAAACTGAATCCAAGAATACATCAAAGACATCATTCACCATGATCGAGTATGCTTCATCCCAGGGATGTAGGGGTAGTACAATTCATGATAATCCATCAACGTAATGAACCATGTAAACAAACTGAAAAAGATGACAAGATCATTAGATGTTGCAAAAGCCTTTGACAAAATCCAACATCCATTTATGTTGAGAATCTTAGAAAGATCAAGGATTCAAGGCCCATATCCAAATACAATAAAGGAAATATACAGCAAGCCAATAGAGATAATATCAAAATATATGGAGAGAAACTTAAAGAAATTCCATTAAAATCAGGGACAAGAACAAGGCTGTCCTCACTCTTCTTATCTCTTCACTATAGTATTTGAAGTTCTAGCAAGAGCAATAAGACAATTAAAGGAGATCAAGGGAATACACATTGGAAATGAAAAAGTCAAGCTATTTGAAGATGATATAATAGTATACAAAAATGATCCCCAAAATTCTACCAGAGAACTCCAACAGCTGATACACACTTTCAGCAAAGTGGATGGATACAAAATTACAAAATTAACTCAATGAAATCAGTAGCACTCCTCTACACAAATGATAAAGGAGCTGAGAAAAAAGTTAGGGAAACAATAACCTTTCCAAGAGATACAGTTAATATAAAATATCTGGATAACTCTAATCCAGCAAGTGAAAGACATGTATGACAAAAACTTCAAATCTCTTAAGAAAGAAATTGAAGAATATATCAGTAGGTGAAAAGATCTTCCTTGCTCATGGATCAGCAGGATTGATGTAATGAGAATGGCCACCTCACCAAAAGCAATCTAGTGACTCAAGGCAATCCACACAAAAATTCTAATATAATTCTTTACAGATCTTGAAAGAACAATTCTCATCTTCATATGGAAAAACAAACAAAAAAACCCAGGGTAGCTAAAACAATCGCGAACAATAAAAGAACTTCTGGACATATTATTATCCCTGATGTCAAAGTGCATTACAGAACAATAGTAATAAAAACTGCATGATATTTGAATAGAAACAAATAGGTGGATCAATGGAAGCAAACCAAAGACACAGAAATAAACTAGAACACCTGTGGACAAGTGGGAAAAAGCAAAATTTTTCTCTCTCCTCTTTGTCTTCAGTACTTATACACCTTTCAAGATACATGATCACATGTTACAAAGTTCATCACAAGTTCACAAAAAATCAAATCATAAATTGAAATAGAAGTTTACAACAGAGAATGTTTACATGCATATCCATCAGGAGTAATTATCTGACTGAACATTCATCTTCTGTCTCAGCTCCACAGGTTCAGGGAAGGTTTAAAACCATAACTAAATTATTAGTAAAGTTTTGTTTAGATAAAACCAGTCAATTTCTTATCTTGTGTCCCAGCATCTATAATAAATCATTTGTTCCCTTTTTACAACCTCTTGGAATGTTTCTGAGTAGGGGAAAATCTGGTTATTATCTATGAGCAATTAACTGGTGACATTTGGGAGACTGGCAGAGTTCTCATTGCAGTTTTGACTATCAGAAAAAGACCTAATAGCAGTCCCACTATAACAGAGCTTAATAATCACAGATATAATTTTAGAAATTCTTATACGATAATCATTAAGACTTGAGTCTATATAGCATCATTACAAGATAGTACATCTTCATGGATCTGCAGAGATCTGCTCCAAAGGGGCTTGCTATTACTTAGTGATTGCTATATATGTTTAATAATAACAGGAAAAGCATATAAGTAGCAGAAGTTTATCCTAAAATGAATCCTTTACAGCCTAGCTTAATAAGTATGAACCTGTAGCAAATAATATAATTAACCGAAGTAGGGCATCTCAGGATCATCACCTGTTAGTTACTAGCTTGTCCTATTATGGCTCCTGACAAGAGAATGTGTTTAGTACTGTGACAACTTAATATGCTGGAGAGGAAGGGTACTGAGGGGGTGCTAATGAAAGAGTTAAAAATTTTCGAAAACTCCTAACAGGCTGAGCAGAACCAAGAGTGCAGTTCAGCTTGGTCATGAGCTCTGTGGTTCAGGAACTTGGTTGACCACAAGACAGATGGTTGAATACGAATAGGTTCTTGAGAATAGCCTATACAAAATGTTCTCCATGACTGTTCCTTGGACACTGTCACAAACTGAATAATCGACTGGGACTTTCCACAGGTACTCTCCAATGACCCCCTTCATTCCCCCTGGGTTGTGGTTTTTGCCTTGAAATTTTCTCTGCCTCCAAAGCTTGGGGTCAGACCCCACTGCCCATGCATGGGTCATGGGTCTTGACCTCAGCATGCTGATAGAAATGTACCTCTTGCTGATTGCAACGAGTTCAGTGTCTTGTGACTTATTGGATGGCTGTGAATTCCTAAGACTTGGGTGAGGTCCTTCCTTCGTGGAGGTCTTACACTAACACTCAGAGGAGATCCCTCTGTTCTCAAAGGAAAAGAAGGGGAGATTGGAATGGGGGTTAGGATCTGCATGAGAGGGTACTGGGATCTGTTTGAGAGGGGCAGATATTGGTATATAAAGGGAATAAATAAATTTAATACAAATTAAAATAAAGATCAAAAAGCTTAGAATATCACAAATAAGGCCACTATGAACATAATTAGGGAAAGGCTTGAAGAAGCTGAGGAGGATAGTGACCCTGTAGGAGGACCAGCAGTCTCAATTAACCTGGAGCCCCCTAGGTCTCTCAAACACTATAACACCAACCAGGAAGCATACACCAGCAGATATGAGTCCCGCAACACATATACAGCAGACAACTGGTGGGTCTGGCCTCAGTGAGAGAAGACGCACCTAACCCTCAAGAGACTAGAGGCCCTAGAGAGTTTAGAGTCTGGTTGGGTAGAATGTGGAAGACTTGGATGGTAGACCAGGAGGGGGCAATAAAATCTGGAGTTTAAAAATAAATAAATAAAAGACAGAAAACTTAGATTATGTTAAGAAATGGAATCAATTTGATGAGTATAAAATGCTAAAAGCAAACAAACAAATAAAATATAGAGGCAAGCAAGATGACTCAGTGCATTTAGGCATTTGCATCCAAGCTTGATAATCTGAGTTCAATCCCTGAAACCCACAGGGTGGACAGAGATAGCTATGTCAAGTTTTTGAATGCCACACAGATGTACAGTATGGCACACATCCTGAAGTTATATGCATACACACACACACACACACACACACACACACACACACACACACACACCAAATAATTAAATGCAAAAATACTAAAAGAAAAATTATTGTTCCTTTGTAGCAGTACCAAGCATTTGAAATCAATATATCTCAAATTAACCCCTGTGCTTCAAAGTCAAACCTGCATAATTGAAATCAACTGACAGCTCCCCCTACTGTTAAGTTTTATTATTGATAGGTATAGCGTTTATGGAAACCTAGCTCAAGAAAACACAGAAAGTTATGGGGAAGATTGTAAATAATGTGATCATAGCAGGCTAGAGTGCCTCTAGCATTTAGTATGGAGTTATCAACCCCATGTCTGTCTTTGTTCTGACTTCTCTAGACCTTAAGACTTCAGCTTCTTGAGGAGCTTAAATTGCTTTCTCAGAATCATGGATGCAAGCTCCATCCCAAAGAATGAAAACTTTCTTTTATTTAACCCTTTTTTTGTTTAGATTAATGTTTTATATTCTGAACAGAACAACATATAATTATTGCTTCAAATAGCATTAAAAAGTAAAGAAAAATCTTATCCAGACTCCTTGTCTTATTTATCTTAGCTTCTGTAGTTCAGTATAAAAATACAAAACGAAAACCAACGAAGCAAACAAAACCACAATAAAACACAAAACAAAACAAAACAAAACAAAACAAAACAAAACAAAACAAAAATATGGCCAGAAGTTCTTGTACTCTTTCAATCACATCCCCCTGTCTGAGTTTCCTTAAACCACTGTAAGTTTCTGTAGAAAATAAAACCTGCATGTCTTTGCTGACCATTCCCACTTTAAATTTCATTCAAGAAAGTACACTAAAGCTTCAAACATTTTCAGCTTTTACATTTTACTCATTATCTACTGAGGAGACTGTCTTCTACTTCATGAAATAAGGAAGAGAAAAAAGAGAAGGGAGAGAGAAAATGAAAGAAACAAAGTGAAGTACTCAGAAAGGCATCAGTGAACTCCTGTTTTCCATAATACCTAGTAACCACAATCCTTCACCATTCACAGTCCATGTCATCTCTAATTGAGAACTCAGTGGTAACCTTTTGTGCTTTTTCAGGGTAATTTTTCACTTTTGGTTCATACCTTCAACAACAGCAATAACAAAAAAGACCATTGGTAACTTCCTTTTATAAATAAAACATATTATATATATATATATATATATATATATATATATATATATATATATATATTTCTGTGACCTTCTTTTACCCTGCTCTTTCTCATACTATATTTTTTCAAATGCATTGTTGTAAACATCTCCACTATGTGAAAACCCCATCAAAACTTTGGTTTTATAGGTTTCTAACATTCAACATGTCACTTTATCTGTTATGTACCTGATCTTATTCAACTGCTTTGTATCCTTTAATTTTGGTGCATTCTTAGAATAGGTCAAGCCTTCCTAAAATACCTCTCCAAGTATTATTCAATGGTATATCTCGGTGTTTGTTTTTCACCCTCCTTTGTTAGATTCATCCTCTCTCTATATCCACGTGATGGTCCATTTCATAGCACAGTCCTAGTTTTGCTCTTTTTACACACGAGTGATTCTCAAGCCTGGCGGCTCTTTCTAATTACATGGAGAGCTCTCTGAGATCATGGATACAGGAAAAACATTCCTTCAGAAATTCTAATTTTGTTAGATAGGACACAGAGCGATATCTCCTATTTCTTAGAAGGAGATACTATCAAAACACAGTCTTTCCTAGGTGATTCACAAATACAGTCAAGACTGAAGAATTCTGCCTTAGAAAATATTCTGTATTGTAACTTTAAATATCAATTAAACCCTAGTGATTTCTTTTCTTTCTTTCTTTTTTTTTTTTTTTTTTTTTTTTGTTTTTTGAGACAGGGTTTTTCTGTGTAGTCCTGGTTGTCCTGGAACTCACTCTGTAGACCAGGCTGGCCTCGAACTCAGAAATCCACCTGCCTCTGCCTCCCAAGTGCTGGGATTAAAGGCATGCACACCGCCCTGGAAAATCCTAGTGATTCCTAATTGTTATCACCAGCCAGGAATTTTCTCCACATATTTAAGTGATTGGCAGTATTAGGAAATATTTCCAAGAGACAGGTTTCAAATGGAATTTGATGAGTGACTTTTATTCAATCATCAATAAACAACCTGTTGGTCATAATCAACTTCCTAATCAAAACTGAGCCTTAAATATTACTCCTCCCCCTTCCATATTACTCTCCTCATATAAGATGCATTGATTTAATTCCTTGGCTATGCCAATAGCTTTCCTTCTGGTTCTTTTGCATAAATATTTTACATTCATTGTTTAACTTGTTTTAGGGTTCTACTTATCCTTTCTACGTGCCCTGAACTCTGGAAACTATAATCACAATGAAGTTTTCAATCTACCCCCCCCCCCAAAATATTAGCTAATCACTGATTTAACTGGTATACAAATGTAGGTCTATTGTCTGACCCTATAAATATAGGGAAATCATACAATGGAAGAAATTCTTATAGTAGTTTCCTTGCTACTATCTGAGCAGCCCTCATGCTTAGTTGGGAAGGCTTCAGTCTACCTTGAAATGGTATCTATGAACACCAATGGATATCTGTATCTGAATTTTCCTGGTTTTATCTCTGTGAAGTCTGTTTCCTAATAGACTCCTGGTAAGGGTTCCAGATATTGAGTAGCAGGGTTCTTCTCACTGGCAAATGCATTGGTCAATTGACAGGCCTTGTAATTCTTAACAATTTCAACATTTTTCAAATTGGCATCTCTAATTCTGATGTGAGACTGGCAGACTAAGTTCAACATTTTTGGGGCATCCATATATGAAGAATGGTGGATCTTTTTCAGTTCATTTTTCCTGGTAGGATTAGTTTGCAATTTGCTGTCTTCCATTATCTTTTATGACACTGAGATATGGGTAGGCTTCTGACCCAGATTACATCTTTTGTAGGCTGGTCAGGGAGTGTGTTGTCTCTGGGGCGTAGGACAAACAAGAGCATAAGGGGCACAATTTCAAGGGCCACCCAAAGGCCTATTTTATCTGCCTTGTTGTTGTCCTCTGAGATTGGATCTTTTCCTTTCTGGTGTCCTAAGCAGTATAGGACAATATAGAGTCCTCAGTAAGGAGAGGACTTCCTCTTTGTGATAGCCCCATTGACATGAGCAGTAGCAATGGCACACTGGCTATCTGTGTCTCTTGTCTTTTCTCAGTTCTCACACTTTGGTCAGAGCTACCAGTTCAGCTTTCTGGGCTGACATACCTACCAGGAGTGTCCCCACCGGTGTTTGAGACCACCACTTCCCCAGCATACTTCTGTTCATCCTGAATGATGCTGTCTTCACTGGTGAACCATGTTACATCTGCATCCATCATGGGGATATCCTGAAGATCTTGTCTGGTCCCATGGATGTGAGCCAAAATTTCTGAGCAGTCATGCAGAGACCTCTCAGTTTCTGGGTCAGGCAGTAGGGTAGCTGGGCTAGAGGGCAGCTAGCTGGAGCCTGAAAGTTATCCTGGGTGCATTTAAGAGGAGATACTTGTAATGAGTCATTCTGGCATTATCCTCAACCAGGAGACTGATGCTGCAATGATGTGTAAACAGGAGGGGCAGCTTCTGGCAACTGGATGTAATTTCTTTGACAGGTAGGCCATTGGCTGGCATCAGGGTCCAGAGTATGAGTGTGCATCCCCCAGATCTACAGAGGTCATCTGTGGTTGGCAGACTAGGGTTTTCTTATTATTTCAAGATTTTTAGGGCCTCTGAGAGGTCCTGGATCTCTTTTAGACAGTTTTATTCCTGCTGCCATGGGAGGTCATTTATAAACTGTTGAAGAGACTTTGTCTTATGGTTTCTGCAAGACAGAATGTTGAGCCCTATTAATTATTTACAAGAAAGCTGGTGGGTTTTCCCTTCACTTTTAAAATTACCCTGGGCTCAGGGAAGGGGATCTGAACCTGACCCCCATTCTTTATCTTCTAAGGCCAGAGTTTGGATAGACTTTTTCTTCTTCTTGGGACATTCCTTGGCCCAATGGCCCTCCTCCTTACAATAAACACATTGGTTCTTTCTTACATGGGGACATTCACAATCCATAGTGCCACCCTCCCCATACCTCTTTCTTCAGAAGCCATCTGGTTTAGGTGTCTCCCATGGTCTTCTGGTTTGGCCTTGGCTGCCAACTAGATCTTTGCCAGATGGTGAGTTTATTGCCTCTGTCCTCTCATCTGCTTCTCTTTAGCTATTATCATTACCACCAAGTCCCTAAGATTCTTTTCTTCTAACCTCTCTCTCTGACTAATGTCATATACTTTGGCCAGATTAGTTGGCTGTCTTTCAGCTGCTTTGAGACCTGCCAGGAGAGCTTGACAGTAAACAATGAGCCTCTTCTTACATTCAATGGTGCAAAAGTCCCAGTCTGGGTGAGTTAAGGGAAAGCAAGCATTAATAGCTGCTTAGTTATTGGGGGGCTTCCATGTGGGGTCAGGAACCAGCTTCCTGGCCTTTGACTGGATTTTCTCCCTTCCTTCTGTGGTGAAGGAAACTTGAAAATGTTGTTGGCAATAAAGGTTACTAGTGGTAAAGGGCCACTAGTGATAAGGTTGGTTTCCTTGGTCATCAGTTGGCCAAGCTGCATGCAAGGGCAGTACAATAGAGTCTGACTGGGAAGCCAGCCCCCATCAGCTTTGTGTCCCTGGAGCAATTCAACCTCCCCCACCTACAATGGATCTGCCTGTGGCAGAGCTGCCTACAGAGGCTTCTATTCTGCCTGTGGGTTTGAATAAGGTATGGGTGGAAAGACAATATGGATGGTCCAGTATCTCTTCGTTTGTGTTCTTGGGCTTTTTGATAGCCAAGGCAAGAAATTCTGTCTGTTGTCTGGTGAGAAAAGGTTTAAGCCAAGAGGGCACGTCCTCTAAGTGGTCTCTCCAAACTCACCAACTGGTATTTAATCTGGGTGGCCAAATTCTGGGTTAAAAATTACTTCCTGTATCCCTTGGACAAATCTCAGGTCAAAGGATTCCCCTGAGGGCCAGTTGGTGCTGAAAGTGAGCCATTCTGACCTGTAGAATATCTTTATTAATAATGACCAAGAGATTCCTCCTTCTAGTTTAACATCCTTAAAATGGCTGTGAGCAATTCTAATGGGATTGAAGGTGCCTGTCCCATGTTAATACATCTATCAAAGTCACTTCATAATGAAAAACACAAGTATAACCCCCAAAACACAAATTTGACCTTTCCTTTCTATCAGGCAGAAAAAAGAAACAACCAGAAAATGGTACACCCACACACATACATGCACACACACACAAAAGAAACTCATCCTTTCCCCTCTGTCAGATAACATACAAAAAACACTAGTACAACTTTTCCTCTCTATCAGGGAAAAACAAGAAACAACCAGAAGTTGTGAAGAAGCGAAACTCATCCCTTCCTCCTTGTCAGAAAGAAACAAAAGTAATCAGATTGGTGAGGTGCCAAGCCTATACCCACCCCAGATCTGGACTCAGGAGGTCTCTTGGCCACTTGTAGCAACAGTGTCACATCTCTCTAAACTGTTTTCTGGCCACTGATACAGATTCAAGGCCTTTTTATAGAACAGAATTACAGATGTGGCACCACTCAGACTCTACAAAGAATGGCATAGATTATGGTGCTGCCCAGATGCTCGGCAACCAAACCTCTGATGTGTACAAACTGCTGCACCAAACACAGATCCATGGACAGATTTCCAAACACAGATTTTTGGACAGATTTATTATAAGGACAGAGAGGAATCGCTTAACACAGATTTAGCATATGAACAAACAAGAAATAGGAAGTTAATTGTAGTGCTACAAACACACATATGGAACATTCGGACTGATTCACAGACTTAGACAGAAGTTACTGGTATGGATACCCTCCAGGTCAGGTTCAGGAGGCTTTGAAGTTCCCCCACTAATGCACCAAATGTTGTGGCATCAGGACATGGTTTTATAGAAAGGGGGAAGTGAGGGTTGAGTATTTCTAGACTGGCAAGCATCTAATTGGGATACCACTGTGGCCTTTAGCATAATTGGTTAATGCCGAGTGCCAGTCCATAAATATAACTTCGGATTTCTTTCTAATTTTTAGTTGTTAGGCAAGGGGTTGGCTTGTAACCTTGAGGTGCTGGGCTTGTAACCTGGAGATGAAGATTTGGGGTGGAGGGGGTTAACCTGGAAACTGGTGCTGAATTCTGGATTTGTTGAGAAAGAATAACCTGGAGATGTAGGTCTTGTTGGGGGCAACCTGGAAACTAGAGCTATGCTTAGATTTTTGTTAGAGGGTATCCTGGAAACTGAAGCTAGGTACTGTCCTTATAGTTTACTTGAGTGTAAATTTAGTTCAGGTTTTCTAAAATAGAGTCTAAACCCAAAACACTTGGTCTCTCAGTTCCACAAATATATCATAATATTTCTTGCTTAAGGATTTTACATTTTCTGCTCCATCTCCTCCTAGTGGGCTGTTTACTGTGCCTAGTGCTTCATCCATTTTCTATGAAAGCAAACTTTATTTCTATGAAAACTGTGGTGTTGGTTTGGGGAAATAGCTCAGTCATTGTTGTGACCGCTCAACCCTGAAGACGCACAATGATCTGCGTTCACTAGACCAGGAAGAAAGACGCCTGCATCTGCTCGACCAGGAAGAAAGACGCAACGATCTATGCTCGCTCGACCAGGAAGAAGGATGCGACGACCGGGATCTTCTCAACACGCTTTATTGCAGGAGCACCCCATCGTGAAGCCAGGACCCAGAGCAGCCAGAGAGTGCTGCTTATATAGAGGGGAGAGGGGCGTGGCTTTCCCTGATTGGTCGCCCTGTCGGACCTAATTTGCATGTCTTCTCTGATTGGTCGCTCTACCTGGACCTAATTAGCATAGACCTATTTGCATAGTCCCCGCCCAGGGAGGGCTTGCTGTGCAGGGATTGGCTGAGGTACCAATACCTCATTTGCATATACCCACTCAGGAGGGGTTTGCGCCAGAATCTGCTGATGCATGCGCAGTAGACTTGTTTGCAAGTGGTGCAACAAGAAACCAGCGCCATGTAGTAATGCCTGATAGGGATCGGCGGGCTACAAGTCATAAGTTACTTACCTAGCAGCATCAATGCCTGAACTGGATCCTTAGAACCCACATTAAAAATAAAATTCAAAGCTGGGAAGAGTAGTTGTTTGCACCATTGATTCCAGCTCTTGGGAAGAAGAAGCATGTTTATCTATAAGTTTAAGGCCAGTCTCATCTACATAAAGAACTCCCAGGCAGCCAGGACCACATAATAAGACCCTATCTCAAAACAAACAAACTAAAACACATCAAGCATTGTGAGCATTTTTAATGCCAGTGCTGGAGACGCAGATACCTGGAGCTCCCTGGATTGCCAACTTAGCCTATGTGGCAAATTCCAGGCCAGTGAAATCTTTCGTAAAAATAATCATAGATAGTATCTTAGTAATGACCCCAACCCTATAC
>JANHMN010000005.1:79138797-79157176 GCA_030674055.1 Rhabdomys pumilio
TTTCAGCATTTATTTGTGTTTTAATTATGTGTGTTGTGAGGTGGGTGGGTACATGCATGTGAGGGCATGTGTCTACATAGTTCAATGGATCACCTACATCTGGGGTTATATACTGGCAATTGTGAGCCATCCAATGTAGGTTGTAGGAACTGAACTTGGCCCTCTGCCATTATACTGGTCTTGAATTTTTTATTTTATTTATCATGGAAGAACTAGGTAAATAATCTGAATCATAGTTTCTGTAAATGTAAAGTAAGATATCAATAATATCACACATAATGTTGTTGAATTTTTTTAATTAAAGGAAAGGGTAAGCCAAGAAGTTCTTGGTACATAAATACCCAACAAATGTAACTAATATTATGATTATCTTTTTACATTGTATGGAGCAAGTCATACAGTTAATAACCATTTTTCTTCAATGTCTGTGCCACAACCTTCTACTTGATTCATTCTTTTTATTTTAATTAATTTATTCACTTTACATCCTGATCTCTGTCCTCCTTCTTATTTGCCCTTCACATGGTCTCTCTCCCCCTACCCCCTTCCCTGTTCCTCTAAGAAGGTAGAGGAAACCCTTGGGTATCCCCCAACTATGACATATCAAATCTATACAGAACAAGGTGCATCATCTTCCACTAAGGCCAGAAAAAGACAGAATTTTTTTAATTTAAATTTTCATGAATTTTATTTTTCATCGTCCCAAACTACACATACCACTGTAAACCAACCCCTGAATGAATTTAAGATGAATGAAAATAAAGACCTTGTATTATGTTCAGCAGTTTACATAGAATAAAGAACCTGATACAGAGTATGTGTTCCTCAAATATTTTTAAATAAGTGCATATTATATAAGTTGATAACATTTTATTCATCTTTTTTCAAAATGAAATATAGGAGAAGTCAGTGAATATTCTGACATTAATAGCTTTTTGGGTGGCAATAAACCTGGGCTTTTGTTTCTAAGACAAACTATGGACAACTTAGAAGAAAAATAATATTTTGTCTCTACAGGAATTTTTTTTAAAGCTTGCACTATCATTTTATGATAAAATAACCTGAATGGTTTTTGTTTTGTTTTGTTTTGTTTGTTTATTAGTAACTTTTAAAAAATGTTAACAAAAGGCTTTATAAGTTTGGTAATGCTCAATAACAAGATACTCACACAATCAGAAGTGTAACTCAATACCCAACATAGATACACCAACTATCTTTGATTGGTGGAGACACTTGACATCTGCCTCCATGTCCCCCCCCTCGTCCCATAGCTCCTCCTCTTTTTCTTCTCCTCTTCCTCTCTTTATTCCTCCCACCTTAGCTCCTCTTGCATATCACCTTTCCTGTTAAAATACAAATTTTCTCTCAAAATACAATTAGAGCAAACTATACCAATTTGTATCAGTAAGGTACAAGATAGACCTAATACCCAGTCCATCATTTTGTTGACTAAAAAGAACATCTGTCATCTCTCCTAAATAAAAGACTTAGTTCTGAACCTGACTTTTTTCATCTATACCTACTATCCTTAGGTTTGGTCTTCTCATTGTGTCCTGGATTTCCTGGATGTTTTGCATTAAGAACTTTTTGCATTATGTGTATTATTTGACAGTTGTGTCAATGTTTTGTATGGTATCTTTTGCACCTGAGATTCTCTCTTCCATCTCTTGTATTCTGTTGCTGATGCTTGCTTGCATCTGTGACTCCTGATCTTTTTCCTAGGTTTTCTATCTCCAGGGTAGTCTCCCTTCAAGATTTCTTTATTGTTTCTACTTCCAATTTTATGACCTGGATGATTTTGTTCAATTCCTTCACCTGTTTTGTTGTGTTCGATTCTAATTCTTTAATGGATTTTTGTATTTCCTCTTTAAGGGCTTCTACCTGTTTACCTGTATTCTTCTCAAATTCTTTGAGAGTGTTATTTATGTGCTTCTTAAAGTCCTCTATCATCATCATTAGAAGTGATTTTAAATCTAAATCTTGCTTTCCTGGTAATTTTGGGAATTCAGGACTCTCTAGTGTAGGAGAACTAGGTTCTAATGATGCCAAGTACCCTGGGTTGCTGATGCTTAAGTTTTTGTGCTTGCCTTTTGCCATTTTGATCTCCTTAGTGCTACCTGCACTCACTGTCTGACTGGAGCCTGTCTTTCCTATTGGTTGTTTCAGAATTGTGTGGGATGGGTGTTACTACTGGGGTTAGAGCTAGGGCCCAAGATCAGCTCAGTGCTTGGGCACAGACCAGAAGGAACCAGTGCTCTGGTCCAGGAGTGAATTCTTGGGTCCTAGTGGATGGCAGTTACTCCTTGTATGGGATGGGTGTTGCTGTCTCCTTACCTAAGATACTGCCCAGGTTAGAGCTCATGGGAGACCTGCTTCCTCTGGGTTTTGTGAGATTGGGTGCAGAGGTGCCACAGGGATTTGCTCAGACCGGAAGCAATCTGAAAGTTTTAAAACAAGATATCATTTGAAAATAAATTTCAATTGCATATCATCAACAGGAATTTTAGTAGGATAAAATTTGTAGCCAATAATGTAAGATGAATTCATTCTCTTCTTTACTATTTTAAAACAAATATCATCTTATTATTGTAAATCTCCTAAAATAATATAAAAATGTATCTTAATTACTAGAATTTCATCCTCAGAAATTGCATTTGATTTTCTTAAGAAAAGATAAAAACAGCATAAGGCAAGTAAAAAGCTCTCAAATGGATAGAGAATCAGTCATGCTGAAGGGGCCTCACATTTCACAAATGAGTTTTCAAAAGATATGATATTCTTCATAATATTCTACAATTTAGTTAGCATGTTCCTAAAAAAAAAATCTGGGAATTTCAAGGACAAATGCATCTTTTATTACCTTATAAAAATCCCATTGGCCCCTTCAAAAACATCATTCTATATTTCTATTGAACTTGAAAAAGTAAAATGAAACAGAATCAAATTTCTTTGTTGCGGTGCTAATACCTCTAAAACTGGGCTTATAAATTGTCACCATAGCTCAGCTTTGAGACTAATAAATCTCTGCTTTCCTCCTTTCATTCTTTGTCTAATAATGTTGAATAAAGGAGTCGTTTCAGTTGCTCATTTATTTAAATCACAATAGCTGCCTAAGAAAATTCTAAGAAGAAATAAATTGATGCATGTGTTTTCTGAACCAATAATGTTTTCCTGGATTCCCAGCACTCCAGTAATTTCTGCTAAGAGAGTAACACACAAACAAAGTTTGAACCATATTACAGATTGATTTTCATCCCAAGAAATGTCAACTCCTTAAAAAGAATGCTGACTTACCATATGATTACTTCTTTACTTCTTAAGAGTCTTGAAAAATAAATTACCTATCTTTCAATAATTTTTGGTGATTCTCTTATGTATAAGCTCTTTTTAAGAACTTTTCATAGTTATTGATGGTATACAAACTTTGCTATATTTCACTGATGGCAATTGATAGGAGATAGACACACATACACACACTTGGTTTTAAATTTCCAAAAACTCTATTAAATTCTATTTTGGGTAGAGGCATTTTAGACTAATTTTAAATGAATTACTGGTTTGGACATAATATTGAAAATAAAAATTACTGTTAAACATTAATATTAACACTTTCTCATGGAGTCTCCTACGTAGTCAACTTATGGAAGAGTGTGCCTAATGTTAAGTAAGGGACATTCATGTCATAGATCAAAAAGACCTGGAGGGAGGAAGTATAAGTCATGTCTTGTGGATGCTTTATAAATGCCAATTTGAGAGTTCTCAATCTCATCATTGTTTAAAAGCACAGGGGGCAGGAGAAGACTACTTCAGAGCTGTGGATACAAATGTAACTCACAATTTAGGATCCCCATCAAACAAAAAAGAAAAACATTCTGTCAAGTAGATTATGTTCACAAATATATTGTCAGAAAACCCTTAAACAATGAAGATAAGAAGCTCAGAAAAACAATGTACATAAAATTCAGAATCTTGTTACTCCTCTTATGCTACAACACAAATATCGATCTTAAGTTCTGAAAAAAAAATAACACAGCATGGAAAATAAGGATATTTCTGTAGAATACATTAAATTTCTGGCCAAGAGAAACAAAACAAAACAAAACAACAAACACAAACACTAGAAACAGAGAGCCAAAATATTAACTAGACTGTTTTCAGTGAGAACTTCTACATGTAAGTCTCAAAAGTTACTCTTTAAGAGTAGCAAATAAATGATTAGATTTTGAAAAGTATTATTAAAATTTAAATTACAGAGAAAATATTTGCAAATTAGTAAGGCACTTACCTGATTCAGTTTTTTATATTTTTTTAATTTTTCATTGGATATCTTATTTACATTTCAGATGCCATCCCCTTTCCTGTGAGCATTTTCCTCTGAATGCACTCACCTGATTCTAAAAAATATTTACTATCTGTTTGTTTTCCATCATTAACTATGAAAAGTTCTTTAAAAGAACTTATGCATAAGAGAATCACCAAAAATTTGTTGAAAGATAAGTACTTTATTTAAATTATAGTAACAACCAACTATTTCATTCATCTTCTCTTTAGAAAGTGCATGTTTGAAGGTGAATATTAAAATGTCAAAATGTTGGGACAGCATCATGGCTAAGTAGGTAAGGCCAAATAGGTACTGCCAAGCCTGAGGGCCTGAGTTCAATCCCAGAAACCGTCAGTGTAGAAAGACAGTCTAACAAGTTAACCTGCAACATCTACATCTATGTTCACTCAACACCTGCAGGTAATAGATAAATAAATTAATACTGTAGTTTAAAAATCAGAATGCTGATCTATAGCAAGCCTCATAAATCAGTAGATAAGATAATAAGAATCTATAAGACAAACCTGTTTTCAAAGACATCATCCATTCTCCCTCACTAATAGTAAAAATCCTAGATATTTAGTTGAGTACCAGCTCCATGAGAACTTAATTATGTCTACACATTGTCAAAATAAAAACTATAATAATATCACTTCAACAAAGTCCCATGGAACTCAATTCAAAAATTATGATATTGAAATAATGATGGCTTTTTCATACTTCTGAGTCCATTCTGATACTTGAATAAAATATCATACACTGGGTGGCTTTCCAACATCAGAAATTTATTTCTCATAGGTCTTGAAGAGGAACATATTCACAATCATTCTTTAAAAAATCTCTAAGCAAACACCTCTTCTGTTGTTCATGAATTGTATAAAAAACATGTAGGAGGTACAGTGTTGATTACTTAAGTAAATAAATTATCTAAACAATCACTGTATTATATCAGATACCATTAAGAACTTTGACTCAAAAAACAAAATATTAGATAAAGTTATTATGAACAAGAAAGTACTAGATAGGACACTCACTTTAATGAAAATAAGGGTTTTAAATTGTACTTTCAAAATACAGTATGGCTATGGAGAATATCTCTAATTCAAGAATGGACATAAAGTTTCTCAGAAGTCATTTTCTTAAAAAAAATTAAAGAAACACGACAAGGTGTCAGCCATTTTCAGTGAGGACTACTACCTGGAGCCATGGGATGGCTGGCCGGTGGAATTTGAGAAGGTGAACCCAATTTAAGTGTGTGTACTTTGATGAGGCCAGCAAGCAGGTTTCTGCTGTTTGGTCGGGTGGAGCTACAGGAGTGGTCCTTAAAGGTCGTTAAATATGATAGAAATTTCATCTCTTTTAGAAAAGACAACAGAAGAGAAGTGAAGTGCACTAAAGTTTTCTTTAGAAAATAAGATACTGGCTGTCCACAAGACTTTGAAGACCATAAACTTTTGTAATTTTATTCCAAACAACTCTCAGCTGGAGTACACACAAGAGTGCAAGACCATGAATGCCAACATACTAAGATTTTGCTGGACCAGTTCTACTGAAATCGTCTTCATAAGGATCAAGGCATCGAATTTTACCAGGTGTTGCCTGAGAAATTAAGTCTCAAACTCCTGAAGAGCCCACAGCAAAATGTGAACTGATACATGTACTATCCCAAGAGCACTGTAATCCTGTTGTCTACCACAGTCCATGTGAATGTTCTGCAGCCTTTTTATTTTAAAGCTGGCACCATGTCGAAGCTTCCCACATTTGAGATTGAGTTACAGGCTACATCAAAGTCAACTAAACTTAGCATTTCAGAACAAGACATTGAAATGGCGACCATATATGGGCAGCATTACGTCCTCTTCCTAAAGCATCATTCTCAGACCTCCAATAGCATGGGAGTGGAAGTGGTGTTGTACCATCTCCCACGAGGGTGCATGTAAAAATATGTACATACTGAAGTTAAATAGGATGGGAAAGTTTGTTCTAAATGTAGTGGGTGGTTGTCCACCATCAGGATACGGAGACATCAGTGATATTTGACATCAGGTTATGGGGAGAGTCTGATGACAAGGTTACCTTCCAACCCCATCAATTCAACCATACCAGATCCTCTTGGCAGGCCTTGTTGCCATGACCAGCCAGTCTCCCATTCCCTGGAGACTCTATTCCTCTTCACGGATCAATCATCTGTCAACCAGACATCATTATCAGTGAAAACCAAGGTTACCTCGGGAACCTTCAGGTGAAACTTCGATCCATAGTGAATCTCTTGCCAGATAAAGGAAGACTGATGGACTTTCTCCTCCAGAGAAAGGAGTGCAAGGTGGTCGTTCTGTCTGTCTGTTCACAGATGCTGAGTGAGTCAGATAGAGCCTCACTGTCTGTGATAGTCACCATGTTTGATAAACTCAACCATGAGTATAAGAAGTACTTGGATGCTAAGCAGAGCTACACAATGGCAGTAGAAGCAGTGCAAAGCGGGCAACCCATCTCTCAAAAGGCTGCTGCAGGTCCACCAGTGGTGGACCAGTCTGATGTGCACACACACGTGTTGTCACTATTTGTGGAAAACAAGGAGATGCCACACAAGTTTATGATAGCTGTGCTGATGGAATATATTTGTTCTATGAACCAATTTCAGATTCCAGTGCATCATTACTTACATGAATTTGTCATAAAGACACTTGTCTATCACAACCTCTTTTATATGCTGCATGAATTTCTGCAGTACCAAATGTTCAGCAACTACAAGTCTTCGGCTTGCTTGCTGCTGTCTCTAGAAAGCATTTATCCTCCTGCCCACCAGCTATCTCTGGACATGTTGAAGAGACTTCAACAGCAAATGATGAGATAGTAGAAGTTATTCTGTCTAAACACTAAAAATTGGCTTCCCTAAGGTTCATCTGGGGTATTGGTGGCCATGACAATATTTCTGCTTGCAAATTCTTAGATTCTGTTAAACAGACTGATGATGCATGTTCTTCTGTACCATATTCTGATTCTTTGAACAGTAAAACCAGCATTTGTGAGGGAACCCTAACTTCACACCAGGAGAACACTGTGAAGAATATGTTGCCTTTTGCAAGCAGGTTTTTGGAGAAGCTCTAATGAGACCTAAAACATTCTGAAGTCCCTCAATAGTTTTTTTTTAAATATAAAAATGTACAAAGTTAATTTATTAATTAATTAATAAAGATCTTGAAACTAAAAAAAAGAAACACAATCAAAATAAATAATTGCTAGATAGACTATGGTGGGACTGTTTTGGAAAAATTACAAGGTATAGCCTTGCTATAACTCTGGCATTGTTGGAGGAGGTATTTAACTGGTGTGGGCTTTGAGGTTTCAAATGTACATAACATTCTAAGTTATCCTTCATTGATTTGTGGTCATTGCCTCAAGGATGTACACTCTCAGCTACTTTCCCAGCATCATGTCTGCCTATCTGACTGCTACCATGTTCCCTGTTGTGTCAATCATGGACTTACACTCTCAGTCTGGTAACAAGCCTCTAAATTAAATGCTTCTTTTTATAATTTGTCTCAGTAATGCTGTCTCTTTATGACAGTAGAAAATAAAGTAAGAGATTTTGGTCAAAACTGAGTTACTATTGGCATAGGAGACTCTACATTGATTACTCAGTTTACTTCTCTGCTTACAAAAGCAACAACAATAACAAATTGTCTATATGTTGCACTTCAACTGAATTTTCCTACACAATATACACTGAATTATCAACCATCTGTAACTCACAATTGGCTTTATGGAAAGAGAAATTTGGCAGGTTTAATACATTAGATTATATAAAGTAGAGTAGGCTTCTAATTTATCTAAACTCCTTAATGTCTCCAAATAGAACCCACAGAACATCTCTTTTCTAGGGACTCACAGCTACCACACTAGGCTGGACCTCAGTTTGGGAACCTTCATTCTCATTTCTGTTCTAATTTCTGATCATTCCAGACTTACCCTTAGTCCTACTGCAGCCTCCTATTTTAGCCTCTTCTTATGATCATTTATACACCCTTGAGCTCAACCTCTTGGTACAAAACCAGAGTAACCCTGGCTCTTCCTCCTCAGCCTTTCAGCCTTTCCTTCTGTCCCATCTTAATTCCTTTCTGACTCCTGTCCATGTGGAGAAAAGCTCTCTATTGTGGGCCCACATCCACAATACCCATTGGAGACTCAGGAACCTTACAGCAGCCATACATTACTAGAAGCCAATATGAGAAACAGCAATCAAAGATGAGGGGGGAGTAGACACACACACACACACACACACACACACACATACACACACACACAAACACACAAACTCAAAACACTTCAGATCTCGTAACATCAGATGTGTAGAGACCAACACAAAACCACAAAATACAATATGCTTAATCCAGAAACCAGGAACTCTACTATAATAGGTCCCTACAAAAAATGATTTAGGTGAAAAAATATGAAAAAACAAAGACTTCAAAATAGAAACTATTAATATATTCAAAAACCTTAAAGAGGATATATATAAATCTCCAATGATGACAATGAAAATGCAAACAACTGAATGAAATAATGAAAATGTTAAATCTAACAACAACAATGGAAAAAATATCCATGAACAAAACATCCAGGACATCTGTCTGAACAAATCAAACCTAAAAAACGACAGGTATAGAGGAAGAAGAAACCCAGGTTAGAGAAATAGAAAATATTTGAAAAACATCAAAATAAAAAAAAAAATTCTAATCTAAGGGAAGAGATTCCTATCATGGCACAAAATGCATGTAGAACACCAAATAGTACCAGAAAAGAATAGCTCCATGACATATAATAATTAAAACAGTAAATGTACAGAACAAAGAAAGGTTTTTCGATGGAAAAAGAAGGGCATAGATAAGGGTAGGACTAATATAACAGTATCTGACTTTTTAGGAGATAGTCTGAAATGCACAAAGGCCTACAACGACATTCTATAAACCTCTAGAATAATTCGCAACCTGTGGGTGGTGATCCCTTTGAAGGTCGAACAACCCTAAGACCACCAGAAAACAGTTATTAATATTATAATTCATAAAGTAGCAAAATTGCAGTTGTGAAATAACAATGAAAATAATTTTATGGTTAGCATCACTACAACAATAAAGAACTGTATTAAAAGGTCAAGACATTAGAAAAGTCGAGAACCACTATTTTAAAAAGCAAAACAAAACAAACAACAACAAAAACAAATGCCAGGCCATACTACTATATTCTACAAAACTATCACAATCAACAAAAAAGACAACTATATTTTACAATAAAAACAAATGTAACCAAATTCTGTCCACAAAAGCAGCTCTACAAAGGGCATTGAAAGAAAACACTCCAGTCTGAAAAGGTTAACTATATCAAAAAGCATGCAGGAAATAAATAATACTAGAACAATTAGTCAAAACAGGTCATAGGTAAAACACACAAAAAAACAAAGTAACAGAAATTAATAACTGTTGCAACTTAAAACACTTTAAAAGTTCTTTAATCCTCTTTATTGAATACTTTATTTATATTTCAGATGTCATTCCCTTTCCCCATTTCCCCTCCCTAGAACCCCCTATTCCAACCCACCTCCTCCTTTTTGCTTTTACACCATTTTAATTACATGCATGTATTATTAAGGTCAGTTCTAGGTTGAGACCAGCATCCCTCTCCTTGTCAGCCCCCTGACTTCTCCCAATCCCATACTTTTCCCCCCAACCCAGCCTTGTCTCCAAGAGGATATCCCTACCCCTTCACCCGAACTCAACCAGACCCCCCCCACTCCCTAGGGCCTCTTGTCTCTCAAGAGTTAGGTGCATCTTCTAAACTTGATAGACCAGGCAGTCTTCTGCTTGTATATATATATATATATATTAGGGGCCTCATATTAGCTGGTATATGCTGCCTGGTTGGTGGCTCAGTTTCTGAGAGATCTCTGGTTCATTTACACAATTGAATACTACTCAGCTATTAAGAACAAGGACATCATGAGTTTTGCAGGCAAATGGATGTAACTAGAAAATATCATCCTGAGTGAGGTAACTCAGACACTAAAGGCCATACATGACAGGACCCTAGCATGACTGCCTCCAAGAATCCCAACAAACAGCTAAAAGAGTCAGGTACAGACAATAGTACCTAACCAATGGATGGAAGCCAGGGCCCCTGTGGTTGAATTGGGGAAAAGCACTGTAAAACTTGTAATCTGCGCGCGATCTTCCCGCCAGCAGGAACTCACGTGGACACAAAGGATCCTTCTACAGCAGGCTTTATTGCAGCCGAAATGGAAGGGAAGACCCCGATAACAAAGGAATAAGTCCTTAAATACCTATTAGGTCGGCGTGTTGGCGTATACCTCTGTGATTGGCTAGCAGAGCTCAGGAGAATATGACGTCTCGGGATGCGTCACATGTAGGCTGGTTCAAGGGACTCTGAGCATGCTCTGAACACTTGTTTACTAGTTAAGCGGGGTGAGTCCGGGCTGATGTCGGCGCCATCTTCCAATGGCGGCATGTGATAGTGCATGATGACGTTGGCACACCACACCCAATGACGTTGGCGCATCACAAAAACTCTTGATAGTTTCTATTTTCCATTAAAGAAAAACAGACTAATATATTGGCTGAGAAAATATGATTAACTTTTCTGCATCATCCAAAAATTTACCAACCACCAAGGACAAATATCATTTTAGAGACTTAGAGATAAAGAGTGGAAAAGGGTACTTCAAGAAAATAAAACCAAAAAAGCAAATGGATTTAAAAATAGCAATTTTAATATCTGACAAACAGACTTCAAGCCAAAACTAGTCATAAAAGATAGGGAAAGACACTATATATTCATTGAAAGAAAAATCCACTAACAGAATATTGAAAATGTAAATATTTATATACACCATATCCAAGAGAACCCATATTCAAAATAGAGCAAAAAACTTACTATAGCTAAAAATCATATATTGACTCTATTATAGTAATTTTGGGTGACTTCAATACCATTGACAATAGACTGGTCATTCAGACAAAAATCTAAAGAGAAAACTGCTGGGATTAAAAAGCTTCATGAATAAAGAATATTTAATAGATATCTACAGAAAATCCCAACCAAATGCTATAGAATATACTTTATTCTGAACAGCCTGTAAAACTGTCTCCAACATTGACTATATATTAGTGCATAAAATAAGTTTAAACATATATAAGCAAATTGAAATAATGTACTGCATACCATGGATTACACTGGATGTCAACTATGATACAATCAGGACAAAATATACAAACTCATGTAAATTTAACAACTCACTACTGAATGAAAATTGTGTCAAGACAGAAAACAAGAAAAAATTCAAAGACATTTTAGAATTTAAATGAAAATGAAAATAACATATACAAACTTATGATATAAAATGAAGGTATATCTAAAAGGCAAATTCATAGAATTAAGTGCCTAAATAAATTTTTAAAAAATGTTGAACTCTTTCTTACATTAATTAGTTAACAATACATTTGAAAGATCTTCAAGAAAAAATATTATCTCCAAATATAGACAGGAAGAAATAATCAAACTTAGTCCTGAAATCAGTGAAATACAAACAACAAACTACTAAGAATAAGTTAAATCAAGTATTGCTTCTCTGAGAAAATCAACAAGATTGACAAATCTATAGGCAATTTCACCAAAAGACACAGAGAGACAATCTAGTTAATAAAGTCAGAGTTAAAAATTACAGCAGACACAAAGGAAATTCAGAGAATCATAAGATCATGTGCTCCCACCTGATGCCATGGTGATGTTTGGGTCTGTGGTACACCTGAGAGCCATGCCTGTTGCCAACATCTACTGCATCTGGGGTCTGTGATGACCTCTATGACTCATGTTGCCACCATGGGCCAAAAGGAAGTCCATAGTATAAGCTGCCTCCTGAAGCTGTGTTATTATCTACGGGCCATGCTGAAATTGGGGGTCATATTGGTGAATTTCCTATGATGCCACCTGAACCCATCGTGATATCAATGGTCTGCACTGTCTTTGAAGGCCTTGTCTGGGTCAGTTGTCCTACTGCATTTATGAGCCATGTTGTGGTTTGTGCCAGAAACCATGTGGAAGCCCATGAGCTATGATCCCACTGACTATAAAGAGCAAGGAAGACACTTTTGCAACAATATCCATGATTGCACATATATAGCTAACAAAAAGGAATATGGAATGCTTCTGTGCCAACCCCTACCCCCAAACAAACCCCAATGTTCCAAAAAAGGTAGCAACCTAAACAGGAAGCCATCCAGGAGAACTCTTAACAGTTATGATAAAGATGTTAAAATTATAACTCCACATCTGATGGCTTCTGGCAAGAGTGCAGGAGGGGAAGGACTCAGGTCACTGTGAGTTTGACCATGTAAGTGTATAGATAACAAAATTTGGACTTAATTTTTTATTATTTTTATTTTATTTTATTTTTTTATTTTAGTGGGGAGATCACAAGGTTAATGTAGGAAGACATGGAAGGACTGGGAATGAGTGTGATACAGAGGCATGATGTGATATCAACAAAGAATCAATAAAAACATAATGTTAAAAATGTATTTACCAAAGTAGAAAATCTGAAAAAATGGGTGAATATATAGATAGAGATAGATAGAGATAGAGATAGATAGAGATAGAGAGAGATAGAGATATAGATTTGATATATATATGTATAAATATATATATGATTTAATATATGATCTACCAAAGTTGAATCATGATTAAATAAACAATTTTATAGACATAAGAACAGAAGTAAAATAGAAATAATAATTAAAATCTTCACAAAATTATAATTCTAAGGCTAGACATATTCAGTGCAAAATTCTACCATACTGTTAAAGAACTATTGTCAACTCATAAATTATTCTGTGAAATGGAAACTGTGAGAAAACTACCTAATACTTTTACTAAGCCAATATTACTATGATACTAAAACCATACAATGATACAACCAATTAAGAAAATCACAGGCTAATACCCTTTATAAACAGAGATGTTAACATTCTCAATAAAATGCTCACAAACTAAACTCAAAATCACATAAAAAAGATGAATGTACATGATCAAATTTATCTCAAAGTTGTGGAGATGCTTCAACATACATGAATCAATAAAACAAATAAACCAGAGATAGAAAAAAAACCCAACTAACCAAACAAACATAAAACAAAAATGAAGCTTGGTCACTTCATTAGATGAAGACAAAATTGAGCATCCCTTAATTATAGACATCATGGTGAAACTGAGGATACAAGGATACAAGGGACATGCCTTAAAATAACATAACATATTGACTATGGCTTTGCCTTATGGAAGCTTTTCATTTTCATGAGGTCACATTTATCTGTCTTTAATCTTAGAGCCTTAGCCATTTAAGTTCTCTCTAGGAAATCTCTTCGTGTGCCAATGAGTTCAAAGCTCTTTCCCACTTTCTCTTCTATTTGATTATCTGGTTGTATGTTGAGGTCCTTGATTCACTTGGACTTGAGCTTTCTGCGGGGTGATAAATTAGTATCTATTTTCATTTTTCTACATACAGACTGCCAATTAGACCAACACCATTTATTGAAGATGCTTTATTTTGTTCATTGTATATTTTTGGCTTCTTTATCAAAGATCAATTGTCCATAAGTATGTGAGTTAATTTCTGGAACAAATTGGCAACTAGAAATTGCTAAGTAGACTGGACTGCCACTCTTGATTCCTGTTGGTGTTTTGCTAGTAGACTGCACTGGTGACCAAAAAAGATTAAAATAACCCCAAATAACTAGTCCACAACCCCCATTTCCTATTAACCTTTCTTTTCCACTACCTCTGGTGAGTGGTAGGCTAAAAAGGATGTTGAAGTGTTCAAGAACCCTTGTTAAAGTAAATTTTGAATTATCTAAGTCTACAGGGAAATTGAAATTAAAACCACATAGCCAGTTAAAATGGCTAAGACTAATAAAAAAAAGTGACTACTCTGGCTAGTGAGTATGCAGGGAATAAGAAATACTTATTTTGGGCTGGAGATGTGGCTGCTTGTCCAGGTGTCCTGAGTTCAGTTGACAGTATAACCACATGGTAGCTCACAATCATTTATAAAAACTGATGTTGTGTGTAATGCATAATGAAATATGATTTGTCAGTCAAGAAAAACAATTAACTGTGAATTTTTCAGGTAAATTAGTAGAACTTGTTGATGATCATGAGTGAGGTAACCTAGACACCAAAAGACAAATATCAAATCCATGGTTTTTTTATGTGTATGATTTTTACTTTGATTGGTTTTGGCCAACAGAAAAACAAATCCATGGCTTTTTATGTGCTTTTAGTTTTGTTATTATTTGTCTTGTTGGTTTTCCTCCTCCTCATTTTTGTAATTATAGTTTTCTTATCTTTTAGTTTATTTTGATGTTAACTTTTGTTTTATGTTGTTTTAATTTTTAGGACTCACAGCCTATCTATCTATCTATCTATCTATCTATCTATCTATCTATCTATCTATTTAATGTGCCTATCACACACACATAGAGAGAGACAGACAGACAGAAACAGAATATAAAATTGGAAATAAAGGATCTGGCAGGTGTTGGAGGAGGAAAAATTATGTAATCAATGTCCCATAAAGTAACAAAGTAAAATTCTTATGTGAAGACAAAGACACAATGGTGAGTGAATGATGAGTGAAAGCCTATAAAAAAAAAACTAGAAAAGTAGTGTATGTATAGTATGAAATATTCATTCCTTGTGACCCAATAAAATTCAAATTAAGTCAAAAGATAACCAAAATATATACATGGATTTTAATTTTAATAGAAAAGAAAATTGAGCTAAATTCTATCTGTACACTAAAATTGTACTTTATCATGTGTTCCCACTTAAAATGATTACAGTGTTAAAAACTATAACATTTTGGTTTTTAGTCCCCCAGTATCATAGGATTAAAGAAAATAATAGAAGGGAGAAAAGAGGAATGAAGAGGGAAAGAAGATATAGGAGAGAAAGATAAGAAAGAGAGGAAAGAGGAAAAAGAAGAGGAAAAGAGAGAGAAAAAGAGAGACGAGCAATGTAAGAAGCAATGAGAAATCCAAAAAGATTAGAAGAAATTAGAAAGTAAAATCATTATAGATAAAAATATAATTAAAGCCTAAAATTTTGTTGAAGAAATGATTAAAATTTAATATTACAGAAATTCCAAGCTGAAGAAGTTTTAAAAAATATTTTTAATATCTTACAAATTGGAACAAGAAAAAATACAAGCAATTATGTATAAAATTAGATATAAGATTTAACAAATCTGAAAAGGGAAAGAATTAAAATAATTATAATTGTATAATGTATTCAATTATATGGCAATTCTACAATGTATTTAATTATATGTAAATCTAAAAGAATTGCATAATTTCAAAATTTTAAGTGTCAAAAATTCAATAGACCATTTAATGTTAACAAAATTATTAATATAATTTAAATTCCACCATTCAAACTGGACATCAGGATTAGCTGCTTTTATAATTGAGTTCTGAGTTTCTGGAGAATAAATAATACTAATAAAAGTTTTTTAAAAGTGCTTTAAGATTTACAAAAGTTTGGAATTTTGATGTATTAGCACTTTGATAATATCAATATTAAGATTTCTTAATGAAGGTGCAAAAATACAGAGTGTAAATATTGTAATTCTAGAGAAAACAGTAGTATGAAAAAGAAGTTAGTTCATAAAATATAGTTTATTTGAGTATACTTTCTTTGGGTAATATAATAATTCTAAATTATTTTTATTAGCATTGTATCTAAATAATCAATATTTTCTAAGGTTATGATTGGCTTTACCAAAATTTGATAAAGGAATCATGTAGCTATCACCAAATGAATGTATTTCTTAAATTAAAGCAATTTTCAAAATACTTCATGATCCATGTGCTTCAAAATGGGTATTATATTAGCATCATTAATCTTATATTGTACATCCATACGGAAACACTTGGTTGACCCAGTGTATTATCAACTAAAAATAATATTATGAAAGACTTCTTTCATCCTATACTGAGGATGTCATTGCTGGGGTTAGAATCTTTACTAATGTATTTGTGGTTCATATTTGTTTTTCTTTATGTGTAAGAGAATATGACTGCAAAAGAAACAAAAGTACAATAATCAAAGTTTAGCAAAACTTACATTTGGAAGAAAACTTTGAAAATTAACAGCTCTAAGACAGAAGAACAGTCTTGAATAGCAAGCTTTATATGGTAATTATGCAGTGAAATGCATACAGAAGATGAGAAAAATCAAAAAATAAATCTTACTCAAGTGTCAATGTATATTTTACATCACTAAAGAAAGTACAAGGAAAGGAGTAATTTATTGTTATAAAATTGAGCAGTCTTAAATCCAGAGCTCATGTTCTATTCCTGCTGAGAACCTGAGTCATTGTTTTATCTCAGGCAAGTAAGTCATTTTGCCTCTTTCTGCTTCAATCTACTCATCTATAAAAAGCCACAGTTTAAGAATTCTTATAGACCATGTCATCACTCCTCTTCTTTATCCACTGAGTGCAGGATCTTAACCCAGGAAGAAAAATTAAGAATTAATTCAGAAAAAAAAGCTTCAACCCCCCCCCCCCAAATAAAAATAAAATCAGAATATTATGAACAAACTAATTTGGAATCCTCTGAGCTATGCATTTCATTTTAGCTCATGGATATGATTAGCACAACCATTACAAAGCATCATTTGCATTTATTTAGGTTTAACACTATGTCAAAGTCAGATTATAGATACAGAGAGAGTCCATAATATCATCTTATTTCTTCAAAGAGACTTTGGAGCACCTAGCACTAATATGGATATCTTTATCACACCTCTCCCCTCAAGAGGAGGTAGAATGATTTTAAGAGCTAGAGGTGTTGAATAACTCTTAAAACAGCATCTTTCAGATACAACAGAAATGGTACATATATGAACTCATAGAAACTGGAACAACATGCTACAAAATTTCTACAAAAGGTCTACAAAAAGTTCTACAAAAAATCTACAAATGTTCAAATAGACAAAATCTTAGCACTGAGAAGAGGAAGTATACACATCAAGTCTTATTCATAAAAAAAAAAAAAAAAACAGCTATTTGTATTTGATACCTTCCACCAAAGAGAAAATCCGTTTACTCAATGAAAAATCTCAGGGTGTGCTCCCTCTCATGGCATGGGTCTCAAGCTGGACTAGTCATTGTTTAGCCACTCTCTCAGTGTTTGCTCCATCTTTATCCGTGCATGTATTTTAGGCAGAATAATTGTGGGTTGAAGGTTTTAAGGATGGGTGGGTATCCCTATCACTCAAGTGGAAGTAATGCATAGTTATCAGAGATGACTGTTTCAGTCTCCATAAACCTTACTACTATGAGTCTTAGCTAGGACCTCCTCTAGCCTCAACAGGAGAAGATAGGTAGGGAGTGGGGTTGAGAGAAGAGAAGGGAGGGGAAGTGGCAATCAGCATGTAAAGAAAATAAATGTAATTAAAACTTTTAATGAAAAAATATCTAAGAATTTTTTCTTTAAATAAGTTATTTATTTCTCTTCTTATTGAACATGGATCCTTCTCTCATATAATACATTCCAAGCACAGTTTCCTTTCTTTCCACTCCTCCTAGTTTTGCCCTCACTTCTCCTCTCCCTCAGATCATACATTATTTATTGATTTCCTCTTCAGAAAAGAACAGGTCTCCAAAAAGCAACAACTGAACAGGATAAAACAAGATACAAGATAAGGCAAACGTTTTCATATTAAGGTTGCACAAGGCAACATAATAGGAAGAAAAGAATTCCAGGAGCAGGCAAAAGAGAAGAGTCAGCTAGAGATTTACCTGTTCCTACTGTTAGGCCTAATACAAAAACACCAAGCTATTATCCATAATATATACACAGAGAAAATATTTTTTTAAAAAAATATTCTGTCTCTTTGTCTCTCTGTCTATCTCTGTCTCTCTCTCTCCTCTCTCTCTCTCTCTCTCTCTCTCTCTCTCTCTCTCTCTCTCTCTCTCTCTCTCTCTCT
>JANHMN010000005.1:79161147-79206309 GCA_030674055.1 Rhabdomys pumilio
TAATATTTAGGTTCCTGCCTGAGATTACTTCTTTGTTCTAGCCTAAGATTTAGATTCTACCTGAAATTACTTCTTTGTTCTAGACTAATGTCGGATTCCTACCTGAAACTTACTTTCTTTTCCTTGGCCAATGTAATATTCCTGCCAAGCAGCCCATTTCCTTGTCCTTGACCCATGTCAGATTCTTGCCAAGCAACCTCAAAGGTTCTCTGCCTCTCCCCTATTTTTATTTCATTAACAAGATTGAGCATGTCTTAGATTGTTCTGACAAGAATTCCTTTCTTACCCATCATGGGATAGGCATTATCAAAAACAATGCGCTTCTGCCTTAGAATAAGCCTTGATAAGGCTCTGTGCAGAAACTTACCTGTCCTTGACTTGCCATCCTGCTAATATAATAACTCTGTCTGGGGGTGCATTTTCAGGTTCAAGCCATGTACTTGGTTGCCAACATGTTGATGTTGTTGGAGTATAGCTTTAACACAACGGACAGGAATAAAAGTATTCCCATAATAAAAGGGGCTAGCATGATCAAGCTATGTATGCCATTTTTGAAGCTTGACAAGTTTTATCAACCAGCTTTTGTTTTAGTGCCTCAAGTATCACAGATCCTTGGTATTCTAAAAATAGCTGCAAGTACTGGAAGAAATAAGTCAGGCTTTAAGCAGTAGTATGAGGGTAGTGTGCTTGATAACTGCTGGTATAACAGCTTTAATTACATTACACCACTCCTGCAATTGCTATTACAAAAGAAGTTGAGACAGCTATTTTTGTTAATCATTTAGCAAAAAAAAAAATGCTACTACTAGGTTGGATGTACCACAGGATTTAGATATGCATTTGGAAGAATGGATTGGTTCTCTTTATCCTATTCAAATTACTGGAAGGAGGTTCAGAATTTAAGGGTAGGAGCCATCTTGAGTGTCATGCCAAATACCATTAGATTCATATAAGTTCTACAATTTATAGTAGTAGTCATTATAAGTAGGAAGAAGTTTAATGACACGTGCAGTTTATTTGGCATGAATCTAGCACCTCTCGAGATGCTTTAACAATACATAGGGAAGTTATGAATTTCAAGAATGCTGCTCTGCTGAGCGTTGATGCGGTAGATACTGCAGATAAAATTACCCATCCCCTTCTTTCCAATCACTAGAGTAATTCCCTATATTGCTCCAGCCTTTCTTCTACTTTGATATAAGGTGGGTAGGTTGGTGAATGAATAGACAAAGATAGATAGATAGATAGATAGATAGATAGATAGATAGATAGATATAAATTCATAACATGCACATTGTATGTGTGTTTGTGTGTGTGTATATATATATATATATATATATATATATATATATATATATATATGGTGCATGTGTATAAAATGTGTAGAATTCGCAGATGAGATAAAATATAAAGTATTTTGTATGTTTGAGTTTGGCTTGTTTTGCTAATTTGACGATGTCCAATATTCATAGATTTATCTAAACTGATGTAATAATTTATGGCTGAATAAAATTCCATTGTTTTACATGTACCACATTATGTTTACATATGTATTTGTGATACGTACACTTTACACTGATTTTCACAGTAGTTGCACCATTTTGCATCCCCACCAGGCTACCAGCAGTGTATAAGTGTTTCTTTATCTCATAATCTTTTTATTTATTTATTTATTTATTTTAATGGATATTTTATTTACATTTCAGATGCCATCCCTTTTCCCAATTTCCCCTCCCTAGAAAACCTCTATCCCATGCCCCCTTTTCCTTTTTGCTTTTATACAATATTTTTAAAAATATTAATTAAAGGCTTTATAAGTTTGGTAATGCTCAGTCAGAAGTGTAACCCATTACACAAATTAGATATATCAACTATCTTTGTCTGGTAGAGATTCATGAATATCTGCCTCCATATCCCTCCCCTCTCTTCCTCTCTCTTATCACCTAGGCTCTTCTCTCATTCTTTTTCTCTCCTTAATCCTTCTCTTCCTCTTGGTACTCCACCCACCTTAGCTTCTCCTACATATCACCCTTCCTGTTAATATAAAGCTTTTCTCTCAAGATACAATTAGAGCATAATTATGCCTATTTGTACCAGTGAGTTAAAAGATAGTCCTAATACCCAGTCCATCATTTTGTTGACTAACCAGAACATCTGTCATCTCTCCTAACTAAAACACTTACTTCTGAACCTGGATATTTTTCTTGGCTTTAGAATGAATGTCAGCTGAAAACCATCCACTCAAATCTTTTCTCTCAAATTAAATAGCCAGGATTGGCTATGAGACTATAAGTTTTCAACCCCGTCAGAAATTCAGAAGGACTGAGTTAACTGAAATTATGGAAAGCACAAAGCATAGCTTCTAAAACTTAGCCAATTTATAGAGACCACTGAACACCTGGACAGTTCCTAAACAAGAGAACATTGGAGCATCAAATCTTCAGCTTTCTGGCCCAAGATCATCTGACAGACCTTAGTGATGCAGAATAATTAAGGGCTGGTTACTCTGTCTTGGCAGGTATAATCAATGGACTATTCTGCAAGTGTGTCCTTTTCTGGACAGTAATTTGTCTGTAGATGAAAAGAGGCAATTCTTGCCTAGTGGCTGTCTCCCCACAACTGGAGTAACTCCAAAGATGCTCAGTTTTTTCTTAGAATCCAAGACAGGATGCTGTCAGGAGCAGACAGGTCTCTAATCAAAATGAACATTAATATAGAAATGTTTGTAACATCAATTCTGTGGACTTCTGAAGTTTTGAAAACCAACTACCCATTTAAGGTAATCTGGACTGTTGTCTGTTAACTCCTCTCAGATATTTCTAAATAAAATATAGAAAACACCCTAACAATAAACTCAAAGCCATGATTTTGCTATAGTCCCTTAACTCACAGGCTAACCATCGAAAATCAGTTTAAAAAGTTAAAGAAGGACTGTGTCTAAGCCTTGTATTACTAAATATGTTATACAGGCACAATGCCTGTGAGAGTATCAATATTCATTTCACTTTTATGTGAATAAGAAGCTCATAGCAATGAAAACCTTATCCCATCCCCCTTCCTTGTGCTTCTATGAGGGTGTGATTTTCCTGTTTCTTTTCTTTCTTTTTTATTTCTTTAAAATACATTTCAGATTTTATCCCTCACCCCATTCCCCCCCACCCAGGAACACCCTATCCCATTCCCCCTCCTGCCTCCACAAGGGTGTGCCCCCACCTACCACCCACTCCACCCTCCCCACCCTCAAATTCTTCCCCGCTCTTGTGCAGCCTTCATGGGACCAGGGATCTCCTCTTCCACCCATGCCAGACAAGGCCATCCTCCCCTCAGTTTACAGCTGAAGTCATGGGTGTCTTCCTTTGTGCTCCTGGGTTGGTGGTTTGGACCCTGGAGAGCTCTGGTTGGCTGGCTCTGTTGCCCTCCTCTTGGTGCCAAAAATCCTTTCAGCTCCTTCAGTCCTCTAACTTATTCATTGGGAGCCCTTGATCATATCAATGGGTAGATGAGAACATCCTCCTCTGGATATTTCAGACTCTGGCAGACCTTTCAGGAGTCATCTGCATCAGGCTCCTGTTAGCATGCACTTTCCTGACATTCATATGCGTCTACCTTTGATTACTGCACATAGGACGGATATCAAGGTAGAGTGGTCTCCCAATGGCCCCTCCTTGACTTTCTGTCCCACAATTTGTCACCTTATTTGCTTTCTTGAACATTCTGTCACTCCTTCCAAGAAGGTCCTAGGCATCCACATTTGCTCTTCCCTCTTCATGAGCTTCATGTATTCAGTTAGTTGAATCTTGGCAATTTCAAGCTTTTGGACTAACATCTGATTATCAGTGAGTAAATACCATGTGTGTTCTTCTGTGACTGAGTTACCTCACTCAGAATGATATTTTCTAATTCCATCCATTTACCTAGGAATTTCTCAAATTCATTATTTTTAATAGCTGAGTAATACTCCATTGTGTAAATGTACCAAATTTTCTGTATCCATTCCTCTGTTGAAGGACATCTGGTTTCGTTCCAGCTTCTGGCTATTATAAAAAAGGTTGCTATGAACATAGTGGAGCATATGTCCTTGTTATATGTTGGAGTGTCTTCAGGGTATATGCCCAGGAGTGATACAGCTGAGTCCTCAGGTAGTACTATGTCCGATTTTCTGAGGAACCGCCAGACTGATTTCCAGAGTGGTTGGACCAGCTTGCATTCCCACGAACAATGGAGGAGTATTCCTCTTTCTTCACATCCTCCCCAGCATCTACCATCACTTGAATTTTTTATCTTAGCCATTCTGACTGGTGTGAGGTGGTATCTCAGGGTTGTTTTGATTTTCATTTCCCTGAGGTCTAAGGATGTTGAGCATTTCTTATGGTGCTTCTTGGCCATTCAAATTTCTTCAGTTGAGAATTCTTTGTTTAGCTCTGAACCCCATTTTTAATAGGGTTATTTGGTTGTCTGGAGTCTAATTTCTTGAGTTCTTTGTATATATTGAATATTAGCCCTCTATCAAATCTAGGATTGGTAATGACCTTTTCCCAATATGTTGGTTGCTGTTTTGTCTTATTGACAGTATCTTTTGCCTTACAGAAGCTTTGCAATTTGATGAGGTCCCATTTGTCATTCTTGATCTTAGAGCATAAGCCTTTGGTGTTCTGTTCAGGAACTTTTCCCCTGTGCCTAAGTATTCGAGGGTCTTCCCCACCTTCTCTTCTATTAGTTTCAGTGTATCTGGTTTTATGTGAAGGTCCTTTATCCACTTGGACTTGAACTTTGTACAAGGGGATAAGAATAGATTGATTTGCATTCTTCCACATGCTGATCTCCAGTTGATCCAGCACCATTTGTTGAAAGTGCTGTCCTTTTTCCACTGGATGGTTTTAGCTCCTTTGTCAAAGATCAAGTGACCATAGGTGTGTGGGTTCATTTCTGGATCTTCAGTTCTATTCATTGATCTTCCTGCCTGTCACTGTACCAATACCATGCAGTTTTTATCACTACTGCTCTGTAGTACAGTTTGAGTTCAAGGATAGTGATTCCCCCAGAAGTTCTTTTATTGTTGAGAATAGTTAAGGCTTTCCTGTTTTTTTCTTTTTCCAAATGAATTTGCAAATTGCTCTTTCTATCTCTATGAAGAATTGATTTGGAATTTTGATGGGGATTGCATTGAACCTGTAGATTGCTTTTGTCAAGATGACCATTTTTACTAAATTATTCCTGCCAATCCAGGAGCATGAGAGATCTTTCCATCTTCTGAGATCTCCAATTTCTTTCTTCAAAGACTTGAAGTTCTTCTCATATAGATATTTCACTTGCTTGGTTAGATTCACTCCAAGATATTTTATATTATTTGTGACTATTGTGAAGGGTGTCATTTCCCTAATTTCTTTCTCAGCCAGTTTATCCTTAGAATACAGTAAGGCTACTGATTTATTTGAGTTGATTTTATATCCAGCCACTTTACTGAAGTTGTTTATCAGGTTTAGGAGTTCTCTGGTGGAAATTTTAGGGTCACTCATGTATACTATGAAGTCATCTGCAAATAGTGAAATTTTAACTTCTTCCTTTCCTATTTGTATCCCTTGACTTCCTTTTGTTGTCTAATTGCTCTAGCTAGGAATTCCAGTACTATATTGAATAGGGAGGGTGAGAGTGGGCAACCTTGTCTAGTCCCTGATCTTAGTGGGATTGCTTCCAGTTTCTCTCCATTTAGTTTGATGCTGGCTACTGGCTTACTCTATATTGCTTTTACTATGTTTAGGTATGGGCCTTGAATTCCTGATCTTTCCAAGACTTTTAACATGAATGGATGTTGGATTTTTTCAAATGCTTTCTCAGCATCTAGTGAGATGATCATATGTTTTTTTTCTTTGAGTTTATTTATGTAGTGAATTACATTGATAGATTTTCAAATATTGAACCATCCATGCATTCCTGGGATAAAGCCTACTTGATCATGATGGATAAGTGTTTTGATGTGTTGTTGAATTCAATTTGCAAGAATTTTATTGAGTATTTTTACATCAATATTTATAAGAGAGATTGGTCTGTAGTTCTCTTTCTTTTTTGGGTCTTTGTGAGGTTTAGGTATGAGCGTAATTGTAGCTTCATAGAACAAATTGGGTATTGTTTCTTCTGTTTCTATTCTGTGGAATGGTTTGAAGAGAATTGATATTAGTTCTTTCTTGAATGCTTGATAGAATTCTGCACTAAAACTGTCCAGTCCTGGACTTTTTTTGGTGGGGAGGCTTTTAATGACTGCTTCTATTTCTTTAGGGGTTATGGGACTGTTTAGATGGTTTATCTGCTCCTCGTTTAACTTTGGTACCTAGTATCTGTCTAGAAAATTGTCCATTTCATTCAGATTTTCCAATTTTGTGGAGTATAGGCACTTTAGTAGGATCTGATGATGTTTTTAAATTTTCTCAGTTTCTGTTGTTATGTCTCACTTTTCAGTTCTGATTTTATTAATTTGGATAATGTCTCTGTGCCCTTTGATTAGTCTGGCTAAGGGTTTATCTACCTTGTTGATTTTCTCAAAGAACCAGTTCTTGGTTTTGTTGATATTTTGTATAGTTCTTTTTATTTCTCCTTGGTTGATTTCAGCTCTGAGTTTATTTCCTGTTGTCTACTCCTCTTGGGAATATTAGCTTCTTTTTATTCTACAGTTTTCAGGTGTGTTGACAAGTTGTTAGTGTATGCTCTCTCCCGTTTTTTTTTTTTTTTGGAAGCACTTAGTACTATGAGATTTTTCCTCTTAGTACTGCTTTCATGGAGTCCCACAAGTTTTGTTATGATGTGTCCTCCTTTTTATTAAATTCCAAAAAATCTTTAATTTCTTTTTTTTACTTGTTCCTTGACAAAGTCATCATTGAGTAGAGCTTTGTTGAGTTTCTATGTGTATGTGGACTTTCTGTTGTTTTTGTTGTTATTAAAGACCAGCCTTAGTCCATGGTGGTCTGATAAGGTACAGGAGATTATTTCAATGTTTTTGTATCTGTTGAGGCCTGTTTTGTGACCAATTATATGCTCTATTTTGGAAAAGGTACCATGAGGTGCTGCGAAAAAGGTACATTCCTTTGTTTTAGGCAGAAATGTTCTATAGATATCCATTAAATCCATTTGGTTCATAGTTTCTGTTAGCTTCATTGTGTCTCGGTTTAGTTTTTGTTTGCATGATCTATCCTTTGCTGAGAGTGGGGTGTTGAAATCCCCCACTATTATTGTGTGAGATTCAATGTATGCTTTGAGGTTTAGTAAAGTTTCTTTTATGAATGTGGGTACCCCTGCCTTTGGGGCATAGATGTTCAGAATTGAGAGTTCTTCTTGGTACATTTCTCCTTTGATGAATATGTAGTGTCCTTCCTTATCTTTTTTGATTACTTCTGGTTGAAAATCAATTTTATTTGATATTAAAATGGCTACTTCAGCTTGTTTCTTGGGGCCATTTGCTTGGAAGATTTTTTCCCCATCAATATTGATTGAAAGTTTTGCTGGGTATAGTAGTCTGGGCTGGCATTTGTGTTCTCTTAGGGACTGTATAATGTCAGTCCAGGATCTTCTGGCTTTTATAGTCTCTGGTGAGAAATCTGGTGTAATTCTTATAGGTCTGCCTTTATATGTTCCTTTGCTTTTTTCTCTTACTGCTTTTAGTATCTTCTCTTTGTTTTGTATATTTGATGTTTTGATTATTATGTGACAGAAGGTATTTCTTTTTTGGTCTAGTCTATTTGGCTTTCTGTAGCCTTCTTGTATATTTAAGGACATCTCTTTCTTTAGGTTAGGGAAATTTTCCTCTTTAATTTTGTTGAAAATATTTACTAGCCCTTTAAGTTGGGAGTCTTCACCCTCATCTATACCTATAATCCTTAGGTTTGTTCTTCTCATTGTGTCCTGGATTTCCTGGATGTTTTGTGTTAGGAGCTTTTTGCATTTCGCATTTTCTTTGACTGTTGTGTCTAGGTTTTCCATGGTATCTTCTGTGCATGAGATTCTCTCTTCTATCTATTGTATTCTGTTGGTGATACTTGCGTCTTTGACTGCTGTTTTTTTCCTAGGTTTTCTATCTCTAGGATAGTCTCCCTTTGAGATTTCTATATTGTTTCTACTTCCATTTTTAGATCCTGGACTGTTTTCTTTCACATGCTTGGTTGTGTTTTCTTGCATTTCGTTGAGGGCTTCTACCTGTTTACCCGAGTTCTCCTCAAATTCTTTGAGTGTTATTTATGTCCTTTTAAAATTCCTCTATCATCATTATGAGAAGTGATTTTAATTCTGAGTCCTGCTTTTCTGGTGTGATGTGGTCTTCCAGACTTGCTATAGTGAGGGAACTGGGTTCTGGTGATGCCAAGTAACTTTGGTTTCTGTTGTTTACATTCTTACTCTTGCCTTTTGCCATTTGGTTAGCTCTAGTGCTACCCACACTCACTGGTTCTGACTGGAGTCTGCCTTTCCAGTTATCTTGGTTGTGTCAGAGGCCCTCGGGGTCCAGATGTCTCTGTGATCCTGAGCTCCAGCTGTGCTGGGTACAGTGGCTCCTCTAGGATATCTCAGGATATGGTGTCTCCACAGTAATAGACCAGCTATGTGTTTGCTGCTCTGAGTGTAGTCGCTCCTCTAGGGTGCCTCAGGATATGGTGTCCTGTGCTCTGCAGCTCTGTGGGCTGTGTCTTCTCTAGAATTCCTGAAGCTCTGCAGACTGTGACCTCTCTAGAATGCCTCCAGACTCAGATTCCACAGGGGATCAGATCAGCTGGGAAACTGTTCCAGCCACTGGGATCCAGGCTAGGGACGGAAGGGGAGTGATTCTCTGCAGGCGCAGGGTCTGGAAGCCAGGTGCGCTCTGGGGCTCCCTACTGCCAGTTGTGCTTCTAAGGCCTAGGGCAGTGTGTAGGTGCTCCTACCTGCAGCTCTGCAGTCCGTGACCTCTCTATGGTGTCTCCAGACTCAGTTTCCACAGGGGAGACGATTGGCTGGAAGACTGCTCCAGCCACTTGGATCCAGGCCAGGGGCAGAAGGTTTATCTCATATCCTTATTGTTGTTTATTGATGTTACTTTTATTAATAACACTCATTGTTGCTGGAGTGATATATAAACTCAATATTGTTTTAATTTGTATTTTTCATTGCTAAAGATATTAAACAATATATCTTATGTATTTATTGGCCATTTGAACCTCATATTTTGAAAAATTTCTATTTATCCCATCTGCCCATTTACTGTTTTGGTTGTACCCTTTCTTGGCATTCAGTTAGTCAGTTGAACAGTCAGAAAGATAGGGAGGGAGGGAGGGAGGTAGTTCTGAGTACTTTATATGTTCTCTATACTAGTCCTCTCTCAAGTTATAGCCTGCTAAAATTTTCTCACATGTTGTAGGCTATCTTATCACTCAAATAATTGTTTTCTGTCTTGCCTCAAACTTTTAAATTTCTTGTAAACATTTCTTATAATACATTTATCAGTTCTTGGTTTCATTTCCTGAGTAAGCCCTTGTCTTTGCCTATATATTGAAATGTATACCCTAGTTTTCTTCTGATATATTCAGATATATGATTCTTACATTAAGATATTTGATCCATCTTTAATCGATTTTTGTGCATGATGAATATATCCAGTTTTTCCTGTACCAATTCTTGAAGCCATTTTATTTATGGTTTTGATATATATATGCCCAGAACAGTTGCTTTTAACTGCATAAGTTTAATTATAGGGACCCTTTCTATTCCATCAATTCATATGTCTGTTTTACTCCCAATTCCATATTTTTGTTGCTGTGTCACTGTAAAATAACTCAATACCAAGTATCATGGTACTTTCATCAATATAACATTTGTTCAGGATTTGTTTATTTGAATTGTTTTCCACAAAATTTTATTTATTTATTTATTTATTTATTTATTTATTTATTTATTTATTTTTATGTCTGGGGAAAGATTTCTCTGGTATTGTGACAGACATATCATTGAATCTACAGCTCACTTTAGACAAAGGAGTTATTTTCATAACAGCAATTATACAACTCTAATATGAGATTGGGGATTTTTTTTATCTTCCAATATTTTCAGTTTCTTAAGTTGGTGTTTTTAAGCTTTTCTTGTATAGGTCCTTTATATTTGTTGTAGGCATATTTTTGAATAATTCTAAATCTAATTTCTGCAAATTGCATATAAATACAATCTAATTGAAACATTTGTCTAACTCCCATAACTCTAACTGCAGCAAAATTGACAATTTAATTGCAATGGAAATAAACCACAATTTTTATAGGTATTAAAATTTCAATTAAAAATATCAGCTTGTATTTGCAACTTTTCTACTATGTCCTGAATTTCACTCTATTATGTTTTGGAAATCCAACTGAAAATGTTAATCACATGAGACTGTGTTTCAGAAAGTACTCTAGGAAGAGACATGTATTAAGAATCATCTTCATCTGTATTATTCAGCTGTACAATACAGCAGCTAGATGAAATGATGTAAAAATGTTAATTCATACATCAAAATGAGGTTCAAATATTAAATCTTCTGTGATTCTATGTGGCTATCTGGTTACCCTCATATACCAAAGAAATATTGTTAAAAAGTGAGCTGTGTTCACCCATTCTAAAACAAATACATCTCATAGTTCTATTATTAGTGTTTCAAGGCAGAATGCTGTTCCTCTTATTGTTGTTTGCTATTAGTCATACTCATAAAATTTTTGGATAGGTACTTAGTCCTACTTGCAAGATTTCCCTTCATAGAATACTAGAGAGCTAGCATTAAAGTATCAAGATATGAATGCAGAATAGCCCTATACTCTAGAGGAGCAAAGCTAGAAAATAGGAGAATAGAAAAGCCAGGCTCAAAACTAAGTGTTCTAGTCAAGAGAGACGACAGAGGTTCTGGTTAGTCAACAAAAGGGTGGGTTGGGTATTAAGACTATCTTGTACCTCACTGGTACAAATAGGAATAATTATACTCTAATTGTATTTTGAAAGAAAAGCTTTATTTTAACAGGAAGGGTAATATGTAGGAGGAGCTAAGGGGGAAGGAGCACCGAGAGGAAAAGATGGAGTAAGGAGAGAAGAAGATGAAGTAGATGAGAAGCTAGGTAATGAGAGAGAAAAAAAGAGAGAAAGAGAGAAGGGGCATGGAGGCAGAAGTTCACATGTCTCCACCAGTCAAAGATAGTTTACATAGCTAGGTTGGGTGTTAGGTTACACTTCTGATTGAGCATTACCATACTTATAAAGCCTTTGATTAACATTAAAAAAATTGTATAAAAGCCAAATGGAAAAGGGGGCACGGGACAGGGGTTTTCTAGGGAGGGGAAATGGGGAAAGGGATTGGCATCTGAAATGTAAATAAAATATCCAATAAAAAAAAGTAAACAGACATGGAAAAAAAAGAAACTATTAGGAATCAAAAGTTCTCAGCTATTGAACAATCATCAATGGTCCCTTTTCAAGCAAAGTTAGAGCATAATTTTTTGATTAGTGATATTTAGAAAAATTCATCAGAATAGTAATTTTTCTTTAGATATAATACAATGTTCAAAGTAAGGCCTTTGAAATTCTGCTTTATCACAGAAGAAATTCAAAATAGATTTAAAAAATAACATCCTTTGAGGTGGTATTTAAATCTGTTGTTGGTGCCATCATTTTTTTTTTTTACAGAAGCAGAATGGCATTTCAGAAATGCAACTGGATCTAGAAAGCAAAAGATCAAGAACCAGGTTAGCAACAGCTGAAGTTCTTTATTGTTTTTTTTTCTATAAAATAGCTACCTGTATTTTTGAAATACACAAAAGATAATTTAAGAGGCTTTTAAAAACAATGAAATATATGTCAAGCCTCCATTTCAAACCAGATTTAAACTCAGTGAAATGATATTTCATACATTATACAGTGCCAATTACCATGTAAATAGATTTTAAATAAAGTGATATATTATTTAAAACCTCTGTATTATATAAAGCAAGCATGAGGAAATGTTTGATATCTATTTTATTTTCAAGTCACCAACCCCTTTCCACATAGAACAAGGACAATGATTGTGCTACATAATTTTAATTATATTTCTCATAATAAGTATAGTAGCCCATATGATTATGTTTTTTTCAACATTTGGAAGAAACATAACAATATATCCTAAATAATGATAAATCCAATATGTTTCTTACTTGAAATCATTCTCCCTGCAGAAAATTGTGAATAAGAACTCACAAGAATACACTTAATGCACACTGTTATAAATGACCCACAATAATAAAAATCTAGATGAATGAGAATCAGGTTGTCCTCCAAGTCAGGATGAAGATTTTTGAAACTCAATTGCCACAGCAGATTCAAAAAAGGGGGAAAAATTGAAGAGGATTGTAAATTCCCCCACAAAAGATACTGAACATAAGGCCTCTGCCAGATGGCCTCGCTTGTATAGGTGGTTGCAACCAAACATGATAACTTGAGTCCTAAATTTGACATCTCAGCCCAATTCCCACAGGATATACTGGAAGAACTAAATTTCCTCATCTTGTCCTCTGACATCCAAGCAACATGCCATATGAGTCCCCTCAAATATGTGAAAGAAACTAAAGCAAAGTCAAACTCTGGTAACTACAAACATGTGTCTGGGGACTGCGTAAGTTATGTAATTAATGACCTATTATTCTGGCTACATTTCAGGAAATCCTCATCTCAATTTAAGTAGACCTGGCTCTTGATCAGTATTCCCTTACATAGAAGGTAGGCAAAATTAGTGATAAAAAGGCTCCTGGAGCTCTATAAGTCAATGATTTTGTAGAGAAGATTATTCCTACATATGACATGAAAAAAACCTACTTGAGATTCATCACCTTTATACTGTTCTCTTAATAGAGAATCAAGCATAAGAAAATCATCCATATTAAACCTATCTAGAATATACATTTCCCAACTCAACTATCTAAGACTAGCAAAGTAAAACTTAGAAACTAGGAATATATTTCTCTGTACAAGGCATTCGGCTAATTTAACTTATGACTGCTGCATTCACCTTATCAATTTCTTTTCCTATTCACCATATACATTTTCAGTCACATTCCTTTTATCTTTGTTGTCAGTAGTACTCTCTTGCTTAGCTTATGTAAGATCATTTTAATAGACCTTACAGCAAATGACATTTACTCAACAATATTTCTGAGTTTCTAATGTGTACATATTGCCATGAAAACAAAGGATATGTCTCTGTTCTCATGGTTTCTTATAATTAAAATTTCCTCCTACAAATTGTCAGGTGTTGTTCACTTTCCTTACTGCCAATTATCCTTCACATATCAATTCAATTAAAATGTGTATTTTTAATTAAAACAGCATTCTAAATAGAGAGCTGTTGGTTACTGTATAGGTCACTACTGCAACATTTAGGGTTACTGTGCCACCCTCCTTGTTGGTGTGGTTTGTGGCTATTATAGTTGAGTATGATGGTTGTTTGCCTTTTCCTCTAGAATCTTCTATAGTACTGTCTCATACATGAAAGAAAAGACTCAGAAAGTAGACTTTCATGTCCATTCCAGCTCAGTGACCTCTGGGCCCTATGTCTGAAGTTTATATTGCCCTTGTAATAAGGACTTGTTTTCCACTTCAAAGAAACAACCAAAGAAATTAACAAGTCTACAATGCCTAGTGTTGAAAATGGAAGCAATTACCCAGAGCTAGTGAAGTCATGGGTCTTGGAGGAGAACCTGAAACCACTACTTTACTAAACCAGAGTATTCTCTAACTACACTCTTAAGATTTGTCCTTATACCCACATGTAAGTGTAGTCCTGACCCTTCATCAAGAAAATTTCTCTTTTCAATGTACAGAGACTTTTACAGGAAACCACAACTAATCAAAATACAGAGTTGTGTAAATTAGACCCAATTGATGTTTCTACAGCATAACTCCCACACCTAAGGCTTGGAGATCATTCCACAAAGGGAAATGGAAAGATTTTAAAGACCAAAGGGATAGGATATTTGCTAGGAGATTGTATTTCCTAGTAATGTCAGAAGCTGCAATAAGAAAGTCTCAACAACATGACTGACTAAACATAAGCTGAACAGAGACAATGCAAATAGATATGGTAACATGCTAACATTAACCAGGGAGAGCTCAGGAGGCCTCAATCATTAAGAAAAAACTGCAGGCAATGCTGAGAGTAAGAGAAGTAGTCTTCCTCAGGAAAAAAAGCATAATTGTTTAGCCAATACCAAGTGGTCATACCTAAAAACATACATTCAAATAACATTATCCAGACTGAGATAGTTATATTTATATACTTAGGAATATATATGGATCTACGTTTACATATGTGGAACCGTGAAAAGGATACCTTGGTTTCTGGTAGAGCACTGGCTAGAAATAGTCTGAGACCCTGTGAGGGACAGCATACATTTTGCCACGCTTCCAGAATCCAGGCTCCTGACAAGCATTCTGAGACTTCCATTGATCAGTGCCTTTCAATCACATAGGGCAACACCCCTACCAGCCCCTACTAGATAGAGGGCATGACTATAGGCCTCAGCCTCAAGAGATTTCCATATTAATGAGATAACTGAAGGCCATAGGGCATAGCCAATTAAGCATTCCTTCTTAGACCCTCTACCCTCTTCCCTCCCTATTTAACTCAGGTCTGTCCTGAGTTTCCAGGGCAGTACAACCAGATTCATCCACTTTCTGCCATGACAATAAACCTTTAAAACCATAGACTTCCTCATGTCTTTGGGGCCCTGCCATGGGGAATTGTGGAGAAGGCTTTTAACTAATGAGCTGCCACCACTGCCTAATCTCCCGCTGAACTGAGGACTTCTCTACATTCCTGTCTTGGAGGCTACCAATTTAACCAAGCTAGCTGAGCCAGCCAAGTGAGTGCCAGTAACCAAGAGTTATCTACCAGCGGGGGCGGGGAGGGGGGGAGGCTGTCAAAGCCTCCCTCCCGCTCTTTCCTCTCAGCTGCAGTCCACCCCATATACGGCTACTAGCAGCATCTAGGGGCCCAAAGATAGAGACCACTAGTCTCTCAGGTTAGCTGCCGTGGCCCGAAGACCCCCACTCAAAAGCCCTGCCTCTGCGGGACCTCAGACTGAGATTTCTCCACACCTGAGCAGAGGTCCATAGCTTCCGCCCAGTGCCACATGGAGTGAACTCAGTCAAATTCCTGAGCTTCTGCTGCCTGGAGCCATGGGAACCACAACAGCCCAACAGGACTCATACCTGCCCATGCGTGAATGAACGGCCCCACATACATATATGTATATGTAGCAATAATTAATGAAAAAGAGGCCATAAATTTTAGAGACATCAAAGAGTGGTGCATAGGAGACTTTGAGGGGATGAAACAGATGGGGGAAATAATGTAATTGTATTATAATCTCAAAAAATAATTTTAAAATACTGTTCTTAATAAAACCTACTTCAGGTTTATTCATTGAGGGAATTGTAATTACATTTTATAAAGTGTATAGTAAACTGTCATAAACTCATTTGATTTGATTTTGAGGCACAGACTATCTATGGATCCCAGGCTAGCCTAAGACTCCAATGCACCAGCCTGGCTCTTTACTACTGAAATTATAAGTGTATACACACAACAATGCTTAGTTGAATTATCATTGCTTATGCATATAGGAATGTAGTTTCTCTGCTATTCTGTTTTCCATAGATGATAGTTATTCCTTCAAAAAAACTTTGAATACACAAACAATGTAATTACAGCACTAAAATTATTTTGTAAATTAAAATACTATGTGAAAGTAAGTTATCGCCCTTGCCCAGACCCCAGTGGACAGAGCAGCCACACAGCTGATCTGCTCCCCTAAGGGAACTGTGTCTGGTGGCACCCTAGCCAGGTCATGGACCTCAGAGTTGCAAGGTAGGAGCACCCGCTCACCGCCCTAGGCCCCAGAAGCACAACTGGCAGGAGGGAGATCCCAGAGTGCACCATGGACCAGCCACACAGCTGATCTGCTCCACTGAGGGAACTGCATCGGGCTGCATCCTAGCCAGGTCAAGGAACGCAGAGCTGCAGAGCAGGGGACACTGTACACTGAAGCATGCTAGAGGAGCAACTACACTCAGAGCAGCAAACACCTAGCTGGTCTACTACCGTGGAGACACCATATCCTGAGATATCCTAGAGGAGCCACCGTACCCAGAACAGCTAGAGCTCTGGATCATAGAGTCATCTGGAACCCGAGGAGTTCTGCCACAACCAAGATAACTGAAAAGGCAGACACTAGTCAGAACCAGTGAGTGCGGTTAGCCCTACAACTAACCAACTGGAAAAAGGCAAGAGTAAGAATGTAAACAACAGAAACCAAAGTTACTTGGCATCACCAGAACCCAGTTCCCCTACCATAGAAAGTCCAGAACACCACATCACACCAGAGAAGCAGGACTCAGAATTAAAATCATTTCCCATGATGATGATAGATGAATTTAAAAAGGACATGAACAACACTCTCAAAGAATTTGAGGAGAACGCACGTAAACAGGTAGAAGCCCTTAAAGAAATACAAGAAAACACAACCAAACAGATAAAGAATTACACAAAACCATCCAGGATCTAAAAATGGAAGTAGAAACAATAAACAATAAAGAATTCTCAAAGGGAGACTACCTTAGAGATAGAAAACCTAGGAAAAAGATCAGGAGTCATAGACGCAAGCATCAGCAACAGAATACAATAGATAGAAGAGAGAAACTCCTGCGCAGAAGATACCATGGAAAACATAGACACAACAATGAAAGAAAATGCAAAATGCAAAATGCTCCTAAAAATCATTAAAAATCTCCCCACCAAAAAAAGTCCGGGGCCAGATAGTTTTAATGCAGAATTCTATCAGACCTTCCAGGAAGACCTAATACCAATTCACTTCAAACTATTCCACAGAATAGAAACAGAAGGAACAATGCCCAATTCGTTCTATGAAACTACAATTATGCTCATACCAAAGCCTCACAAAGACCAAACAAAGAAAGAGAACTACAAACCAATCTCTCTTGTGAATATTGATGCAAAAATACTCAATAAAATTCTCGCAAACCGAATCCAAGAACACATCAAAGCAATCATCCATCATGATCAAGTAGGCTTTGTCCCAGGAATGCAGGGATGGATCAATATTTGAAAATTCATCAGTGTAATCCACTACATAAATAAACTCAAAGAAAAAAACCACATGATCATCTCACTAGATGCTGAGAAATCATTTGACAAAATTCAACATCCCTTCATGTTAAAAGCCTTTGAAAGAGCAGGAATTCAAGGTTCATACCTGAACATAGCAAAAGTAATATACAGCGAGCCAGTAGCCAACATCAAACTTAATGGAGAGAAACTTGAAGCAATCTCACTAAGATCAGGGACTAGACAAGGCTGACCACTCTCACCCTACCTATTCAATATAGTACTGGAAGTTCTAGCTAGAGCGATTAGACAACAAAAGGAAGTCAAAGGGATACAAATAGGAAACGAAGAAGTCAAAACTTCTCTATTTGCAGATGATATGATAGTATACTTAAGTGACCCTAAAATTTCCACCAGAGAACCCTTAAACCTGATAAACAACTTCAATAAAGTGACTGGATATAAAATCAACTCAAACAAATCAGTAGCATTCCTATACTCAAAAGATAAACAGGCTGAGAAAGAAATTAGGGAATTGACACCCTTCACAATAGTCACAAACAATATAAAATATCTTGGAGTGAACCTAATGAAGCAAGTGAAAGATCTGTATGACAAGAACTTCAAGTCTCTGAAGAAAGAAATAGTAGAAGACCTCAGAAGATGGAAAGATCTCCCATGCTCCTGGATTAGCAGGAATAATTTACTAAAAATGGCCATCTTGCCAAAAGCAATCTATAGATTCAATGCAATCCCCATCAAAATTCCAAATCAATTCTTCATAGAGATAGAAAGAGCAATTTGCAAATTTATTTGGAGTAAGAAAAACCCAGGATAGCAAGAACTATTTTCAACAACAAAAGAACTTCTGGGGAAAATCATCATCCCTGACCTCAAACTGTACTACGGGGCAATAGTAATAAAATCTGCATGGTATTGGTACAGATACAGGCAGGAAGCTCAATGGAATAGAATTGAAGACCCAGAAATGAGCCCACATACCTATGGTCACTTGATCTTTGACAAAGGAGCTAAAACCATCCAATGGAAAAAAGACAGCATTTTCAGCAAATGGTGCTGGTTCAACTGGAGGTCAACATGTAGAAGAATACAAATCGTTCCATTCATATCTCCTTGTACAAACCTCAAATCCAAGTGGATAAAAGACCTTCACTTAAAACCAGATACACTGAAACTAATAGAATAGAAGGTGGGGAAAACCCTCGAATACCTAGGCACAGGGGAAAAGTTCCTGAACAGAACACCAATGGCTTATGCTTTAAGAGCAACAATTGACAAATGGGATCTCATAAAATTGCAAAGCTTCTGTAAGGCAAAGGACATTGTCAATAAGACAAAACAGCAACCAACAGATTGGGAAAAGATCTTAACCAATTCCACATCCGATAGAGGGCTAGTATCCAAGATATACAAAGAACTCAAGAAATTAGACTCCAGACAACCAAATAACCCTATTAAAAATGGGGTACAGAGCTAAACAAAGAATTCCCAACAGAGGAAACTCGAATGGCTGAGAAGCACCTTAAGAAATGCTCAACATCCTTACTCATCAGGCAAATGCAAATCAGAACAACCCTGAGATACCACCTCAAACCAGTCAGAATGGCTAAGATCAAAAACTCAGGTGATAGTAGATGCTGGTGAGGATGTGGAGAAAGAGGAACACTCCTCCATTGTTGGTGGGATAGCAAGCTGGTACAACCACTCTGGAAATCAGTCTGGAGGTTCCTCAGAAAACTGGACATAGCATTACCTGAGGATGCAGCTATACCACTCCTGAGTATATACCCAGAAGATGCTTCAACATATAACAAGGACATATGCTCCACTATGTTCATAGCAGCCTTATTTATAATAGCCAGAGGCTGGAAAGAACCAAGATATCTCTCAACAGATTAATGGATACAAAATAATGTGGTACATCTACACAATGGAGTATTATTCAGCTATTAAAAATAATGAATTTGAGAAATTTTTAGGTAAATTGATGGATCTAGAAATTATCATCCTGAGTGAGTTAACCCAATCACAAAAGAACACACATGGTATTTACTCACTGATAAGTGGATGTTAGCCCAAAAGCTTAGAATAGTGAAAACTCAACTCACAAACCACATGAAGCTCATGAAGAAGGAAGACCAAGTGGGGATGCCTCAGTTCTACTTAGAACGAGTATCAAAATTACTCAAGGGAGCAATTATGGAAACAAAACATGGGACAGAAACTGAAGGAGTGGCCATCTGGAGACCATTCCACCTGGTATCCATCCCATGTACAGTCACTTAAGCTAGACACTGATGTGGATGGCTTGAAGTGCATGCTGTCAAGAACATGATATAGCTGTCTCCTTAAAGGTCTGCCTGAGACTGACACAACTCAGAGGACTTTGCTCACAGTTAACCACTGATATGATCAAGGGTTTTCCAATGGAGAAGTTAGAGAGAAGACTGAAGGAGCAGAAAGGATTTGTGACGCCATGAGGAAAGCAACAATACCAACCAAACAAAGCTCCCCAGGGTCTAAACCACAAGCCTGGGAGCACATAAGGAGGGACCAATGACTCCAGCTGTATATGTAGGGGAGGATGGCCTTGTCAGGCATAGGGAGGAGAGGAGATTCTTGGTCCCATGAAAAATGAACACAAATTGGGGGGGGGGGATTGTGAGGGTGGAAAGGGGTTAGTGAAGGCGTAGGGTAGGTAGGGTCACAGCCTCATAAAAGCATGAGGAGGGGGAATGGGATAGGAGGCTTCTGTGTGGTGGGAGGAAGTGGAGTAAAGGGATAAAATCTGAAATGTAAACATAATACCCAATTTTAAAAAAATTTTAAAAAATTAATAAATTAAGAAAGCAAAGAACGGAAAAAATTAAAAATAAAAAAATTAGCTTGATACTAAAATTTGTTTTGAGAATTGTATATTGCAGAATATGCAGCCTTGGTGTATCTACTCATCAAGCAAGCTGAGCAGACCTGCTCAAATCTCCGAAGTCCTGGAATCTAATCTGGATGCTGTGAAGACCCAGCTTCAGAGGTTTATCAATTTACTCTTCCCCCCACCTTTCTTCCAATATCTCAACACCTGTAATCAGCTTGAAGAAGTTAATGATGAGTCAGCACCCCTATTCCCTGGGCTTGGGGACTAAGATGTTTAATATTGGGCTGTCTTTCTAGGGAAAAGTAGTAGTTTTTTTGGAACAGGGAGGATTAGCTAGGATTTATTGCACAGCCATAACCTATTGGTAGAAATCTGTATAATTATTCTCAAGATGAAGTTATAATTTCTTAAATTGTACAAAATTAACTTCTATTTCAAATTTAAGGTTTCCATTGGTACGAGCTTCTTATTGATATAAAAGTGAGATGAATATTGATACTCTAGTACATAGGCATTGTGCCTATATAACACATTTAGGAATACAAGGCTTAGACACAGTCCTTCTTTAACTTTTTTAACTGATTTTCGATGGTTAGCCTGTGAGTTAAGGGACTATAGCAAAATCATGGCTTTGAGTTTATTGTTAGGGTGTTTTCTATATTTTATTTAGAAATATCTGAGAGGAGTTAACAGACAACAGTCCAGATTATCTTAAATGGATAGTTGGTTTTCAAAACTTCAGAAGTCCACAGAATTGATGTTACAAACATTTCTATATTAATGTTCATTTTGATTAGAGACCTGTCTGCTCCTGACAGCTTCCTGTCTTGGATTCTAAGAAGAAACTGAGCATCTTTGGAGTTATTCCAGTTCTGGTGAGATAGCCACTGGGCAAGAATTGCCTCTTCCCATGTATAGACAAATTACTGTCCAGAAAAGGACGCACTTGCAGAATAGTCGAATGATTATATCTGCCTAGACAGAGTAATCAGCCCTTAATAATTCTGCATCACTATTGTTTGTCAGATGATCCTGGGCCAGAAGACTGAAGATCAGATTCTCCAATGTTTTGAAGTATAGGGACTGTCCAAGTGTTCAGTGATCTCTATAAATTGGCTAAGTTTTAGAAGCTATGCTTTGTGCTTCCCATAATTTCAGTTAACTCATTCATTCTGAATTTCTGACGGGGTTGAAAACTTATAGTCTCATTTACTTTGAGAGAAAAGATTTGAGTGGATGGTTTTCAGCTGACATTCATTCTGAAGCCAAAAAATATATCCAGGTTCAGAACTAAGTGTTTTAGTTAGGAGAGATGATGGATGTTCTGGTTAGTCAACAAAATGATGGACTGGTTATTAGGACTAACTTGTACCTCACTGGTACAAATCGGCATAATTATGCTCTAATTGTATTTTAAGAGAAAAGTTTTATTTTAACAGGAAGGGTGATATGTATTAGGAGCTAAGTTGGGAGGAGTATGGAGAGGAAGAGAAGGAATAAGGAGAGGGGAAGAAGAAGGACAGAAGAAGCTAGGTGATGAGAGAGAGAAAGAGAGCGAAAGAGAGGAGGGGACATGGAGGCAGATGTTCACGTGTCTCCACCAGTGAAAGATAGTTGATATATCTAGGTTGGGTATTGGGTTACACTTCTGACTAAGCATTACCAAATGTATAAAGCCTTTGATTAACATTTTAAATAATTGTATAAAATCAAAAAGGAAAAGGGGACATGGGATAGAGGTTTTCTAGGGACAAGAAATGGGGAAAGGGGATGACATCTGAAATGTAAATAAAATATCCAATAACAAAAAGTAAGTTATCACTGCAAAATCATTTATCTTACTTAATATTGCTTTCAAACATCAGCTTTTAACTACTTGAGAACCAGTTTCCTGTCATTTAGTTTTCTCTAATACAAATTTTGTATAAATTCTATGACAACTTCAAAATCACTTTCAAGTACTAGTCCTCAAAATAATTGCAATATCAATAATAAATAATTCCTGTTGAAAACTAATCACACATTAAAAATACATTTCATATATATTACCTAAGAATATGGTTACATAAAGATTGATAAAACATTTTTTCAATTGAGACTCAACTAAAGCAGAGTAAGCTCAAGAGTGAAGTATGTTCAGGTCTCTCTAGCTAAAGATTCAATAATCACAATAAATCATTATGCTTTGGTTTTGATACTTCTACTAACACCTTCCTTGCACAAGTTGTTGTGTCAGGCCTGGGAGTTTCTGTAATCATGGATTTTTACTCATTAATTTTCTTTACAGATATCTCATACACAGAACCATATTTTCTATATGAAAGGAACTGATAATGCCTATCAAGGAAAGGGTCAAAAATATCCTTCTCAATTTGGGGTTTATTTAACTACTATAATAGTTCCATAGAAGGGTAGTATATGATTAATAAATATATATTACATGATATTACTTGATGTTCTTAGAAAACATAAAAAGAAAATTAATGTATATAATAAAGAATACTGAAAACAGCAACTACTTAACATTAAAACTATTCAAATTTTTAATTACAATTTTATTTTATATTTTATTCTTTCTTATTTATGACTTGGGATTTCTGTCTATTTAAAAAAACAGAAACCTGCATAAATAATCCAGTTACCCACTAAAATATGCTTCTTGCCTACTGTAGCATGCATAAGCAGTATTATCTCTTGAGTTCTTTTTAATGGCCCACATAATGTTAAAACCTTTTTACTGCTCTGATAAAAAGACTTGCTTAATATATTAGTAAAATTATGACCTGTCATGCTTCTAGTTCTATGTGACATAAAGCTCATCTAAAACTTTGATTTGTATAGTTTAAGTATGTGCATGATAATTATGCATACAGGCCTCCTAAAAGTTTAGTTAGTTATCATCGAAGGAATTATTAGGTCACTAAAGAAAATGTAATATAGTTTATTTTTTTCTGGAATCCTAAAAGATTTTGAATTGCATGCCCATTTGCTTGAATTAAATTTAAAAATTTATAAAAATATTATTTATATAATATATTTATTCCCAATTTTTATATTAATTTGTTTACTTAGATGCAAAAACTTTATAACAACTGATCATTTTCTAAATCAAAGTATGTAATGAAATACACCAAAGTAAATGAAAACTAATCCATATCTCAATATTTTTCAAATTATATCTATCTTGAAATTATATTTTTTAACATTCCATCTAACAATGTTGTCATAAAAATATAGCGAAATAAGAAAATAGAGTAAGTGGACATAGGAGGTATTAAATTATTGTTACTTCTTTGGTTCCTCATGAGGACTCTTATCTCACAATAAATTTTAAAAATAATATTTCATAGAAAAAGACTAATCAAATGTAATTATTGTTTCTATTATTTTAATGGGAAGAAAAATGTAAAACTTGGGAAGTACCATTCCTTGTGGCAATACAGATCAGTACAATTTTTACCACTTTCTACTTAATTATGAACATGTGAGCAGCCATTTATGGCTTCTTTTGCTGTACATTCTCTACCATGAAGGAATGTATCCCCTTGAACTTTATGTTAAAGTAAATACTTCTTATCATTATAAATTGTTTTCATTATTCTTGTTTTTTTCATTAATTAATTTATTTATTCACTTTCCCTTCCAGATCACTGCTTCCCCTCCCAATCCCACCTTATATAATCCTTCCCTCAACCCCCCTCCTCTTCTTATTCAATAGGGTGGGACATCCCTAGGTATCCTTCCACCCTGGCACATCAAGTTGATGTAGGGTTAGGTGTATCCTCTTCTGCTAAAACCAGACCAGTTACAGGAACAGGTAGGTAACAGAATCAATGACAGGACCCATTCCAGTTGTGTTTCTTATCAGATATTTTGTAACATCTTTAAAAAAACTCTACTATAGAAACTTTGTATGCAAAGTGTGGGTGTTGTTATAAATCTGATCATAGGCTCCTCATGTTTTAAAACTGGTTTTCAGAAATAACGTGGAAAGGTTTAGAACACTAAGGCTAGAAACACCCTTGATTACTGTAAAATAGTTGTTTGGGGGTGAGAAAACAAGACTGGTGAGAGAACGTGGGAAGGTAAGGCCCAACTCATGAAATTTCAGGTATTATCATAAACAAGAGCACTTTCATGAAAGCAACAAGGAAACCTTTATATATTTTGGCAAAGAATCTGGCTGTATTCTCTCCATGTTCTATGAATTTTATAGTGTGAAATTTAAAGTTATTGGATTAATTTACTTGTTCCAAGAAATTTCAAGAGTAGCTAGTACTCAGGCTGTCATAGTTACTACTCACTGTTCTCATCCTTGTGTACGGTTGAAAGAGAGAGAAGGAAGTAAAACAAGAAGATAAAGAGAATGTACTTGGCAAATATTCAAACACAGGCAGGAAATGGAAAAAGATTTTTAGTGAAATAAAAAGAAAAAAATACACACACACACACACACACACACACACACACACACATATATATATATATATATATATAGTAAGTTTTTAGAGAACCTGGATTTGGGGTTAGTAGAATGGGGATATTCTAGATGCCATGGTATATGACCAAATTTGAGAAGACTAAAAACATGTCAAGTTGTAAGTGGGAACAAAAATTAGAGAAATTTGATAGATACTGATCAAATCTAATCGGTTATTTTCTTCTAAATATTTACTTTTTTATTATTTTTAACTCAAAACACTTTATCAGTATTTGTATATACATATATACTTATACATGTATACACATATACATACATATATGAACAATAATTAAATAATAAGATGTACTTGAAAATATGGCGGATTGGGAAGAGTGGGAGGAAGGAGAGAAAGGGAAAATTATGTAAATACAGTGCTCATATATGAAATTCTCAAAAAGGAATCCAGTTTTTTAAAATGTTCAACAGATTAACTAGCATTTTACAATATGAAAATAAATATGACCTATAATTATGTTGAAGGACATTTTAACTCACTACAAACTTTGAAGTTTAAAATGAAATCAATAAAAATTATTTTACCCAGCATACTAACATAAACCACAATAACATTTTATAATTCAACGTATTTCTGAGAACAAGAAAATGAATTGTCAGAAGCTAAGTCAGCAGAGTCAGGAGGACACTGTGTGTTATTTCTTTTTTTTCTTTTCTTTTTATTATTATCAAATCATAATTTTTAATTTTTAACACAGGGGTTACAAACACGAAAATGCAGGATGTGGGGAAGAGGATGACACAGGAGCATAGGTGTTCAGGGGGAGTACAGATATCGTTCAGAACAGAGTATCAGCTGGGTGAAGGTTCAGAGGTCAGGTCAATATAACTCTGCCTATGATTTACTTGTCTTTATCTAATTTGGTACTATCCGCCAAGGCTGCCTATTTACAAGGTCTATGACTACTCAGGCTGGTAGATTTCCACAAAAGCTGCCTGTTTACAATAGTTTATAGACAACTGTTTCAGTGTTTTTCCATAGAGACCCAAAACTTTGTATTAGCAGGCATGTATGTCAGGCCTATTGCTGATTTTAGGCTTATGGCTGATTTTAGGCCTTCCGTGTATAATCAGGGCTGTCCCTGACATCTCCTCCCTTCTCCAAGTATAGAAGTGCTGTGGCAATTCTAATCTTGCCAAGGCAGGGATAGAGGCCTGACCTCGAGTAATTAAAGGGGACCTTGTAATGGCTCCAGTCCTCCTGTCATTCAAACCTAATAATTTAAAGTAAATTACTAGAGACATTGGCATGTAATTTCCTGAATGTGTTGCTATCTCAGTAGTGGACAAACATATGTATGTATATAAATATATATAAATATATGTATGTATATATATATATGTCATTTTTTCAATGTGATATTCAGTCTCTTGTACATTAAGCCTGAAATTATTTACCAATAGTTTTACAAACAAGCTCTTAATTGTGTAAAAAGATATGCTGTGATATTTTCATGATACTACTTCTTCTTTCATTCAATAAATTCAACAGTTATAAGCCTCTATTATATGAAAAGCAGTATCTAAACAGTCACTAAGCCTACCTTTCCTCATATGTAATAATGAATTGTCAATATTATGAAAAATTAATTCATAAAAAGCTTATTGAAACAAATAAAATTCCAACAACAACAAATTTTCCAACCTAATTTAAAACTAATTGTATGAAGAACACTGCCTTAAAATTTCAAGTTTCTTTCAATATCTATAAATATGTCATTACTTATTCTGTCATCATTTTGCACTATATTTATATTTTCAGTTATTTTCCAGTAAAAACAAATTGTGTTATTAAAGAGCAGAAATAAATAACTCTAAGCAATGAAACAGTATTTGCAAGTTAAAATAAATTTTTATCAGTAGTCAATTTCTGAGTTCACTAGGAAAGGGAAGCAGGTGAGTGTTGTGATTTACCTTTTGGTAAATTTAGTTGCATGTTTTTCTTTCTCTTTTATCCACCCTCTGTATAATTACTAAGCTGAATGCCATTTACCAGGTGTGCAATAACTTTAAGCATGAAGTAAAAAATAACAAAAACTAAAGCATTCTTGTTGAAGTATACATCTAAATGTCAATGAAATTATACACGGGAAGACTAACTTTCCCCTCTTCCAGAATGAGCCAAACTCCTTACAATCAGGCAGTAGAACCAAGTAGAGTAAGAAATGACTATCAATCTCTGCATTAGGGTGGAGAAAGTATTGAACTTGTCAATATGTGCCATTAACTTGATTCACAAATTAATATGCAATATTGTATATTTAGCATTATTTCCAAAAATTGGTACATAATTATAAGAACAGGGACTCTAAAAATCAAAAATTGAAAGAATTTATAAAAAAATTTTTGTCATAGCATTTCCAAATGTCAATATTAAGAAAGATAAAACTCTCGGAAAAATTTCAAATTATAACATAAGCCATGAGTGAATAGGGCAAGTGGGAAGGAAAAAACTAATTTTTAAGAATATAAAGAGATTGATGGCTTAGAAGATCCTTTAGTAGGTAAAATTCTTGTTCCTTAAGTATGAGGACCTGAGTTCAGATTTTCTGAACTCACATAAAAGGAGAGTAGTCATGGCATAAGCATGCAACCTTAGGCTGCTAGCCACCCAGGCAGGCAGAAAAATTAAGGTCTCAGAATCATACTGGTGATATATCTACCATTTGAGTAAGCTTTTGGTTCAGTGACAGACCCTGTTTATCTAAAAAAGAAGTTAAGAATGGAAAAGCATATATCTATTGATGACTTCTGAACCCTACAAAAGCAAATACACATACACACACACAAACACACACACACACACACACACACACACACACACACACACACTTAAAATGTTCAAGCACACAATGATATAAATCGCACCCTAATTACTCAGTCCAAGATTTATTTTTTTTCTCTCTGTCTTTTTTTTTTTCATTGAAAATAGATGTGTGTCTCATGCAATACATCTGGACCAGTTTCCTCTCCCTCCACAGCTCCCAAATCTACTTTTTCTCAGATCAACTCCCTACCCTAAGTTTTGCCTTCAGAACGGAGCAGCTTTTTAAGAGACAACTGTCAAACATGACAGAAAAAGATACAATAAGACACTGTAAAAGCCCTCATATAAAAGGATGGACAAGCTACCCTATTAGGAAGAAAAAAAATCCCAAGAATAGTCAAGAATATCAGAGTCACAATCAATTCCACTGTTAGAACTCTCACAAATCAAGTAAAAAGCTATAATATTTAAACAGAAGACCTGGTACAGACCTATGAAGACCCTGTGCTTACTTGTCACTTCAGTCTCTGTGACACATTATGAGGACTGCTTAAATGATTTGGTGAATCTTGTTCTTTTTGTATTCTCCTTCCCCTCTGACTCCTGTAATCCTTCCTCTCTCTTCTACAGGGTTCCTTGAACTCTGAGGGGAGGACCCCAATAGAGACTGCCAACTTAGACTATTTCTCTTCTTAATGTCTGGCTGTGGGTCTCTGGTGTTTCTCTCGTATGCTGCTGAAGGGAGCCTTTCTGATAGTAACTGGACAATGACCAGATCTATGAATGCAGTATAATATCATTAGGAATCATTTCACTTGTATTTAAATTTTAATTTAATTTAACCTTTTTTGGCTAGTCATATTGGGTTAGCATTAGTTAGGGTTTTACTGCTGTGAAGAGACACTATGGCCAAGGCATATCTTATAAAGGACAACCTTTTTTATTGGATATTTTATTTACATTTCAGATGCCATCCCCTTTCCCAATTTCCCCTCCCTAGAAAACCCCTTTCCCGTGCCCCCTTTTCCATTTTGCTTTTATACAATATTTTAAATGTTAATCAAATGCTTTATAAGTATGGTAATGCTCAATCAGAAGTGTAACCCAATACCCAACCTAGATATATAAACTATCTTTGATGGGTGGAGACACGTGAACTTCTGCCTCCAAGGCCCCTCTCTCTTTCTCTCTCTTTCTCTCTCTCATCATCTAGCTTCTCCTCTACTTCATCTTCTCCTCTCCTTACTCCATCTCTTCCTCTCGGTGCTCCTTCCCACTTAGCTCCTCCTACATATCACTCTTCCTGTTAAAATAAAACTTTTCTCTCAAAATACAATTAGAGCATAATTATTCCTATTTGTACCAGTGAGGTACAGGATAGTCTTAATACCCAGTCCATCTTTTGTTGACTAACCAGAACCTCTGTCCTCTCTTTTGACTAAAACACTTAGTTTTGAACCTGGCTTTTTTCTTGGCTTTAGAATGAATGTCAGCTGAAAACCATCCACTCAGATCTTTTCTCTCAAAGTGAATAGCCAGGATTGGCTATGAGACTATAGGTCTTCAACCCCGTCAGAAATCCAGAATGACTGAGTTAACTGAAGTCATGGGAAGCACTAAGCATAGCTTCTAAAACTTAGCCAATTTATAGAGACCACTGAATACCTGGACAGCCCCTATACTACCGAATGTTGGAGCATCAAATCTTCAGCCTTCTGGCCCAAACTCATCTGAAAGACCTTAGTGATGCAGAATTATTAAGGGCTGATTACTCTGTTTAGGCAGATATAATCAGTCAACTATTCTGCAAGTGTGAAAGGACAACATTTAATTAGTTCTGACTTACTGGTTTAGAGGTTTAGTCTATTATCATCAAGGTGGAAACATGGCAGCATCCATATAGGCATGGAGAAGCTGAGAGGTCTATATCTTCATCTGAAGCATCTGAAAACTGCTAGCAGAATACTGACTTCCAGGCAACTAAGATGATGGTTTTATAGCCCACTCCCATAGTAACATACCTATTCCAACAAGGCTACACATAATTCAACAGGGCCACATCGTCTAATAGTGTCATTCCCTGGGCCAAGCATGTAGAAACCATTACAGGGTTCTACACTGGGCCTCTAGCCTATCTAGTCTCAGCTTCTTGGCTATGAGGCAGTATAGGGCATTTGGGACATCTAGTGGTATGGGCCTAAAATTAAACCAAGTATTGATTGGACATTCCTCCAAGTTCTATGCCACCATTGCCCCAGCACATCTTGTACACAGAACAGGTGTAGGGGTTCATGGCTGATTTGATGTTTAGGTTTCTCTTTCCATATCCTGCAGAGTACCTTCTAATTCCAAAGAAACTAGAACATAGAGGTGAGGGCTCCATGTAGTCACCAGCTTGACTTTTCTACATGAAATGCACAGAATATTATCTTTGGCAATGAGTTACATTGTCAGTTTTTAGAGAGCTATGCTCTGTCCTAGCATCTGTCCAGGTTAGTTAATTTTTCTTATTTCAAGGCCTGTAATATTATGAAACACTTGTATAGAGTCAAGTAATAAATATTTTAGAGTTTTACTGGCCATATCACCCTAATACACAAAGCACACAAATATTTAACAAAAAAAAAAATTATAGGCCTATTTTCCTCGTGAACAAAGATGCAGAAATAATCAATAAAATACTTGCAAAATTATACATATTCAACTACAAATTTGTAGTGCAAAAGGAGCTATTAAGTACATTAAGAAATATGTTCAGAACCACATTTTATTTATAAAATAAGCATCAGATATAATTTGTATGACCCTGAAGTATAATGAGAGACTCAAACTAAGATTTTATTGATTATCTGTACCAAACTGAGATTTCCCTTAACATTTTCATTCAATATATTAACCAGTTAATTTAGTTTGTTTGTTTCCTTTGTTATATTCCCCATTCATGAAGATTCCATGTGCCCTCTATAAAAACAAAACAAATGTGCATTTTAAAGTAAGAATAAATCCAGAGAGTCTAAAAAAATTAATCTATTTTTTCTCTAAACTAACTAAAAACGTTTCTTTTTATATACATACTGATTAAGTTCTCACCATCATGATAGTAAAATTGTTTTTGGAAAGTGAAAAATACCCTTATGTGTACTTTCGGTGTATTTTACTAATAATTAAAATGTTGCAAGCATAAAATACATCATGTATTCCCATGTTTTCTCACAAACAACAACTTAGTATATTACACTAAGATAAGATGAGCAAACAATTCATAAATTATTTTGAAATTGAGACTTTGAGACATTCAGAAATCTGCCCAACTCTCTTAAATTACAAACATGTTCCGTCATTAGCTCTTTCCACTATATTATTGATTTCTACAGAACTCTGTAGAATTTTAGTCCAGCAACATGGTTGTTCTGGTAAGGGTTAAATTAGTAAAGAGGGGTGCTAACAACACACACAGGACATAATTTTAAAGAAAAAACATATTCCCTCAAAATAGAAAATCAAAAACACATGGAAAATTTCTTAATGCATACCACTTACAAAAATTAAATCAATGACAAATAAACGATTCAAATAGGTCTATAACCCCTAAAGAAATACAAGCACTTTTTAAAAATCTCTCATTCAAAAAAAAGCCTATGGATAGATTATTTTAACATAAAATTATACCAATACTTTTCAAATTATTCCACAAAATTAAAACAGAATGGATATTGTCAGATTCATTTTATGAGATCTCAGTCACCCTGATACCCAAAGCACACAAATATTTAACAAAAAAAATTACAGGCCTATTTCCCTCATGAACAAAGATGCAGAAATAATCAATAAAATACTTGCAAATCAATTCCAAGAAAACATCAAAAAGATCATCATCATGTCCACACGGCTTTGTCCCAGATATGCAGAGATGGCTCAATATATAAAAATTGTCAACATATTTCACAACATATATCAACTAAAAGGAAAGGAAAAACTACATGATCATCTTAATAGATCCTGAAAAAGCCTTTGAAAACAATTCAGCACCCTTTCATGGTAAAGTCTTGGAGATATTAGTGATACAAGAGACATAACTAAACACAATAAAGGCAATATGCAGCAAACTAATAGCCAAAATCAAATTAAATGGATAAAAGCTCAAACAATTCCACTAAACTCACGAAGAAGACAAGGCTGCCCATTCTATCCTTATCTACTTAATATAGAACTTGAAATTCCAGGTAAAGCAATAAGACAATGAAAAGATTGAACTAACAGTGATTGGATAGGAAAGGAAGAAATCAAATTATCACTATTTACACATAATGCAGTAAACTCCTACAGTTGATAAATACCTTCAGTGAAGTTGGTAAATACAAGACTAACTCAACAAAAATATCAGTAGCCTTCCTATATACAAATCTGTCCATCTGTAGGTTTAATGTGATAAAAATACCCATCCTATCAAAAACAATCTAAAGATTAAACACAATCCCTATCAAAATTCAAATGGGATTTTTTACTGGCCTTGAAAGGACAATATTCAAATTCATATGTGGAAAAAAAACCATGATAGCTCAAAGTAATCCTGAACAATAATGGAACTACTTGAGAAGTCACTATCTTTGATTTTATGCTGTACTCCAAAACTATAATCCAAAACAAAAACAAAACAAAACAAAACAAAAAAAATCCACAGGGTATTGGTATTAAAATGGACAAATTAATCAATTGAATAAAACTGAAGGCCCAGATATAAATCTACATACATCTGGATACCTGGATTTACAGAAATAAGCCCAATATGAACAATGGAAAAAAGAAAGTGCCTTCAAAAATTGTTGCTGGTCAAACTGGATGTCTGCATGTAGAAGAATGTAATTAGATCCATATTTATCACTTTGTACAGAACGCAAGTCCAATTAGATCAAAGGCCTCAACATAAATTAGGAAACACTGAATCTGATAGAGGAAAAAGTGAAGAATAGCCTTGAATGCATTGGCACAGGAGACAGCTTCCTAAACAGAATACTGATACCACAATCACTAAGATCAATAATTTAATAAATGAGACCTCCTTAAACTGAAAAGTTTCCATCAGGCAAAGGACACCATCAACAGCACAGAATGGCAGCCTACAGAATGGGAAATAATTTTTCACCAATTTCACATTTGATAAACAGGCTACTATCTAAAATATATGAAAAATTCAAGAAACTAGATGTCAACTAAAAATCCCATTAAAAATTAAGTGCAGATCTAAACAGAATTCTCTACAGCGGAATCTCAAATGACTAATAAAGACTTCAATAAATGTTCAGCATCCTTAATCATCAGATAAGTGCAAATCAGACTACCTTGAAACCCCATTATATACCTCTCAGAATGGTTAAGATCTGTAACACAAATGACAACACATGTTGGCAAGGATGTGGAGCAAGAGGAGCACTCTTCTATTGCTGGTGGGCATGCAATCTTGTACAGCCACTGTGAAAATAAATAAGGTGGTTCTTCAGAAAATTGGAAATTGATCTACCTCAAGACTCAAGTATACTAGTCTTGGGTATATAACCAGAAAATGCTTCATTCTACCTCAAGGGTATTGGTCAACTCTGTTTATTGAGTTTTATTTATAATGACCAAAAACTGTAATCAACGTGTATGTCCCTCAACAGAATAATGGATTTAAAAATAAATGTGGTACATTTAAAAGCAGTGAAAATGACAAGATGAAATTTCTAGGCAACTGGATAGAAATAGATAAAATTATCCTGAGTGTGGTAACCCAGGTCCAGAAAGACAAATATGGTATGTACTCAATTATAAGTAGGAATAAGCTGATAAATAAATATTAAGTACACTACAATCCACAGACTCAGGCAGGCTAAGTAAAAAGGAGGGCTTCAGAAGGAAATTATAGAACTCCCTGGGAAGGGGAAATAGAATAGATTTTGTGGGGATAGAAATAGTAGGGACCGGGTAGTGGCAATGGACTGAGATAGAGAATATGAGGAGAGAACGGGAATTGGATGTCATTTGGGAATGAAGTGGAAAACTAGTACAGTTGACTCCCTGAAACTTATAAGGGTGACCCAAGGGAGGACTCCTAGTAATGGAAGATATGGAACCTGACTGGACAATTTTCTGTAATAAGGTAAGATGTCCAGTAGTGGGACTGATATATCAACAAAGCCACAATACATTTGACCTAATTTGTCCTACCTGCAATATGTGCTGGAATAATGGCTAGCCAGAGCCTGTTGAAGTAACCAACTAAAAACTGGTCTAATTTGAGGTCCATGACACAAGAGGGATCCCATGCCTGATACTACCTGAATGACCAGTAACCAATGTCTGCATAGCCTAGAGACCTAGAATAGAACCAAATGTGACTGGTTTTAAAATTTCAATTAAATGATTCATATATATATATATATATATATATATATATATATATATATATATGATATTTTATTTGCATTTCAGATGTCAATCCCTTTTCCCATTTCCCCTCCCCAGAAAACCCCTATCCCATGCCCCCCCTTTTCCATTTGGCAATTAAATGATTCCTAATGTATTGTGTGATATGCGTAGATTGGTGCCTAGCCCAGTTTTCATCACAGAGACTGCCTCTGGCAGTTTATAAGAGTAGATGCAGAAAACCACAGCCAAACATTAGGCAGAGAGAGGGGAGAGGGAGAGAGAGAGAGAGAGAGAGAGAGAGAGAGAGAGAGAGAGAGAGAGAGAATTGTAAAGTCCCTTCTCTCAGAGCTCCATGAATCCCATGGAAGAGAATGGGGTGAAGAGCAAAGTAGGGCTCATGAGGGCTCACAGAGGATGAGAGGTAATCATGTAGTCTTCACATGTCTTCGCTAGATCTTCTGCGTATATGTTAAGATTGTTTGCTTATTTTGTGGGGAATCCTGATAGTGAGAGTGAGGTTGTCTCTGACTCCTTTAACTGTTGTTTTTTTTTTTTTTTTTTTGACCACTTTCCTCTTACTGGGTTTCTTTGCTCAGCCTTAATGTGAGGGTTTGTGCCTAGTCATATTTTATCTTGTGCTGCATTTTGTTGTCCCTGGGAATCTGCTCTTTTCTGTGGGAGGTGGAGGTTGAGGAGTAAATCTAGGAAAGAAGGGAGGTAGGAAGGGACTAGGAGAAGTGGGGGAAGAGTGAAAATTGTGGGCCATATGTATAAAAAAAATAAATGATAAAAACCCTCCAGTTTATTCTATTGAATGAAATTCTTTGAAAGAGATGAGGACAAACAAGGTGTAAGCTGAAACTCCAAAGTGGTAGATCCATTTAACTTGAGTTGTATATTAAAAATGTACATGAAAATGACCAAGCATAGTACAACTACCTCAAAACCAAGAATGAATTTTTACATGTTAATTCTTCTTCAGCCATAGGAGATATATGCACCAGAGGTTATCAAACTAGAACCCACAAGCCAGCTCTCTGGTTTTATGTCTAAAATGTTACTGGACTTTTCACACTTACTTTTTAAAACAGCCTTTATATTGTGGCTTGTACAAGAAAACCATGTTGTACTCAATCATAAAGTATTTCCTAATGATTCTGAAATTATATTTCATCTTCATGATTATCATCATGTATTATTGGCAAGAAAAGAAGAGTATTAGTTACCCTCATATACCTGCAAGTAAAATGTCAGTTATTGATGAAAGTGACACTTTTATTTGTTGTACATTACCATTGCAAGTTGGATCTTTAGATTTCCTTCTGAAATATTCAGTATGTTAGGTTCACTTAGCAATGTGTTATTTTAATTTTTGTTAACTTATCAGAAACTCTTTTTAGGATAGGTTAATTCTAGTAAGACTGATCCAAAACAGTTGTTTTTCTTTTGGTCACATTTGTAATGGAGATGGTCACTGTTTTAATATAATATTATCAACTTCTCCATATATTTTCAGGTGAGGAAAGGGGATTCCTCTAAAAAAATCCACAAATTCCCCATGCCTAAGAACTTTTCACATGCATTATAAAATTCAAGGATAAGACCAAACACAGTACTTCTCAGCATTTCATGAAAAATACATTTATGGACTCAGCTCAGCAGGTAAAGGTGCTTGCTATGCAAACCTGGTAACCTGAGTTCATTTGATCTTCAGAATTTGAGTTAAAGTTGAGGGTGAAAACCAATATCACAAAGTTGTCTTCTGTTCACCACATGTGTATGTTGGCAAATGCATTCAAACATATATCACTTATTCCCACATGATAAATTTGAGAAAAATTTAAAAAACATTTATAGAAGCCAAATTTCAAATACAATAAAGTAAGGTATCCATGAATAAAAGAAGCCAGGATGCACTGTTCTTCAAATTATACAATCAAGATCAAGGCATTCCTTAATAGCTAGTTAAAGAAGCGTTCTAATCTAGGTGTAAGCACTGAAAACAATAAAGATTACATGCCTTCCAAAATATGATCATTGATGCAATATTGACATTATGATCTAAGAAAAATCAATCAATTTCTCAGTGTGTTTAAGACCCAAACTACTAGATAAAATCCACATCCAGTACTGTTAACAGAGCAAAGAACTGGTAGCTAGATGAGTTATAGTCCCTAAGGGAGAATCTATTAACATTCTTATGCTTAATGGTCCCAGCACCAAAATCACATCTGATGAATTATTGCTATACACATAGATCTGTGCATCACTCAGCTTTCACCAGGGAATCATCCATGGTAATTAGCATAGATACCCACAACCAGTCAACATGTAGAGAATAAAAATCTTTCGAATACTCAGCCCCAAATTTTATACACACACACACACACACACACACACGTATATATGTGTGTGTATGTGTGTGTATACGTATACATACATACATACATACATACATATATATAGTGTGTATGTGTGTGTATATACACACACACATATATATATATATATATATATATATATATATATATTGAAACTTAAAACTTAAAACGTGTATTGGCCACTATTCTACCTGAACCACCCAATTCCAACCTACCAGAGCAACCTACCAGTCTATACAAAAAAGAAGTTTGAATGTGCTAAAAACCAGTCAGTGTATAAAGGGCTGGTGGTGATCAACAGAAGGTAAACTAATACTACCTGCCTTTTTAGCAAGAACCATTTTCAGAAAAATTTACAGAGTTATCAATGAAAAATTTACAGTCACCAACATAGACATCAGATGAATGGCAAATGCAAGCAATCGTGACTTTCAAAGATATACAGAGCACTCTTGAGGAAATAATAGCAAGCTGTAAAGCTTGCCAACTGATCAATATTTCCAGCAATCTCAAATATTCAGGTTCCTGACTGTGAAGTAAGAGACTTGGGGTCAATTGGGAAGTTGATTTTATGGAGATCAAGCCAGGAAGATATGGCTACAAGTATCTGCTGGTATTTGTGGACACTTTTGGGTTAGGAGCTTTTTGCATTTTGCATTTTCTTTGATGTTGTGTCAATGTTTCCTATGATCTTATTCACTTGAGATTCTCTCTTTTATCTCTTGTATTCTGTTGGTGATACTTGCATCTATGAATCCTGATCTCTTTCCTAGGTTTTCTATCCCCTGGGTTGTCTTCCTTTGTGATTTCTTTGTTGTTTCTATTTCCATTTTCTGATCCTGGATGGTTTTGTTCAATTACTTTGCCTGTTTGGTTGTGTTTTCTTGTGATTATTTAAGTGATTTTTTTTGTGTGTGTTTCCTTTTTCAGGGCATCTACCTGTTTACCTGTGTTCTCCTGTATTTCTTCAATGGAGTTAGATATGTTCTTCTCTAAGTTCTCTATCATCATCATGAGATGTGGGTTTCAATCAGAATCTTGCTTTTATGGTTTGTTGAAGTATCCAGGACTTGCTATGATGGGAGAACAGGGTTCTGATGATGATGCCAAGTAGTTTGGTTTCTGTGGCTTAGGTTCTTGTGCTTGCCTCCCTCCATCTGGTTATCTCTGGTGTTAGTTGGTCTTTCTGTCTCTGACTGGAGTTTGTTCCTCCTGTAGGCCTGTGAGCCTGTTATCTTAGGTGTGTCAGCATTCTTTGGAGACCAGCTCTCTTTGGGCAGCATTTGGATATGGAAGGCTAAAGGACAGCCTTAGGATCATCTGATTTTTATTTTTGAGTTTACAATATAATTATAACATTGCTCCCTTCCTATTTCTCTCTCCAAACCCTCCCACATACCTCCCACAGTATTCTTCATATTCATGTTGTCTTTAAAAATTGTTACTCTGTGTGTGTGTGTGTGTGTGTGTGTGTGTGTGTGTGTGTGTGTATGTGTGTGTGTGTATCTTTAAATATAACCTGTTGAGTCCATATTACTTGTATTGATGTTTTCAGTCATGACCACTTGGCACTGGACATCAAATAAGTATGTAAGTTCTTGGGTAAGATCCCCTATCCTGCTCCCAGTGTTCTTCAATTGCCTGTATTTCTTTTTGAAGAATCGAGGCCTCTTAGACTTTTCTGTATAGGAGATATTTATTTCATAATTCTTAACAATAGGAAAATGACAACTATGAAGTACTATGAAGTAGGAATAAAAATAATTTTATGGTTGGGAGCCACCACAGCATAAGGAACTATATTAAAGCATCACATCATTAGAAAGGTTGAGAATCACAGGATGAAATACTTTTATTCTGCTTAAGATCATAGCAAAAATATGACCTCTAATGAAATTTTTTTATACCTATAGATGAGTGATTTGCTCAACTATTGTAAGAGAAGCTTACTCTTGCAGGAGACAGGGATTAACACAGAGACCCACAACTAGATATTATGTAGCTACTGAGAGATTTTGGAACATTCTGTCTTGAACAGTATGTATTCAATAAATTCCTCCCTTCGGGGCTCAGGGAACTATGCAGAAGATGAGGCAGAAAGACTGTGAGAGCTAGAGGGAATAGATGACTCCAAGAAAGCACTGTCTTCTAGACAAAAGAGGACTATGCACATATGATCTCACAGAAATTATAGCAACATGCAAAAGGGCTACAAAAGGGCTGTAGGCCTTTTTTAAATTAATGATGAGGTAGGACCCAGCCCATTTTCAATAGTGTTATTTTGGGGCAGGGGCCTTGGGTTCTATAAGAAAGCAGACTGAATAAGTCATATTAACCAAACCAGTAAGTAGCAAACCTCTATGGCCTCTACATCAGCTCCTGCCTCCAGAATCCTACCCTGCCTGACTTTGTAGAGTGAAAAATTATAAAGACCATTTTATAAAATATATACAGGCTCACTAGTTCCAAGAAGGCGGAACTGAATGTAGGATTTCAGGCCTTCACTGCCCTGGGATACATCCTGGGAAGAGTATTTACATTCCTCAAGCCTCAGGGAAAAGAACCCACCTGTGGGTGAGGAAGGCCCAAAGCAGGAAGACACATTCCTAACCACAAAAAGATGCAAGTCACCTAGGTGGGACTTCAACAGGAGCAAGTGAGAAATAGTTTAACCTGAAATAGTCAGTAATAACATGGTAAGACTACAATCTTGAGAAGAATGAGTGGGCAGAGTGATTTTCACATGATCCTGTATCATTTAGGTTTGGGCTTCTCTGACATGTTTCGATATTCTTATGTTATATATCCTTGACAACCCCTCACCCCCCTTCCCACTCCCCTGATTTGTGGTTTAAAAACCCTCCCCAGACTGACTGGCGGAGTCAAACTGTACTCCTGCGCAAGTGTGCAGTTTGAATGCTGGCTGCCAGATCCCTAATAAACCTCTGCTAATTGCATCCAGTAACGGTGTCTTGGAGTCTGTGGGTGTTCGCGACTTGAGTAAGGGTCTCCTGAATTTGGAGGTCTTCAACTTCATGTTCTAGCTTCCTTTGATAATGAAAAGTTCTACGTAAGTATAAGCCAAACACACACACACACACACACACACACACACACACACACACAAACCCTTTTCTCCCTAACTGACTTTTTTTCACTGTGTTTAACAGTAAAAAATCTAACTAAGATAAGGTCGTTTTGGTTATACTAACTACACTTAAGGGTAGGCCCCATAGAGAGCAGTAGATTGTCAACACAAAATTAACTCAATGATATTTTTGTACACATTTTGTCTTATGGTGTTTTGTTTTAGAATTGTTTGTTTTTCTGGAGTTTTTGTATAATATGGTTACAGATTTTGTGTTTTAAGTGTTTTGTTTGTATTTTTTAATTATTTCATTTTTGGTTCTTTATTTGCCTATTTGTTTTCTAAAGAGAGAGAAAGAAAAGGCATGAAGATAGGTGAGTTATTAGATTAAAAGTCTCTGGGAGAAATCAAGAAAGGGGAAACCATGAAGAAAATATATTGTATGATTTTTTTCAATTAAAGAAAGGGAAAGAGGAGAAGATAAATTTGGGTAAGTAAAGAATTTGGGTAGATGTTGGAGGAGTCAAATGAAGTTAGTGAATAAGATCAAAGCGGTGTATTAAATTCTCCAAGAATTAATAAAATGTTAAAATATACAACATAACATCCTCAAAGAATTATCAAAACATTATATTAACAAAGATGCTGAATATTTTGGAAATGGTTAAAAAGTTTTGTGATACTATGAACCTGTGCAATGCTTTAATCATTAAAATATTTCAGCATTTAGGTAGAATGTTTTTTATAACTGCATGAATTTTTATCTTATATACTGCTAAGTTTTTGAGAACACTTTTAGTATCATTATGAAAATGTCATAAAATAAAATTTGTTATGTATTCTCACACCTATAGTTTCTAAACATGGTTAAAATTATAATAGCATGATTTTCACTAATTTTGGATTATACTCCAACAATTAAAACATCATTTTTGTCAAAAATGAGCTTCATAACTGGAGTTGAATATTTTATAAGCATTCCTCCATAGTATTATAGAAATAATAATGATTTTAATTTAGTTCTCATTTTAAACTCACTTATTTAATAATCTATAAATCAACATGACTCTAGCCTGGATATAATGACTATTTCATGAATATCACTTTTATCATTGTAATCTGGAATTTGACTATATTCTTTATATGCTTGTCGTTATTTTTGAGATATATTTTAATTATATCATTTATCCTTTTCCTCCCTTCAAACTTTCCCATATACTTTTCCTATTCTCCTTCAAATTCATGACCTATTTTTTTCATTAATTGGTTTTGCATATGAAAGTCCCCAAACTCAGGAGACCCTTACTCAAGTCTCGGGAAGTCAGAGCCACCCAAACCATACCTGGATGCAATCAGCAGAGGTTTATTAGGGAGAGCTGGCTGGCCAAGGTCAAATCGCTTGCCCACGCAAGAGCTGTATTTGACAAAAGACCAGCAAGCTGAGGGGCTTTTTATAGCACGGGGTGGGGAAAGGGGGGAATTTTTGCGTGGTTACACATGATTGGTTGCTTTATAATTTTGAACATCAGCAGGCTGTACCAGTAATGGGGGCGGGGGGGCAGTTCCTGTAGGTGGAAGCTTATCTAGGTTAGCAGAGCATCTAGTTAGACTTAAATTGCAGCTTTCTGGAACACTGGGAAGACCTGGGGGGGGGGTGGTAACCAAGGAAACATAACATAAAAACAGTGTAAAGTTAGCTAGTTCGTGGAACCACCCAGATGACTTGCATCTTTCTTTGTGGTCAAGAATGTGTCTTCCTGCTTTGGGCCTTCCCCACCCACAGGTGGGTTCTCTTCCCTGAGGTCTAAGGAATGTTAATCCTTTGACTCAGGGATAATGTATCCTGGGGCAGTGAAGACCTAAAATAAAAAAAAAAAAGCATGTATATATTTTATAAAATGGTATTTATAATTTTTCACTCTACACCATACATATATGTATTATATATACATATGAGCAAAATGAAGGAATATAGTAAGTAAAAATAGAGTTTAGGTGCATTTATGTTGGTTGAATAACTATACATAAATGGTATCACTTCCTGAAGTAGTCACAATAAACAAGGATCTACTATGATTTTCCTGAAAAATTTGCTTTGCCAATAGAATTTAATAATACATACATAGAACATATTTATTTGTAGATAGGATAAGTTCTAATTTTATTTAAAGAGAGAAATTGGCTTTTATTTATTTTTACATTTTTATTAAATAATTTATTTACATCTCAATTTATGCTTCCCCTCCCTCCTCTCCTCCAGTGCTTCCTTCTCAACTCGCCTGCACACATCTTCCCTCCTCCCTTTCTCCTCAGAAAAGGGGAGGTCTCCCATGGAGATCAATCAGCCTTACTATAGCAAGATGCAGAAGGACTAGGTGCATCTTCTCCTAATAAGGCTAGACAATGCAGCCCAGTTAGGAGTTCAAAATGAAGCTCCACAATTGTTACATATTTAGTGCTTTTATTCTTGTGTGGCTTGAGTATTTTCTTCTCTGCATGAATCTATTTGCTGTTATAAAGCATCTTGTATGTTTATAGGCGTCTCTTTTTTCAGGTTAGGGAAATTTTCTTATATGATTTTGTTAAAATATTTTCCTGGGCCTTTGAGCTGGGAACATTCTCTCTCTTCTATTCCTTTTGGGGTTTGTTTTTTTCATAGTGCCCCAGATTTCTTGGATTTTTTTTTTTGTGTGTCAGGACTTTTAAATTTCACATTTTCGTTAACAGATGTATTTTTTTCTATTGTGTCTCCTACACCTAAGGTTCTGTCTTCCAACTCTTATAGTCTTTTAGTGATACTTATGTCTAATCGTTCCTGTTCTCTTATGTGAGTTTTCCATCTTTAGAATTCCCCAAATTTCTGTTTTTATTGCTTCTATTTCCATAGAAATGTATATAACTTGTACAATTTTATTCATTTCTTTCACCTATTTGATAATATTTTCCTGCATTTCTTTAAGGGATTCATTTCCTCTTTGAAGGCCTCTATTATCTTTATTATATTGGGCATTTTCTCATGTTCAGGTGTGTTTGGATATCTAGGAATTGCTGTAGTAAGATTTCTGGGCTCTGGGGCTGCCATATTGCCTTGGTTGTTGTTGATCCTGTTCTTACACTGGCTTCTGCCCATCTGGCTTTTATTGTTTGTATAGTTTTAGGTGCTGATTTCTGAGTTTATTTTTTGTTAGATGGATATTTTTTTGATTTCTTCCCCTTTTTATTCTGTTCCCTCTGTCTTCTGATGAGAGTGGCCTGGGATTCTGATGACTGTGACCGGTAAGACTTCTGGTCCAGTAGGGTGTCTTAGTCGGGATTTTATTATCTGGCAGTTTCATGGCCTATTTGGCCTCTGCAGTTTTGAGTGCTAACATTTCTACTGCGGTTACTATTACCAGTGTGGCCTGAGTGCTTTAGTGCCTGCATGGACTCTGGGAAAACAGGTAGGATTTTCAAGTGAGAAGTGGAGCTCAGGATATGGGGTGCTGTTTTCCTATGTTAAGTGTGCTTTCAGGAGATTGGTGGGTAAGGTCTTGGAACAGGGTCTTACCTGGTGCTTTCTGGCCTCCAGAAAAACAGAGTTTGAAGCAGGAAATGGACTTTAGAATATGATCTGCATTTTACTGCTGTTTGGTGTGCTTTCAGGGGGAGTTTCTGGTAACATATTTTTAAATATTGCAGTACTGTTTAAAAATAGTGCATGAAATAAAGTTTCATGTTGGTATCACAAAATTCTCACTGCATATATCTTGATATCTTGGGCAGAAATTGATCAGGCAGAACTATTTACAAATATACATTTTCCATGTGCTACTACCTCCTCAAACTTGAGCAAGGGCTAACATCCTAAACAGTGAGCACAGCAACATAATAAAGGAAATATTTTGCATTTTGTAGAATTATTTAAGAGAGCCAAAATAAGTAGCATTTGTGATATGATATAAGGATTTGTTTGTTTTACAATATTTATTTCTTCAATATTAAAAATATACAAACAAATGCACTTAGCATCTATCTCAAGTGAGGGGACTATGGCTACTTGAACACATATGGAGAATTGCATCCCATTCTCAACATTGTACTTCAGAAAGAATATTGAAGATGATCCAAACACATTCCAAGAAAACACCTCAATGTAAGATACTTTTGAGGAAAATAGTTTTGTTTTATTTTGTTGTCTTGAAGGCTTCAAAGGACATGCCAAAGGTCTCTAAATATTTAGTGGTATAGTTAGTGTTAATCTTAGAGTTAGATAAAAGAGAAATAGCTATAAATTTAGCAAAAGAAATTTTATTAAAATCTGAAGACTCTCTTAAGAATGGCGTCTTCTCAATACTAGAATGAACTGTGACAACAAGCACAATGCTCAACACTTCTGAAATATAATGCAACTTAGAAATCATAGTCACTACATAAATGAGATGGCATTTTAAAATGTGGTAGATCACTTAAAACCTATAGTTAATATGGTAACTCTTGCATTATTATTAGCACAGTATCAGGATGTATTTGAATTGCTATAATGTACTTGACAGTAAAACAAAAATAAAATATTCTCATAGTCCACAATCTATTTTTTAGTATCACATAGACTTTATATTGAGAATAAGAACAAAGCTCAAAGTATAGCACTTGGCTAGAATACAGAAATCTCTAATTTCCATTTTGAGCACCATGAAATGCTTTCTGAAGTGGGTATTTAAAAAAATATGATGTGACTTTATACAATAAGAATTTACAGTATCTGAAGAATCATGGAAAAATAATCAACGTAGTTATCACTTTACGCAACATGTATTCTTACTTACATTGTAGAACACAAGCAGTTTTCATTGTATGAATACAATATGTCATGCCTGGAAGATTCTTTTCTTTCTGTATTACAATGCTAATTGGTGAGGGAAGAGTAGGTACATGCTGGAGTTTATATATAGGGAAATCAAATTATGATAATCTAAATAATTGAAACAAAGTCATAAGCTACATAATGAAAAATAACAGAGATTCTGGTTAGTCAAACTTGGGTTTCCACTATACCAGGCATCATGAAACTAATGTACATTTTCCAGAGAGGGGTCAGAATATGTAGATGCAGGATATTCTAAAAAATTAAACAATAAAAAAAAACTACATATGTTTGATAAAACTCCAAAATTATAGAACTAAGAGATACTATTTAAATTGAAAATAAAGCTACATAAATGTTCCTTTAAATTATATTAGATAAAAATGTATATTAATAACATATTTCCTATTTAACATGTCTTACAATTAAGCAATGCTTCCTAATTTATGACCCAAATTTCAGTTGCTCCAGTTTCTTCCATGTTCCCACATGTCCTTCCCCCTGTGGAAAAAGAAACAAACAAAAAATTTTCTTGTACATTTTCTTTCATCTATATAATCATCACTAAATTATTGAAAGAAAGCTTCAGTCTTACTTTCATATTCTGACACTGTCACATATTCTGCTTAGATGTTTCTTTATAAAAATAATATCTTTATTCATTCCAGTCTTGCATTCTTTGAAAGCCAGTCATTTGAATCATTTTTAATTACATATGTGACTTTCTTTCTGAAGAATATTGTAATATAGTAATCATTTTGAAATAATTCCAGCATCTTTATGTGATTGTATTTGAGTAATGAGTAGAAAATATAGTAAGACCTTGTATTACAATGGAAATGATTGTTTCCTGATATAGTTAAAGGAAAGTGTTTTATTGTTCATAATAGAGAAATAATATAGAGAGAAAGTGTACAGAGCAGAAAGAAAGTAAAACAGATTAGATATGAACACTGTAACTGCAAACCAGGAAGAATAACAGGGATAGCATAATGAGAGAATATATATATAATATATACACATATATATACATGTATATATTATATATGTACATATAATATATAATATATACATATATACATATAGCATATATATGATAGAATAATGAGAGAATATATATATGTGTGTCTATATATATAGACACACATATATATAT
>JANHMN010000005.1:79206319-79290555 GCA_030674055.1 Rhabdomys pumilio
ATATATATATATATATATATATATATATATATATATATATATATGAAATATATGAAGTAACTATACATATATATACTTTATATTATAGTTATTGTGTTTTTGTGTGTCAGAGAGAGAGAGAGAGAGAGAGAGAGAGAGAGAGAGAGAGAGAAGTAAGGCTAGCAATAGCAATGGAGAAATCCTTACCATTATATAAAGTATACAACCGGGGATGTTAGAAGGCCTAGGGTGTTAATATAAACTTTGAAATATATAACAAGTACTTCTTATACATAAGGACTGAGGGAGCCTACAGACCCATATGGGTTTTGATATGCAACTGTAGGTATATGTTGGTGAAGTCATGTGTCCCTTCTGCCAGAGCAAATGGGAATTACCACTTCTTGGCAGATGAAAATCAGTTTTACAAGTTCTGGAGGAAATCTGGCTTTTATAGTTTGAACTCATTTCCAGATATTTTAAACTTTGAGACCTAACAATTTAAAATGCACTCTGTTGGTTGAAGTAACTATAAGCTTCCAGAGATACTATTTATTTTATTTACTTAATGTGTTCATTTGTTTGTGGTGAGATTATCAGTCATACACTAAAAAGAACATGTAGAATATTCACACATGCATATGGTCATTTTCTCATTTTGTGTATATGTACATAGTATATGTACATCTATTCACATGTGTGCCCATGCAGGTCTATGTCCATGTTTGTGTGTATCACTGAGGAGGCCAGAATTTAATACTGAGTATTTTTCATAATGGCTCGTCATCTTACATATTAAGGTATGTTCGTTTCTTGAACCCAGAGATCCATGATTCAGCCAGTATAGTTATCCAGCTAGCCTCAAGCATCATGTGAATCTTCCTCAGGAATTCTGGGACAACAGGAAAGTGATTACACCCATCTGGCATTTACATGAGTGAAGGAGATCAAAACTAGGTATTCCTAACTGTTCAGTAAGCATTTACTCATTGAGCATTTCCCCAGGCCTGTGACATGATTATTTATGAGTTTATGCTTGCATGTGCATGTGCTTGCATTCATGCTCATGCATGTAGCTTCTATTTATAACATTTATCTCACACAGTGAACTAATAAATCCTATCTCTTATGCTTCTTTTATGTGATATATATTTAAATTTATAGTATATATATATATATACATACATATATATTATTGATTATTAATATTATACTAATATATGTAGAATATTATAATAAGAGACAAGGAATCAAAGGTGTAGTTTCTCTTGTTCATATTCTGTATACAATTCCTCCCAACTTACAAAACTGTAACTTAAAAAGGTAGTCATCTACTCCTGCATACCTGTTACATAATTGTTGAGTGGAAGAATAAGACAATAATCATACTACAGGAGTTAATGAAAACATACAAACATACAAGAGACACTGATCTGTAGCACTTTTGAAATCCATACAGTCATGTGTTGATATTTCTTTGATTTAAGGCTCAAAAATACTGTCTGAGGAGGATTCTAGGCTCTGTTTTCTGAGTATTTGGTTTTCAATCTTAACCATCCTTTCTTTTCTATAAAAGCACAGTCTTTATTTGCAGCTTGGTAAGTTTGAAAGGTTCTTTCCTATCTACAGACATGTAGGGATCAACTGCCTTGTTTTTTATTTTATACTTTCTCATTCTGTGCATGGTACATATTTTAGAATTTATTGGATGTATCTTATGAATAAATGTATAGCTTATAATAATGACAAATGCTTCTGAAAATAGCACTTCATTGGCTGAGGCAAGAAAAAGTCAAGTTCAAGGCTACATTGGAGTACATAGTAAGACCTTAATTCAAAACATAAAAAGATAAATTATGAATGATAACAATCAGGCACATCTATGGACAGCCCAAAGGAAGTCCAAGGCAATGTTGACAACCACACATCTTTACAACCAGCTCCCAAGGAACATGACACTGAGTATGTCATAATTAACAGCCCAGAAGGAACACATTGTCACCTCTATTACAGGTCTCCTTATGCATGCTCTATGGCCCAAGCAAAAAGCCACATTGTAAAGAAAAAAGCCACATTGAGGTTGGAGAGATTCAAGTAGGAGAATAAACTCCATTTTGCTTTTCAGGTTGCATTTTAAGTTAACTTTTCCTCAGAGTGACTTGGCTCCCACCTTTGAGTTCTGACAAAATTCATGAGATATTCTTGGTAGTTGCAAAATAGACGTAATAACTCTGGCCAGCCAATAGCAATAGGGTGAGCTAAGGAAACATGAGTAGTTCTCAGGTCAAGATGCTGTTTTTAGATATGTGGTCCCTCCTTGTGATTTGACCAGATGTTGTGAATCAATCAGTTTAAAGGCCAACATTCTTTCACTCTATTATGCAATCATGTAATGCCAGTGCTGGAAAACTGCCATATGCAGATTTTTTTCCTTTATAAACCCAATTCCCTTAGACCTTGGGACCACTCTCCTATCCTGTTGTAAAAAGAAGGTTTGAGGCCCAGGCTTTTGCCTGAATAAAGACTCTCATGTGCTTGCATCCAAGTTGTGGTTCCTAGTGGTCTCTTGGTCTCTTTGGAGGTCTAGTGTCAGTCTGTAAGTATCTGGTGTCTCGGTGTAATATCCAGGCCTGTCCTAACTTTCGTTTTTGAAAAAAAAAAGCTTTGGAGTGTTGCTATAGGCAACAAGATATGACTAAGAGCAACCAGATACCCCTAGAGCTCCTAGGGACAAAACCACCAACCAAAGAGTACACATGGAGGACCTCAAGGCTCCAGCCACACATGTAGCAGAGGATGACCTTGACATGTATCAATGAGAGGAGAAGCCCTTAGTCCTGTGAAGGCCCAATGCCAGTGTAGATTAATGCCAGGGTGGGAAGGCTGAAGTAGGTGAGTTGTAGAACACCCTCCTAGAAAAAAGAAGGTGCGATGGAATAGGGGGTTTCTGGGGTAAGGATTGGGAAAGGGGATAACATTTGAAATGTAAATAAAGAAAATATCCAATTTTTTTAAAAAGCAGCAAGGAGTGACTAAGAGCAGACAAGCTGGAGAGTCACAGCCATAGGGATCAGTGAGAAGTTCCTGACCCCGGGGTGGATGGAGTTCCCACTTGTCAATTTGAGAAATTTTTGGTGGAAGAAGGAAAGACCCACCATCAATTATTTTTCTCCCCATGTCACTTTAGGTTTCCAAGGCAGGAATTTGTGAGTCTGAGTTTTTAGATTCAATTTTGCTTTCATTTGCAGAACAGTTATTTTGTGCATGTTTGTCTGTCTATTCTATTTCTATTGTTGTTTGGTCTTTATTTGCTTTGGATTGTGACAGACACCATGGCACAGACTGCTTCTTATCCCCTCAATTTTATTCTGACTCACTTTAAGGAAGTTAGGTCTAGGTCTCATAACCTCTTCTGAGATATAAAAAAGCAGGAAAATGGTCACTTATTTTAGCTAAGTGTGACGAGTTCTTGATGTTGGATGGCCACAGAAAATGAACTTCCATCTCCCCACAGTGTAGGCAGTAAAAGATGAAGTGTTTCAAAAGGCTCAAGGGCACCCTGATCAAGCCCACTATATAATAGTCTAGAAAGATTTAGTTACTAATCCACTACCATGAATTAAACCTTTCCTTTTTCCTCCTGCTAATGACACCTTGTCAACAGGAACAGTGCCAACCCTGTTGAATGACTAGCAAGAGTCTCTCAAACCAACAGCTCCTCTCTACACTGTCTTACAGGATAGTACCCCAGAGGATCTCATTTTCCCCCTCTGCCTTATAGACAACCTCTGCCTGCACCACAGGGTGATGAGGAACAGCAGGCAATAGCTCTAGCCCTGCCACTTATTCCAGCAGCATCAGCTTTGGGGGCACAAGGAAGACTCACAGAGGGCACAAGAAGTAGACACACTGTGTCCGCTGAGACTGGAGGGCCAGAAGCAGACACCATGTTGGTACCTGTATGGATAATAAGACCAGAAAACCAGCACAGGAACCAACCTCACCACTACTGGGCCTTGCTACTGCTGACCTATATAATTGGAAAATATAAAATGCTCAATTTTCTGAGAACCCTAAAGATGCTATTGACCTCTTTAGATACTGTTCTATTTACTCATCATCTCAACTGCAATGATTGCCAGCAATTTTTGCAGATTCTTTTTTACTGCTGAAAAATGGAGCTCATTATCCTAAAATTAAAATGTACCAGGAAATAACAGCACTTCAACCCAGAACCAAGCAATATTGATGGGAGATATGCTCTTAGGAGACCCAACTGGGACTTCAACCTGGCTGAAGGTAAAAGGTCTATCCAGGTCTACTGTCAGGCTTTGTTGGCAGGTTTTAAAGCAGTCACTAGGCAGCCCCCTAATTTGGCCAAAGATTGTAATGTTAGGCATGGACCTGATGAAAGTTCAGCAGCATTTCTCGCACAGCCCATGGAGGCATTTTGCTGCTATACACACATAGACTCTGAGAAAACAGAGAATTCTGGCACAGTAACCCTGGCTTTCATCAATCATTCAGCACATGACATCAAGAAGAATTTAATAAAACAAGAAAGATTAAGAGAAAAGTTGAGGGATTTATTGGAAATTGCAGAAAAGGTATACAATAATAGAGAAAACGTAGAAAAAAAACAAATTAAGACAGGAAAGACATTAAATAGAGATTTGGCCAGAGGTGTAGCCAACAATGTCTCAGATCCAGGGAAAAGGAAATGCTAACTCCAACAGATTGTTAGAGGTAAGGAGTCTAAAGAAGGCCACCAACTACCTAATGGTAAGAATCAGTGGATTTTCTGCAAAGAAGGTCATTGGGTTAAAAACTGTCCAAAGAAAAAGTTGTGGACTGAGGTCATGTCTGAGGAGAAAAAAGATGAAGAAAATAGGGTTTTGGAACAGTTCCCAAACCCAGAGTAACCCTTAGAGTGGAGAAACCCCTGAACTTCCTAGTGGATACTGGAGCTCAATATTTGGTGCTTTTGAAGGCCAAATGTCCAGTGTTTTCCAAAAAGTCTTGGTTCCATGGGGCCACCAGTACTAAAAAAATATTCATGGACTACACATAGATCAGTAGAGTTAAAAATGGGATGGGTAACTCATTAATTTATGGTCATCCTGAATTGCAGATACCCCTTGCTAGGGAGAGATTTGTTAACAAAGATGAGAGTTCAAATTCATTTTAATCCTGAAGATGTCAATTATTGGATTAGAAAGTCAACCCAATCCAGGTTTTGGCCCTTAACCTGGCCTCTGAGAATGAGTACAACCTATATAAGTCACCAATAACCCCAGAACAAGATTTAAATGTCTAAGGGGATTTCCCCAAGCATAAGCAGAAACAAGGGGCATTAGCTTAGAAAACTTCAACCTCCTGTGTTTGTTGACTTAAACCAGGAGCTAACCCAGCTCAAGTTGTTCAGTATCCCATGTCTCAGGAAGCATGGAAAGGGATAACACCACATATTCACATCTTGTTGACCTTGGGAGTCCTCAAGCCATGCTAGTTGGCTTGAAATACTCTACTGTTACCAGTGAAAAAGCCAAAATCTAACGATTATTATCTAGTCATCCAAGACTTAGATGAAGTCAACCACAGGGTGATAGACATAAAGCAAACAATGCCTAATCCCTATACTTTCTGACCTCATTGCATCTGGATCAAAAATGATATTCTATCCTTGATCTAAATGATGCCTTTTATAGATTACACATACCCCCCCAAGAGTAAGGAATACTTTGCTTTTAAATGGTATGACCCAGAAGAAGGCATCAATGAACAGCTAACAACCAACATATTACCCTTCTCCAATATATAGATGATCTTCTGATTGCAGCAGATTGGAAGGAGAGTTGCCAAAAGGGAACTCTTGTAAACTCTAGGGCACATGGGGTATTAAGCATCAGGTAAAAAGGAGCAACTTTGCAAGACCGAGGTTACCTACCTCAGTTACATTCTGAAGGAAGGCCAACAATGACTCTCAGTAGTGGAAAAAAGAGACTGTCTTTAGTATTTCTATACCCCAGACTTCTTCCCAAGTGAGAGGAGTTCTTGGGGTCTTAAGGCTTATGTAAACTATGGATTCAAGGCTTTGCCAAGATGGCTAGGTCTCTACATGAAGCCACCGAGGAATTTAAGGTCTTTATCTAGACTCAGGAACAACAGAAAGCCTTTAAAAAGGTAAAACAGACCCTGTTATTGGCTCCTGCTCTAGTACTACCTGATAGAACTAGACCATTGCATCTGTATATTAATGAGCGTGAAGGAGTAGCTAAAGGGTTCTTGACCCAAACTTTAGGAACATGGAAATACCTTGTGGCTTATTTATCAAAAAAACAGGATTCAGTGGCAGCAAGATGAACACATTGCCTGTGTATTATTGTAGCCACTGCACTGTTGATTAAAGATACAGATAATTTAACTTTGGGACAGAATTTGACTGTGACTGTCTCTCATGCAACTGAAAGGGTACTCAAGCAGCCTCTTGATCAATGGCTCAGTAATGCTCACATGACTCATTATCAGAATTTACTAATTAACTGTGGCCAAGTTACTCTTCAACCACCTGTTTCACTGAATCCTGTGACTCTCCTACATGCTCCTGACTTGAACCATCCACTAATTCCATCATTGTGAAGAGATTCTTACCTTGTACCCAACCTGACTTGAAGAACTCTCCTCTGCTGGAGGCAGAGCAAACTTGATTTACAGATAGGAGCAGCTTTATCCATGAGGGTCAGAGGAAAGCAAGGGTAGCCTTGACTACAAAAACAGGTAATCTGGGCTCATTCTCTTTCTCTAGACACTTCAGCTCAATAGTCAAACCAATAACATTAACATAGGCCCTCATCATCGGAAAAGGACTGAATGTTAACATCTCCATGAAAAGCCGGTATGCATTTGCAACTGCTCATGTACACAGAGCCATTTGCCAGGAATGAGGGCTCCTAAAAGTATAAGGAAAAACTATCAAAAATTAAGATGAAATTCTACAACTCCTTAAAGCCCTCAGCCTGCCAAAAAAAATATTCTTTGTTCAGGGCATCACAAAAGAACAGTGGCTACATGTAACAGCCTGGCTGACAAGGCTTCTAAAGAGGTAACCTTACAGGAAACAGCCATCTCTGTATTGGTCACTATTCTACCTGAATCACCCAACCCCAACCTACCAGTGCAACTGGTCTATACTGAAAAAGAGTTTGAATGGGCTAAAAACAGGCCCAGGGGTCAATGTATAGATGGGTGTTGGGGATCAACTGAAGGTAAACTAATACTATCTGCCTTTTTAGCAAGAACCATTCTCGGAAAAATTTACCGAGTCACCTGCTTGGGCGTCAGATAAATGGCAGATGCAGACAATCTAAAGTGATGTTCAAGGATATACAGGTCACTCTTGAGCATACAATGAAACCTATTAACTTGCCAACTGACCAATATTTTCAGCAATTTCAAATATCCAGGTTTTTGCCTGAGAGATAAGAGACTGGGGAGCCTATTAGAAGTTGATTTCACAGAGATCAAGCCAGGAAGATATGGCTACAAGTATTTTCTGGTATTCATGGAGATTTTCTCCAGTTAGACAGAGGTGTTTCTAACTAAGGCTGAGACAACAAGTTAGTAGCTAAAAAATTACTGGAAGATATCCTACTCAGGTATGGATTTCCTCATATGATAGGATCAGATTACAGACTGGCATTTCTGTCTAAGGTAAGTTAGGAAGTAGCAAATTTAATTTGAGGAAGATTGGAAATTTCATGGTGCATACTGACCCCAAAGTTCAGGACAAGTAGAAACAATGAATCAAACATTAAAAGAGACCTTAACTAAATTGATGTTAGAGACTGAGGGAGACTCTTTCCATTTTCCCTATATTAGGTAAGGAATACTTCTTACCAGATGAGACTAACCCCTTTTGAGATCATGGTATTCCAGCCCCCATTGTGTCCAACCTGCATTTGGCAGTCATTGAAGAACAAGAGGATGATGAATTAATATTTAGGGTCAGATCAACCTAATGGGTCTAAATTCACAAAAACAAATTGGACCTAAATTAAATGCCCTCTATGAGGCAGGCCACGTTTTGAAACTGCACAATTTTTGATCAGAAGACTAGGCCTATGTGAGGAGATTTTGCCAAGGCATGCTCGAATCCAGATGGAAAGGACCTTACATCATTCTGTTGACCATACCAACTGCCATCAAAGTGGACATAATTACCAACTGGGTACACTATACACACCAGACCTGCTAATCCATTCTCCACTAAAGGAGACTACCTGACTCCAGCTCCACCAGAATGGAAGGTTCAAAAGGGTACCAATCCCCTCAAGTTAAAATTGACTCAGTCCTGAGTCTACTGTCCCTGCTAATTGAATATATTGCAGCCCCTAACCCACACCGACTTTTTGATTCAACCTGAGGGATTCAAAATCCCAAGACTTTCTATCATGCCCAACTGGCCTGTACAAAAGGGCCAATCAGAATATCCTGGTTCAAAGACTTGATTTTTTGATTTGTGCTGGCTTCCTGATAAGTCATGGCCCAACACATAACAGACTCCTCAAGATTCAAATCCTAAATGCCAATGGAAGACTTTTTACATATGTCCAGATGGAAAAGAACTACCAAATGTTTTACTATACTGCCTGGGAATGTGGAACATCAGTCACTGGAAATGGGGGATGGAGGGTATTGAAAGACAATCTTATCAGTTTCCCTACAAAGGGACAACTCCAAGCTTCTGCTCAGGTTCACTGACAAGGAATAAAAAGCCAAGGGATGGGAAGCCAGAAAATCTTGGGGTCTCTAGCTCTACATTATCAGGGTTATAATTCTGGATTACTTTTTACAATCAAAATCCTAATAAGGCCGACTACAGGCAAGTCAACAGTGGCAGTAGTCCCAAATCAGATCCTGGCCAGTTCCCTCAAGTCAGTATTTGTTCCAATATCCTTTTGACTGAAAACTACAGTTACTCATTCACAAGGATCCTCTGTTCCCTCAGTTCTAAAACTCATTCCTGAACAACCAGAACCAGCAATTCCTTCTGGTCAATAATGACAAATACTTTCCAGATACTAAATGCTTCCAAGTCCAAAATGACTACGGCCTGTTGTTTATGTTATGATGCTAGACCTCCCCCCATTTATGAAGTCTAATAGCAGAATATAATGTTTCTGAAAGAGATTCCACTTGTGAATAGTCTCAGGATGGCCCAGCCTTAGCCCTCCAAACTACATTAGGACAGGATATCTGCCTGAGAAAACTCCACTTGTTACCTCTTTAATTTGGCCATTCACATAGTCCTTTCCAAATGGATTATCCCCCAAGAACAGGTATGGTGAGCCTATTCAACAGGATTAACCTCTTCTGTGAATGAGATAGTTCTTAATTCTTCTATCCCAGATGGGTTCTGTATCTTGGTTCAATTAGTGTCCTGCACAACATATTATTCAGGGGAAATGGTACTGAGATTCTTAATAGGACAAATTGAGGGAAGTGTTATGAGAGAAAAGAGGAAACCTACCTCTTTGACATTAACATTAATTCTAGGGGCAGGACTAGATGGAGTCAGCACTGGAATAGGTGCACTGGCATTGAAGAACAAGAATTTTAAAGGCAGACATAGATAAAAATATCCAGTGACTATGAAGATCTATTTCCCACCTAGAGTACAACATATATTCTCTGTCTGAAGTGGTGTTACAAAACAGGCAGGGGTTAGACATAGTCTTTCTTCAACAAAGTGGTCTATGTGTCACTATACATAAGGAATGTTCCTTCTATGTCAACCATTCTGGAGTTATCTGTGAGTCATTAGCTAAGGTCAGGGAAAGCCTATTCATGTGACAAAGAGAATGGTTAAGAATCAAAAAAGGTGGCACCATTCATTATTTGATTCTTCCCCTTGGTTAATCACTCTTATCTCCATCCTCATTCGAACCCTTAGTCATTCTTTTACTTCTCCTTACCTTCAGACCATGTATTGTAAACAAGCTTTTACAATAAATAAAACAGAGATTGGGAGCTATTCAATTAATGGTAATGAGGTCTCACTATCAACAAATTAACACAAAAAGTCTGACATGTAAGAGCACAAGATTGGCCTCCAAAGCTACTAGTAGGAGGGTGGAATGAAGATATTAAAGTAGCAGAATAAACTCCTTTTAGCTTTTCAGACTCGATTTTAAGTTAACTTGTCCTCAGAGTGACTTGACCCTCACCCTTGAGTTTTGAGAAAAACCGTGAGATATTCTTGACAGTTGCAAAATAGACATAACAGCTGTGGTCAGGGTGGCTGATAACAACAGGATGAGCTAAGAAAACATGAGTAGTTCCCAGATCAAGATGCTCCTTTTAGATGTGTTGTTCCTCCTTGTAGTTTGACAAGATGTTGTGAAGCTTAAAGGCCAACATTCCTTTACTCTCTTACACAATCATGTAACACCAAGCTTAGAAACATTGCTTGCTGTTTTTTCCTTTATAAACCCCATTCCCTTAGACTTTGGTGGCCACTCTCCTATCCTATTATAATAGGAAAATCTGAAGCCCAGACTCAAGTTTGAATAAAGACTCTCATGTGTTTGTATAAGAGTTGTGGTCCCTGGTGGTCTCTTTGGGGGTCTCACAATCTGAACATAATACCAGCAACCTCATGGTGGCTCATAACCATTTGTAATGTCTCCAATGACCTCTTCCAGTGTGTCTGAAGAAAGCTACAGTGGACTCATATAAATTATATATTTTTTTAAAGCTGTGTTTTTACTTCCCCCAGCCATTCTTCCCTTCCTTCCCCACAGACACAGCCTCTGCACTCCTTTCCCTTAATAAACCTCCCATGGAACACCTGTTGCATTGTCTGAGTTTTTGGAAACCATAGCCTAGTTCCATCAGTAGTACCTTCTAGACTCAGATATGCTGATTTTCAGTCTGACCACGTGTACTTCCCTACATGGAATAAGCCCACAGAATGGGGCCCTGTACCAACAAGTCTGCCTACTACTCAGGCTCACTTTTTGCCCATTTGACTGGTACATTTCTGCATTCAAACACCAGCAGATTGGTGAGTTTTCACCCTGGTTGGTTTAAAGGCCATCCTAGACCTAAGGGAACAGCTGTTGAGCTCCCAGCACCACTCTGGTTTCCTGTTGGTCTTCACATCTACAGCTGGCCCTTCTTGCTGATCCCCCACCTTAGGGTCCTTAGGTAATATTTCTTGCTTCTCAAGACACAGCTCACGGTCCCACAGATATGCTCTTGGAGTTAGGTCAATAACTAGAATGCTCATTGACAAGTATCCATAGCATACTTGTCAAAAGTAAACTTAGACCTGACCATCCAGGGATGTGCATCTCACATATGTGTTTTAGCAGCTGCTGAGCTCATTATCAAAAAAACTAATCCTTGAGTCACCGTGTATCACCACCTTCTCCTCTCATAACTTGTCCCAGTACTTAACTTACAAAGCCTTATATACTCAACCCCCCACCAGGGTTCTTTTTCTCCAGGTATCACTAATAGAAGAATCTACACTTACTTTCCAATAATGCTCACCTCTCAATATATCAAATAGTCTTCCTTGACTGAACACTGAATACTTCTTATCACATTTCTGCACTGAAACCTTAGAGAAATTATTGTTCCATCCCTCACACATATAGGAGGGGACATTGCTTCAGGCCATTTATACCTAGTATAATATGGCACCTCCTTTCCTTATAAAGGAGCTCAAAGATCTGGCTATGCTGTAGTATCAGATACAGAGGTGGTTGATGCACAGGCATTCTCTGGCCACACCAATAATCAACAGGCTGAACTAATAGCTCTTACCCATGCCTTTCAATCAGCACAGGAACAATCCCTAAATATCTATACAGACTATAAATATACCTTGCATATCCTCCCTTCTCACACTGCTATCTGGAAAGAACTACTTACAAAAAAAGGGGGGAAAGGAGAATCAATACTAATGAGGATCAAATTATGGCCATACTAAAAGCCTCCCATATCCCCAAAGTTATTGGAATTGTCCACTGCAATTCCCACTAGACGAAAGACTCTATTTTCTCTAAGGGAAATAACCAGGTTAAAGAAGGAGCTACTGCTGTGGCTCTTGCGAGCGTAGATTAGTTTCACCCACCACAGGACATTCTCACACTACAACACCCTGACACTCATCAAACTTTGTCCATCTATATACCAGGTTCTCCATCCTGATGGCCAAGCCTAATCTTACTTTGTTAAAACTCACATACATCCTACCCCTGAGGACTTGCCTTTCTCCAAATCTATCACTGCCTCTTACAATGTCTCTCAGATATCAGATCGAAACTCCAGATACTATAGTCCCCCCTTTTCCCACCCACCAGGCTAGAGGATCCCTCTCTGGGACTGAATGGAAACTTGAATTTACCCCCCTGCCCACTGTCAAACATGCCAAGTACCTCCTGGTCTTCGTGGACACCTTGTCAGGGTGGGTGGAGGCATTTGCCACCACCAAACCAACAAAGGGGCTCAGTCTCTGATCTCATCCTCCATGAAATCAATCCTTGATTTGAAATCCTAGCCTCCTTTTAGTTGGAATATAGTCTTAAATTCACCTCCCAAATTTCGCAAACCCTATCTAAAGCCCTCAACATCCCTTTGTATTTTCATATTTCATATCACCCACAGTCATCAGGAAGGATAGAATTGACTATTAAAGTAGAAACTTAAGGATTCTTTGGAAATTCAGTTATGTTGGATGGTATTTTGTTGGGCCAAATCGGTGAAGGAACATTTAACTAAAGTGGACACAGGTGAAAGGGTAAGACAGACTCATGAAAGAATGTTTAGCTGAAGCAGACATAGGTAAAAGGAGGTTCTGCTAAAGCAAGCACGAGAAAGGACATGTGGTGAAATTTTATTTTCTAATGACACACATGTATTGGTCCACCTTACATTGCATTCTTGAGCTCCATTTGTCAGTACTACATAGAGAGAAATGTGTTCAAAAATTTCTGGTAGCATGCTACAGTTTCTTCTCACTTCCATGACTCAGACTGTTTGGCAGAGTGATGTCAGCTGAGACAGATTCATGTGCTAAGAGAGACAAGAACTGAGACAAGACTCATGGAGAATACATGTTTGGAGGAAGTATAAATAGGACCCGATAAACAGTGATAGAGGTTGTGCTTGTCTTGCTAATAGAGTAAGCTGTACAACACTTGTTGATTTTGAGTCTTCACTGATCTTTACTTTGCTGAGAGGGGCACACCTGAGAAGTTCCCTTGGCATCCCTCTGGCTCCCTCCTGCTGACTTGTGCTTAGGCTGATGCCTGGGTGTCTCTACAGGATAGTGCCATTGCTGCTGGTTTGTGTTTGCTATCCTGAGTCTATAGAACAGCACTACTGATATATCTCCTTATGTGTTTGCCATTGGATCAAGCGGCTGCTACTGACTACTTTGAACTGAACTAATTTCCTGACAACACAGATAAGATTTGCTTCAAAGAACCCTTTCTAAACAGGTTCATTTCTCCCATATCTTTTCTTTCCCACTACCTGAGGTGAGTGAGGTGAGTAGAGGGATAGAAGGGAGGTTAACATGCTTAAGAACTGTCATTAAAAATAAAAATTAAAAAAAAATAAAGTTACAAAGCATCTACCATGCCCACACACTATCTCCTGTCTGCTTCTTGTCAATATTGAAGATAAAGTCCATCTCTCCACCCCCAGATCATCACCCCTCACCCCTTTCCCCCTAAATTGCAAGGCCCCTCCAAGGTAATTCTTGTGAACCCCACAGCTCCTAAGCTTGAGGGATTGTCTCATTGGATTATCTCATCTCAAGCCCTTTACACTTCCACCTCAAAATAACTATTCTTACACATCGACCCAAAAGAGACCCTGTTCCCTTAAGCTTCAGAGGACATCAGGACCAAGTACCTTGTTCCCTATCCCAGAAGAATGAGGCTTCATTTTAATAACTGTGTTTGACTCTATTGGGTTGGATAAGGTTTTCTTTTCTTCCCCCTGTTGTTTGTTTCTATCCAGGGTAACCCTTACTTACAGAAATTCAGAGTTCAAGAAATCCTTGCTTATGACAAACAGCCCTTTCAATAACGTCAGAGTATTGCTCTATAGCTAGATGCCAAGAACTAATCAGAATTCCCATTACCCCTATATCTAATATTCCTTACAAACATTGTGAACTTTTTGTTTTCTTTCTTTTTACCAGACAAAAGATTATTTTAAAGAATGGCCAGACAAATATAGGGGTCTTTTCATATTGATTTTGCCCATTACATATGTTAGCATTACAGAACAATCACCTCTTTTATCAACAATGCAAGGTCCTCTTCTATATCCATACCAGTAGAATCACAGGTGGGAAACAAGTATTGATGGTAAACTCTACCACACTAATAAATCAGGGTTCCAGATAAGCATGATTCATATCTATAGAAAATGTGCCCCAATTATCCAACCCTGGGGATAAGAGAAGTAAATAAAAAGCTCCTCCAAGGTCATAACTTCTTTGACATTCCTTCTCCAAAATAGTACTAACCTGTCATTTTGCCTTCTGTTCTAGACTCTGACCTAGGCTTATCAGCTCCTTAACGTCACCCAACCTGGCCGCTTTAGAAATTGCTTGCTACTTGCCTCCTAGAACTAGATCATACTTGCCACTTACAGCTTCTGCAGTGACTCTCTTAAATAACTCTGCTTCACCATTCACCAACCACTCTGACTCTGTTGTTATGACCCCCTACCTTTTCTATCTCACTTTCTTTGGCATTGCAGACAGTTTTAAGGCATCTGGGACATGTTTCATAGGAATGTTTAGTTCCCTAGACAGTAACAATACCATAACTCTCGATGCCTCATCTCTACCACAGTGACCTACAGTCCAGAACACATAGATTCTCTGTTATTCAGGTGTATCATCATCTACCTGCCAGCTGGTCAGGAGTTTGTACACTCATGTTACTCTTCCTTAAATTAGGGTGATACAAGGAGAAGAGCCCCTACCTATTCCTATTATGGACTCAATAATCATGTGGAATAACAGAAGAGCAATTAAAGTCCTGCCCTTCTTGGCCATTGAAGGAATAACCACAAGTATTGCCACCAGAACAGCAAGACTGTTCCTAACCTTCTACTAACAGTTCTCTTTCGAGTTCATCCAAAATTTTCAACAGGTGACCCAAGCAATATTCATTCTCCAAGGACAGATTGATTCTCTGGGATTAGTGGTACTTCAGAACTGTTGGGGACTAGACATTCTTATCGCTGAAGAAGTTGGCCTTTGCCTTTTTCCCCAAGAGGAATGTTGCTTCTACATCATTCAATCTGGTATTGTAAAGAACAAAATCCAACAACTGCAAATAGTACTCCCAAAAACCTAAGAAGCAGCTCAATGTAGCTGATCCCTGGGCCTTTGAAAACCCCATATGGAAATGAATCTTGCCCTTCGTTATCTCTCCTTCTCATTTTTCTGCTTTTATTATTTGCACCCTGCTTCACAAAACTCTTCTCCACATTCCTCCAATGACAAGTAAAAAAATTTCCAACCAAATGATTAATCAGTTTCTCCTACAGGATTACCAACCACTGCCCACAGAGGAGCCTGATGACAACTATCAAATATATCCCAATGGTGAGGATCAACTATACCCTCAAATTAACAATGTTCCTGGACAGCAGAAAGAAGCTTAAGAAACCCAATGCCCATATTCCTGCCTCACTATAGCTTTCTTTTTAATTTTCTTATTTATGATAAGAAGAGAGGAATGTTAGCAATCAGGCACATACATGGACAGCAAAAAGGGACTTCAAGACAAATTTGACACTCAGGCATCTTCACAGCAAGCTCCTGAAGAACCTGATATTAGCTACCCAAAAGTGACACATTGTCACCCCTGTTGCCTGTCCTCTTGTGCATAAGCCAAATCCCCAATTAAAAAGACATATTTCCCTTTTCCCCAGCCATTCTTCCCTTCCTTTCCCCAAGAGGTAGCCTCCAGACCCCTTTTTCTTAATAAACCTCCAATGTGAGACCTGTTTCATAGTATGATTTTGTCAGAACACACTGCCTAGTTCCATCAATTATGTTCTTTAAAAGAAACCACAACCATAAATTTCTAGAGAATAAGCCTATTTTCACTTTGAATAAAGACAAGAACCTAAAGATTCTTAGAATCCAGTGCTATTGTACAAATGTTAAGTGAATGCTAAGTGAACAAAAGTTAAAGTGAATATTAATGTTAATTAGCAATACTAGAAACACTACAAAACACAAGCAAAATGGCCTTGAAGCAAGATATGATTTAGCCAAGGTGACCAAACACTATTGAGGATAGGACACCGGTTAAAAGCAGTGAAAACTGGTCTGAGCAAGTGGGGACTTGTTTCCAGGAAGCCCCACCTCCCTTTCCTTCCTTGCCCTGCTCTGCCCTGCCACCAAGCTATCATTTGCAAACTGTTCTATCCTTTTCCCCTAATAATGTTCTCAACTTTACATCTTTATACATATTTATTTATCCAGTGTATCTAATTTGAACAGAGTGAAATATGGTTCAGTAAGGGCTTCTAAGAATATCTCTGCCTATTTTAGGAGATGGACCACTTTATAGGCCTCTATTGGTGGAAAAATGAAGGAGAAACACTGAGTCCACCCTCTACTCTAGAGTATGTGTTTACATTATGATCTTGCTTTCTTACCTACTGCAATAAGCCTTGACTATTTGTGTATTCTGTCCATGTCCTTTGGGAGCACAAGCACCAAGATTGCTGCAGTGATTGACATGCAAGAGAATGCAGGAGGGGTTATCTCTCTCCATCCAAAGCTGGAAATTCTCCCTACTCTTGCTTAGAGTTTCACAGGCAGCCTCTATCAGGACCAATATATTTAAGTTAACAATCTCCCCCAGGCTCTTCTGAATGTCTGTCCCTGTGTCAGAAGTGCTACAACATTTTAGATTTTTGTAATAATGGCACCTTACTTCCACATAACAAACCCTATTGCAACTACTTTATAATACAATAGAGATAATTCCAAATTTTAGTAGTGAAAAACACTAATGTTTATTATGCTCATGCATTTTGTAGGTCAAGAATTTGATCATAGTTCTCCTACAAACTTCTTTCTCTGCAATTACAAATAAATATTGGCTGGAACTGTAGCTATAAGAAAGCTTGGCTAAAACTGGAAAGTCTACTTCTAAGATGACTATTTTATATCACTTGAAATTCTGTCCTAACTATTGGAGAACTGGGAAGGTCCTCTCTACACCAAGTCCTATGGCATCTTGCAATATAACAGCTGAATTTCTGACTGAACCTGTCATCTAACATATCATATCTGAACATTTAATAACTTTTATTACCTATTTTTAACCCTCCAAGCACCCTCATTACTGTTTCCATATTCTATTTATCATACTAAATTTGACTTGGTACAGTTATGGAAGAGAACTATACAAAAGCCCCCACTAGGAAGTAGAGATAACTGGGGGAACTTTTTCCAGGCTTGTTGTGCCAAATTCAAAATAAAAAATGCATATTAATTATTATCTTATTAACTGTCTTATATTTGGATATGACTTTGATTATTTGTATTAGCCAATATATTATGTCCTTTTCTCTATTACTTGCCTCATCTTCTGTAGTTACCCTTTACTGAATCATAAGCTCACTCAATTACCCTGTCCCCTATAATCTAAGACATATGATCTTTTAATATTTGCAATTGCATTTGAGCATAATTGTTCTACATTCATGGTTTTGAAATATAAATCTATTAAGTGTCTCGTTAAATTATACAATCTGATACAGTAAGAATAGAATAAGTAAGGCTGAAATTCTTCATTTCTAAAAGGTAAAAATTTGAGGCTAAAAAATACTCTCTTAGACCATATTTTTGTGATATGAGCTGTCAATGGTATTCTAAATATACTGCATATTAGATTTACATAGCAGAGTTTTTTTATACTAGTGTCTGGAATTCCATCTCCAGAGATGCTGATTTAATTGTTCTGTGGTAAAGCCCAGGCATCACAATTTCTGAAATCTCCCCTGATGATTATAGTGTGAAAGCAAGGCTGAAAATCACTACTCCAGACTAAAATTAGGTCAGAAATTTGAGAAGCAGCAGAGCAATGCTAGTTAATAAGAGTCCCCAGAGACTAAAAGCTCATTGTGTTATCTGTTCTAAAAGGGGTAAAGCTTTGTCCAAGAAGATTAGGTCTTCTAAGAGGAGCTCTGTTCATGTTCCACAGGGAAGCAGTAGCTATGAATGGATGGAATGGAACAGCTGCTCCTTTGCTTAGCATCTATCTATTCATTATTTGCCTGAACATTTTCCTATGCCTTCCCAGAAGGCCTTGTGACTGCTTTCATCCTGAGGCTTTGTCTGGTCCCTTCCTATTTGCCCTGAGTAAACATTGCTCTATACTCTCAAATTAAGGACTCAGAACTTTTATCATAAAGAAACCATAACAGTACTTACAGTGACTGCAATATGAAGTGTTTGGCTTAACAAGCACAATATTGCATAATTTGGATACTAGCTGATTCAGTCATTTTGTGTTGATATATAAAATACATTAAGGTGGACAAGTTGTCTATTTAGTAGTGCTAGAGATCAAGCCCAGGACTATAAAAGTATCTTTTATTCACCAGAAGTAATTGTTATCTTGAAGGTTTAATACTAAACAAACTCAACCTGTCTAGCTATTTCTGAACTGAGCTGGCTGGTTCAACTTAGCTGTCCTGACCCAAACTCCTCTCCAAGCTGACTGATTCAAACTGGTTTATCTTTGCTTCTTACTGAATTGCTCTGTTTGGCCTCAGTAATACTGCTCTGGCAATCTCTTCTAATCTTCTGGCCCTTTACATTCTCTGGCTGGTTCTTTCACCTACAACCTGTCTCTGTAAAACTTTCCCAGTAAAATGATCTCTCTCCATTTCTCTCTGTGATGTACTTAAGTTCCCACTTTTTCCTATACTATCTCTGACTGATCCTATGTGATTCATCACTTTGCCTACCCCTCAGATAGACATCATTTTCAAACAAGGCTGTTTCATTCAGCAAACTAAATTTACCTACATTGTCTGAGATTAATAGTGTGTACTAAGTTTGTATCTGCATTCCAGCCAGAGGAATTAAAGGTGTGTAGCAGGGTCAGTATTCTAGCCAGAAGAATTAAAACTATGTAGTCTGTCTTGATTCTGTCTGAATATCATAGAACTAGAAGGCTTTTTGGATATGATCCCTTGCCAGAATAGCCATGTTGCTGGATTAAAATTTCTCTACACTGGACCATATATCTGCTAGGCAGTACTATATCTCAAAGTCACATCTTGATCCCAAAACTAAGTGATTTATAGAGAAAACAAATTTCTCACCATGCTCAAGACTGGGGATGACCAAAATCAAGGTGATGGCAAGTTTACTGTCCATCGAAGGGCTACCACTCCCTAGATGTTTCTTTTGTTTGTTTGTTTGTTTGTTTGTTTGCTCTTTTGTTTTTTTTTGCAATCTACTCAATAAGATAAACTTGTGTCCATGTATAGTAGGCGAGTATAAGATCAAAATAAGCCAATTACAGTGTTCCCTGTACCTTTTATTCTTGAGTAATGATATCTCCTGACTTCCCAAATGGGCCCACCTCTTAATAAATGAGAGCCATAATAAATTAATAAATATTAATAAATGAGGGCCATAATAAATGAGAGTTAGGTAAATTTTGGAGAAAAATAATCATTCTATTCTAGTATATTTAAATGTCTCATCTCTTCATTTCTTTCTCCATTACTGCAATATGTGAATTATCTTGCCTTAGTAATGAGGAAATTAAAATTCGGTTAGGTTTAAAAGTAGAAAAATACAGCCAAGAAGATGGCTCATGGGAAAACGAGTTCTCTGGATCAACCTGAAAAAAATTAGAATGAAAGAAAGAAAGAAAGAAAGAAAGAAAGAAAGAAAGAAAGAAAGGAGAAAGAAGAAAGAAAAGGAAAAGAAATTAAAGGAAAGGAAAGGAGAGAGAGGAGAGGAGAGGAGAGGAGAGGAGAGGAGAGGAGAGGAGAGGAGAGGAGAGGAGAGGAGAGGAGAGGAGAGAAAAGAAAAGAAAAGAAAAGAAAAGAAAAGAAAAGAAAAGAAAAGAAAAGAAAAGAAAAGAGGCAGAAGCAAGAGAATCACCCAGAAACTTACCAGGCCAGCTAGCCTGGAGACACACATCAATAAAGACCTTTCCTCCAAAACTAGGTATTTAAGTAGAAAGGGAAGAAACAACTACTGAACATAGTTCTATGATCTTCATGTGTATGCTGCGGCATACATGCACTTTTACTCACACACCACATTCACACATCTCCCATACATACAGATACCCACACATAAGATCTATATTTATAGTTGACATTAATGTCTTGCTTGTTAACCTGAATATCTGTTTTACTAATATTTAAGTGGGTTTTTTATTTGGTAATTATAAGTAGTGATGGATACATTTTATATCCTGAAGAAAAATTTGACTGATAGGGTATGAATGACTATGCCTAGGAAAGTGTGTAAAAGAATTATCCAAGTTTTATCTTCAGAGTTTATTGATTGTAATTTGTTAAAGTTCAAACACTAGATAAAATATTCATGCTTAGTTAAAACTGGGAGAAGATGATTTGTATTTCTCACATTCCAACTTTGAGGTTTCAACTTGTCATATATAGTTGGTAATATCAGCTGTTAGTAACATATTTATACATGTATCTTAAATGTACAGCATAGGAAAGTTTATTTTTTGGCTTTTATTTGTAGTTGGATATTATCATTTTGTGGCTCTGTACCACATTGTTAAATGTATGCAACTGTTGGTGGAAACTTAGGTTGATTCCATACCTTGACTTCTGTAACAATGCTTCAGCGACTGTGGAAATGCAGATATTTCTTTGGCCTAGCAGATCACATTTCCTATGGGTATACACAGTAGTGAGGTTGCTATATCATGTAGTAATTCTTGTTTTAATATTTTGAGAAAATCCCATTGTTTTATATGATTTGAGTAATGTATGTTTATATCAATACTGTATGAGATTTCTTGTTTTCTATGCATTAACCAACATTTTTGTCTTTATTTAGCAACCTTTGTTATTACTTAATAATCCCATGCATGTAAATAAGGTGTTTTGATCATATCTACTCTGGGAAAAAACAGGTTCCTTCTTGAATACCTCCATTAGCAACTATAACCACTTTTTCCTTCCTATTTCATTTTAACATAAAACAACACAAAGTCAAACAAAACAAAGCACGGAGTCCACTTAGTACACCCTGTGTATACATGGTTGTAGATAGCTCTACTGAAGTACAGATAACCTTATACAGCCTGATTCCCTGAAGTAAAGTGACTCAATTTTCCCCCAGCAGCCATCAATTGCCTATTTAATATTTCCTTAGCTAGGGATGGGACTTCATGAATTCTTCACTTCCATGTTGGAATTTTCGCTGCCTTAGACTTAGGCAGGGTTTGCACATGCAGTCACAGTCACTGAGAGTTCATGTGTGCAACAGTAACATCACATCTATCAAATCTTGTTTCATTTCAGTTGTCTATTACTGCAGTTGTTTGACTGTCTTTCTATCCCACCTTCTAAAATCCCTGAGTCTTGGGGACAAAGGGTGTGACACAGATGTACTATTTAAAGCTGAGCATTCTTCAATCACTTATTCTCTGTACCAGTTGTGTATCTCAGTATTAATTTCCATCTCCTGTAAATAAAATAGTTACTAATGTGTGAGATAATTATCTCATTATGATTTTAATTTGCATTCCCTGATGATTAGTGATATTGAACCATTTTAATATATCTGTTGGCCGTTTATGTAAGTTTTTTTTTTGAAAACTGTTTATTCAGGTCTCTCACACTCATCAATTCACTTATTTGTTGTTCTGTTATTGAATTGAGTTCTTCATATGTTTTAGATTTTTTTCTCTCCTCAAACACACAGTTTACAACTATTATTTCTTACTGTGTAAGCTAATTTTCTATGATGTGCAAAACTTTTTATTTGGACATAATCTTATTTTTTATTTTGCTCTTAGCTTTTGGGGACATATCCAAAGTTATTTGTTCAGATTGAGTTAATTTTCATGTATTATACTAGTTTCATATTTTTGTATATTATACTTAAAATTTTTATGTTTTGAGCTAATATTTGTATATTATATGAACTAAAGGGTTATTTCTTTCTTTTACATATAGACATATAGTATTTGTAATACCACATATTATCAAGAATATATTTTTCTTGTTGTGTATTCTTAATAACATTGTTGAGACAAAATAGGCCATTTGTGTCATGTTTGAAATGGCACTTTAGCCACTGAATGAACTCTCAGCCTCTTAAATAAATTATATATTTAAAAAAAAACCACTTTTCCCTTCTCTTCATTTCTTGTTCTCTGTCTCTGTCTCTGTCTCTGTCTCTGTCTCTGTGTCTGTGTCTCTCTCTCTCTCTCTCTCTCTCTCTCTCTCTCTCTCTCTCTCTCTCTCTCTCTCTCTCTCTCTCTCTCTCCTGCCAGCATTGTGAGTGAGGAGAGAGGTGGAGGGGTGTCTGTGTATCTGTGTATGTCTGTGCCTCTCTGTGTCTTCTTGTCTGTCTGTCTGCATGCCTGTTTGTCCATGTGTACATGCCAAAAACATGGTTAAAATCAGTAAAATGCTTCCAATTTTATTTATTTTAGCAAGAGGTTTCTTCAGATATTTAGAATCTTCTTAAAATGTTATTAGATTTATTTATTTGTATTTATGAATTGATATTTGTGCACCGTTATCTTTATATGGAAGTCAAAAAGACTGCTTCTCTTATTCATTTTGGGTTCCAGGGATTAGATTCATGGTTTCCAAATTTACAGCAAGTGCTTCTACTCTTGAGCCATGTTGTCAGCCATATTTGGATTCTCACAATTCTATCCATGGTTGTTTTTTCTATTTCTGTGAAGAAAGTTTATGATATTTTGAGCTAGATTGAAGTGACTCTGTGGATTACTTTAGGTTTTATGACCATTTAACAATAAACTTACTTAACCAATAAACACAGGATATTTTTTCTGTACCTGCTTCAATATCATATACATTGCTAGTAATGTTATTATTAGATACAGGCTCTAACTCTGTAGCCTTTGCTAACCCACAAAAACACAATAGTCTCTGTATTAAATAGGCTGTTCTGGAGCTTTCTATCATCTTACCTTAGCCTTGCCTAGATACTGGGATTAGAACCATGTGTTAGTGTGAGCAGCACTGTATGCCATAATATTTAGACTAGAGAATCTTCGCCTATTTGTTTCTATTAATTCTAAAACTTTTTTCTTTTGTTGCCATTATCAATGATATTTTTTCTTGATTTCTTACTCAGATGACTCCATGTTATTTTATAGTGTCATTTATATCTAAACTGATTTTGACTATTTCCTTCCTTCTACTAAATTTGGCCTCAGTGCTTTTTTTTTCTGGCTAGATAAAGTATAGTGTTAGGTTATTTTAAATTTATCTTTTGTGATGTAGACACTAACTTCTCTAAAGTTTGCTGTTAAAACTGCTTTCACTTTATCATGTAAGTTTTGGCATTTTCTGTTTTCATATTCATGTGTCTAAGAAAATGTTACCTTTTCATTTGTCCATTGCTCCAATGCTTGTTCAGAAATTTTTTAGATTACTTTCTCTCTATTTGTGGATTTTCCAAAGTTTCTTTTGTGCTTTCTTTTGTTCCAATGTTATCGAGAAAGATACTGTCTTGAGCTTTAACATGTATTCTACTCTAGAAAACAATGATACATATATATAGCCAAGAATGATATGCATTTAACTAGCAATAGTTACCACTCCAGAACATTTACATCCCCTCAGAGAAAATCCCTCTAGTCTTCAAATAGTTGTTCGGCATCAACCCATTTCTCAAGCCCATGGCAAACAATAATCTATTCCATATTTCATGGATTTTTCTATTATGAATATTTCATATAATGTATTCATACAATATGTGTCTTATTTTTATCTTACTGTACTAGGTTTTTACAGTTTATTCATGTTTCAGCATATATCAATAATTCATTCATTCCTTTTTACAGCAGAATAACATTACATTGTATGGATAGATCACAGTTTCTCTATTGACTCATCTGTTGATAGGAATGTGGGCTGATTCTGGGCTTTGCATGATTATGAATAAGTCCGCTATGAACATTTCTGTACACAGTTTTTGTGTGAACATTTGTTTGCCATTCTTTTGGTTGTAAGCCTGAGAGTTAAATTCCTGGGTCATATGGTAACTCTATGCTTAACTTTTTTGGAGACCCACCAGAAAGTTTCTAAAACAGCTCTGGCATTTTATAATCCCACCAGAAATATATGCAATTCACAGTTTCTCCATATGATTGCCAACATTTGATATTTTTCACTGTTTAAATCATAATGATCCTATTAGCTTTGAAGTGGTATCTTATTATACTTTTAATTTGCATTCCCCTCACAACTAATAAAATTGAGAATCTTTTCATATACTTATGTGTGATTTAATTTTTTCTAGAGGAATGTCTATTTATATTCTATATCCTTTCAAAATGTTCCCATGCCCTTTAAATTGCATTCTTGCTTACTGGCACAACAAAGTGTCCCAGTTTCACATTAAATTTCACCTGGCCCAGACTGTGAATCAGGAACTTCACCAAGGAGCCTTAGTTTCTTTTACTGTAGAAGAATATATTTATAAACTATATGTCATGTTCATTATGCTTAGGATTATACTTTTTAAAAACTTTTCCAATAAGCAGAATTATAATTTCTAATATATATGTCTTTATCAAATGTAATTTTGCAATGACTTTCTTCACTTTTGCCTACTTCACACTGTTCCTTTCTGCCTTTTACACAATGATGACCCATGTTGCTCATAACATCTATATATTTACTTGTCTCCTTTATTCTAAGTTAACCAAAACATACTTGCTGATTTACTATAGCAATTTCTCTCTTATCAATAAACATATTTAGTTCAACAATTTCTTAACAATTATTCTTATTTTTAGAATATATACTCCTTTGAACAATAGGAATATGTGGTGAAAGGTTACTTTAAATAATTCTTTTAACTTAAATTTGATTGTGTTTTCAATCAATACTTCTCTTTTAAATTTGGATTCAATTTTAACATTTGTTTTTTTTCAGCTTTTTAACTTGATTTTTTGTATATCATTTTTAAAATCTTAAAAACAGGTTCTCAAAAACATTGACAAGGACTTAAAAATGCTACAACTATCACAGCCATCATACTATTTGGGAAATACAAATGCCACATGCAGTTGATGAGATGTTACATCCTACATGTGATTTCACAAATCTTGAATTGCAGATCTGCTAACAGGTGAATTTTTATATCTGACACTTTTGCTTGACCAGATATGATGAAAGTTAAACAGACAAGTACTCAAAATGATGCTTTTCTGTTTTGAGCTTCCTAAAACTCATGCAGGATAAGTCAATGGTTGATCCAGAATCCAGTCCAACCAAATCATAATTTCTGGAAGATGAATCCCAGGCTTCACAAATTTTTATTTTTAGTATGAGGTGCAATATGACAATATGATACATGTATGCAATATGTAGTGAGAAAACCAAGGCACCAAACATTTCCATCTAATATTAACAATATAATAAAGTGTATCAGTAGACTAACTAAAAGTTTTTTAGTTCCTTCTGTATTTTTATTTTATGCATATAAGTGTTTTGTCTATATGTTTTTGTGTACACCATATGCACATAGTTTAGTGCTCTCAGAAGTCAGAAGATGTCAAATACTCAGAAATAGGAGTTACAGGCAGTTGCTTACTATTATATGGGTGCTGGGGGCCAACCCTTTGTCCTCTGCAAAAGGAGTAAGTGCCCTTAACTGCTGAGTCATCTATCTAGACCATAGAAAATGTTCTTCTATTGTAAAGCAGAACTAAGAATGTCTCTGTGAGTATGAAGCCAGCCTGGTCTATCCAGTGAGTTCTAAGATAGCAGATATATATGGTGAGACAGTATTTCAAAAATTAAACAGAATTTTTTCAATTTCCAATATTTTAATGTTGACACAGTGAGACTGATTATAAAAACACACACAAGATGGGCATAAATGATAAGATTAAATGCAGCATTCTCACAGTGATGAATAGTAAATGTACAGGTACTTTTAAAAATCACTAATAGCCAGAGACTTGAATCCTTTTAATGTCAAGAGCCAATGACCACAAAGGTGCCAGTCTTGAAGCTTTCTACATATTCATCCTGCAATTAGTTATTTGTTTTTTTTAATTTTTAATTAAAATATAATTGTCATTTTCCACCATCCATTTTCTACTTACAACACTCCCATGACCTGCACTTCCCTGCAAATTGGTGGCCTCTTTTCTTGTTATTATTGTTACATGCACATAAATATACACATACTAATGCATACATGTATAAATAAATAAATACATAAATATAACCTGATAAATCTAAAGTGTTGCCTATGTGTGTATTATTTCATGAATGGTCATTTTTTTCTCTCATGATCGTGTAAATCTTACACTTTTAACCTTCATTTTCCTATTCTGAATCTTCATAGCCTGCTTAGAATTGGTAAGAGTTTATCTGCGACAGAAAGACCTAGAAAAAATACAAAACAGAGTAGTTTAATCTAGATTTTAAAATCCATGTATGTTTTTCTTGGAGATACCATATGCATTTGAATCTAAAACTATTACCATGAAACCGTATCAGAGATAATGTGAAAGTATGGCATCTGATGAGGTTAACAGAAAAACTTGCAATGAATTTTGTGTGCAGTTATTACCATTTCTTTTTTCTTCCCCAAGGCTGCTATAGTAGTAAAGTCCTTTGACTTATTTCCCTGAAAATATCCTGCAGTAATACTTCTCTCTTCCCAGTTTTGCAAGCAACAACAGCCTTGTGTTCATAAATATACACATTAGTCATGAGTTCATGTGGGTGAAGAGGTATATTTCAACTATTAGTGCAAAGAGATCAAATCATACTTTTGTATGTACCCACATAATCTAAGATACAAAACACATATATCTTTAATGCAAAGTATACTTGCACAAAACCATAGTGCTCTAAATCTGTTATGTTTATTAATTGTTTTGCCTGAAAAATCCTAGTTACTAGTTAGTTAAAAAGACATCCAAACACTCATGCCTCTTCTCTTAGCTCGTAAAACATAAAAGTTTTCATCTTTTCTCAAAAACTATCCAAAGACTCATCTCAAGGCCATACAAAATGTTCAACAATGTAGAATGAAAACATAGAGGCTCAATGTTGATAGCACAAAAGGAGGAGAACCAAAAGACCAAAAGTCGGGTGAAGAGGAAGGAAGGGAAGAAATGGTAAAGAAATAAACAAAAAAATGAAAAACAAAACAAACAAAGAAAAAAGCAAAGAAGGAAGGAACAGAGCAAAGGAGGGGCCTAGTGTCTACAATAGAACTTCTCTACAACTATTACATCTTCATTTCCATTTCTACAAAACAGAGGGTAGATAAGAATGGAAAACAAATCCCTATGAGACTAATTTTTCAAATTTGAGTTTTCAACAGAAACTTTTGATTTCAAGGTGATTCCATCTACTACTGGTAATAACAGTTTTACTTCAACCCAAAAGTTACCTTTTTAGTCAAGGCTCTTTTTGTTTTGTATTTTAAATTATTTTATTTATTTACATTCTAGCTGTTTCCCCACTTTGGTCCCCCTTCCACAGTTTCTCATCCCATTCCTCCTCCCTTCTGTCTCCCCCAGGGCTCCCCACTCTCTGGGGACTCAAGTTTCTGGAAGATTAAGCACATCTTCTCCCACTGAGGCCAGACCAGGCAGACCTCTGCTACATATGTGCCTGGGTCCTCGGACTAGTCTGTGTATGCTCCTGGTTGGTGACTCAGTCCCTAGGAGCTCCCTGGGGTCTAGGTTTGTTGATTACGTTGGTCTTCCTATGAGGTCACTCTCCCTTTCAGCTTCTTCAATCCTTACCCTAGTTCAAACCTGACCTCTGTTCAATGGTTAGGTGTAAATATCTGTTTCTGTCTCAGTGAGCTGTTGGTAGGGACTCTCAGAAGAAAATCATGACAGGCTGTAGTCTGGAAGCACATCATAGCATAATAATGTCAAGCTTTGTTGTCCCCTCATGATATGGATCCCAACTTTGGTAGGCCATTGGACTGACTTCCCTTCTGTCTCTTTTCTATTTTTGTCCCTGTAGTTCTTTTAGAAAGGAACAATAATAGCTCAGGAAATTTGATTGTAAGTTAGTAACCCTGTCTGTCCCCTTGAGGCCCTGTATATCTTATGGAGGTAGACTCTTCAAATTCCCTTTCCTCATTGTTGAGCATTTTGGATAAGGTCACCTGCAATGAGTCCTGAGAATGTCTCACCTCCCTGGTCTTTGGTATATTCTAGAGGGTCTCCCTACCTCCTACTCCCCAAGGTTGCTTATTTCCATTCATTCTCTTGGCCAGCTAGGCTTCTCTCCTGTCCCCTGTTCCCATATCTAATCCTATTCTCCTTTTCCCCTCCCTGTCTCCCACACAGGTCACTCCATCCCTCTGCTTCCCAAGATTATTTCCCTCCTCCCTATAGGTGAAATTGAAGCCTCCTCACTTATACATTTCTGCTTATTACACTTCTTACAGTCTGTAGGCTGTATCATAGGTATTCTGTACTTTTTGGCTAATATAAAGTTATCAGTGAGTATATACAATGTGTCATTTTGGTTCTGAATTAACTCACTCAGGATGATACTTTGTACTTCCATCCATTTGCCTGCCAAATTCATGATATCCTTGTTTTTAATAGCTGAATAGTATTCCATTGTATGAATGAGCCACATTTTCTGTATCTATTCTTACATTGAATGACATCTGTGTTGTTTCCAGCTTTTAGCTATTATAAATAAGGCTGGTATGAACATATTGGAGCACATACCCTTGTGGTAGAGTGGAATATTTTTTCTGTATATGCCTAAGAGTTAGATATAGTTGGGTCTTCAGGTAAAAACTATTTCCAAATTTTCTTTCTAAAGAACCTTCAGAGTGATTTCCAGAGTTATTGTACCAGTTTGCAATTCCACCAATAACAGACAAGTGTTTCTCTTTCTCCACATCCTCACCAGCATGTGGTGTCACTTGAGTTTTTGATTGTAGACATTCTGAACAGTTTAAGGTGGAATCTCAGTGTCCTTTTGATTTGCATCTCTCTGATAACTAAAGACTTTGATCATTTTTTAAAGTGCTTCTAGGCCATGTGAGACTCTTCTTTTGTAAATTCTCTGCTTAGCACTGTACCCCATTTTTAACTGGTTTATTTGGGTTTTGAAGGTTAATGTCTTGAGTTCTTTATATATTTTGGATATTAGCACTCTGTTGGATGTAGGGTTAGTAAACATTTTTTTCAAACCTGTAGGTTGCTGATTTGTCCTCTTGATGGTGTCTTTTGCCATACAGAAGTTTTTGTTGTTTCATGAGGTTCCATTTATCAGTTGTTGCTCTTAAATTCTGAGCCATTTGATTTCTGTTCAGGAAATTTCCCCCTGTGCCAATGAGTTCGAGTCACTACTCCACTTTCTCTTCTATTAGATTCAGTATATCTGTTTTTTATGATGAGGTCCTTGATCGATTTGGACTTGAGTTTTGTGCAAGGTGATAAATATGGATTTATTTTCATTCTTCTACATGTAGACCACCAGTTTGACCAGCACTGTTTATTAAAGATGCATTATTTTTTTCCACTGTATGTTTTTGGCTTCTTTGTCAAAGATCAAGAGACCATAGGTGTATGGGTTTACTTCTGGGTCTTTGATTCTAGTCCCCTGATCCACCTGTCTGTCTATGTTCCAATACTATGGGTTTTTTTAACCATTGCTCTGTTGTACAGCTTGATGATAGGGATGGTGATTCCCTTGGAAGTTCTTTTACTGTTGAGAATTATTTTGGTTATCATTCTTTTTTATATCTCTTATAAAATTGAGAATTTCCCTTTCCATGTCTGAGAAGAATTGTGTTGAAATTTTGATGGGGATTACATTGTATCTTTAGATTGCTGTTGGAAAAATGGCCATTTTCATTATGTCAATCCTATAAATCCATGAGCATAGGAGATCTGTCTATCCTCTGAGGTCTTCTTCAATTTCTTTTTTTAGGGATTTGAAGTTCTTGTCATACAGATCTTTCCCTTGCTTGGTAAGAGTTACACCAATATATTTTAGCTTATTTGTGGCTATTGTGAACTGTGTTGTTTTCTTATTTTTTTTCTCAGCCTGTTTATCATTTACATAAAGGAAGGATACTGATTTGTTTGAGTTAATTTTGTATCTGGCCACTTTTCTGAAGTTGTTTATCAGTTGTAGTAGTTTTCTGGTGGAATTTTGAGGGTCCCTTATGTATACTATCATTTCATCCGCTAATAATGATGCTTTGACTTCTTCCTTTCCAATTTCTGTAACTTTGGCATCCTTTGTTGTCTAATTGCTCTAGCTAGAACTTTGAGTACTATATTGAAGAGATAAGGAGAGAGTAAACGACCTTGTCTTGTCTGTGATTTTAGTGGGATTGCTTCTAGTTTGTTTCCATTTAATTTGATGTTGGGTGTTCTTTTGTTATGTACTGCCTTTATTATGTTTAGGTAAGTGCCATGAATTTTTGATCTCTCTAGGACTTTTATATGAATGGGTGTTGTATTTTGTCAAAGGCTTTTTCAGCATCTAAGGAGATGATTATGTGGGCTCTTTTTTTTTTTAATTGAGTTTTTTAATACAGTAAATTACATTGATAGAATTTTCATATATTGAACCGTCCACAAATTCCTGGGATGAAGCCTACTTGATCATGGTGAATGATGGTTTTGATGTGTTCTTAGTTTCGGTTTGCCAGAATTTTATTGAGTATATTTGCATTGATATTAATAAGCAAGTTTGTTCTGAATTTCTCTTTTTTGTTGACTCTTTGTGTGGTTTAGGTATCAGAGTAACTGTTGCTTCATAGAAGGAATTATGTAGTGTTCCTTCTGCTTCTGTTTTGTGGAATAATTTGAGGTGTATGGGTATTGGCTCTTCTTTGAAGGTCTGGTAGAATTCTTCACTAAAACCATCTAGTCAAGAGCATTTTTTTCTTTCTTTCTTTCTTTCTTTTTCTTTTTTTTTTTTTTTTTTTTTTTTTTTTTTTTGCTGGGAGAATTTGATTTACCTTAGGGGTTATAGGACTGTTTAAATAGTTTACCTGATTTTGATTTAACTTTTGTAGGTTGTATCTGTCTAGAAAATCATTCATTTTATCTGGATTTTCCAGTTTTATTGAGTATAGGCTTTTATAGTAGGTCCTGATGATTTTTTGAATTTTCTCATGTTTTGTCGTTCTGTCTCTCTTTTCATTTCTGAGTTTGTTAATTTGGATACTGTCTGTGACCTTCAGTTAGTTTGGCTAAAGTTTTGTCTATCTTATCAATTTTTTAAATGAACCAGCTCTTGATTTTGTTCATTCTTTACATCCTTTCCTTTGTTTATAACTAGTTGATTTCAGCCTTGAGTTTAACTATTTACTGCCTTCTACTCCTCTTGGGTATGTTTGCTTCTTTCTATTATAGAGCTTTCAGGTGTGCTGTTAAGTTGCTTGTATGGAATTTCTACAATTTCTTTATGAAGGCAGGTAGTGCTATATATTTTCCTCTTAAAGCTGCTTTCATTGTGTCACATAGTCTGGGTATGATGTGTCTTCATTTTTTTTTTTTTTTGGAATTCTATAAAGTCTTTTTTTTCCAATGGAATATTTTTATTGATGTTTTTTTTAAATTTCCCATTCTGCATCCCAATCATACTTTCCAGTCCTGCTAGGGGTATAGTGAAAAAGAAAAAAATAAACTGAGGTGGTTGAAAGGAGGGCAAAATTGAAGAGAGAGCTTGGGGAAGGATGAATCACCAAAGATCTTTAAGAAAAGACATAGTAAAGTCTTTGATTTCTTTTTTTTTATTCCTTCCCTGACCAAGTTATCATTAAGCAGATAATTGTTCTGTTTTCATGAGTATGTTGGCTTTCTTTCCTTTTTGTTGTTATTGAAATCTAGTCTTAATCCACAGTTGTGATCTGACAGGATGTGTGGGATTATTCCAATCTTCTTGTAACTGTTGAGACTTCTTTTATGTCCAATTATATGGTCAATTTTGGAGAAGTTTGCATGATGTGCTGAGAAAAAGGTATATTCTCTTGTTTTGGGATGAATGTTCTGTAGATATCTATTACATCCATTTGGTACGTAACCTCTGTTAGTTTCACTGTGTCTCTGTTTAGTTTCTGTTTGAATGCCCTGAACATTGGTGAGAGAGGAGTGTTGAGGTTTCCCACTATTGGAGCCCTTGCATTTAGGGCATAGATGTTCAGAATTGAGACTTATTCTTGGTGGATTTTTTTCTTTGATGTGTATGAAATGTCCCTCACCATCCCACTTAACAACTTTTGTTTGAAAGATTATCTTATTGGATATTAGAATGCCAACTACAGCTTGTTTCTTGGGATAACTTGTTTAGAAACTTTTCTCCAGCCTTCTACTCTGAGGTAGCATCTGTCTTTGTCACTGAGGTGTGTTTCTTGTATGAAACAAAATGCTGGATCCTGTTTATGTATCCACTCTGTTAGCCTGCATCTTTTAATTAGATAATTGTGTCCATTGGTGTTAAGTGATTAAAGACATTTGATTGTTAGGTCCTGTTTTTTGTTGCTGTTGTTGTTGTTGCTGGAGGTGGTACTGTATTTGTATGATTCTCTTCTTTTTGGGTTTGTTGTTTCTTGTGTTTTCTTGGATATAGTTACCTTCCGTGTGTTGAAGATTTTGTTCCAACATCCTCTGTATGGTTGGATTAATAGATAGATATTTTTTATATTAGGTTTTATGGAATATCTTGTTTTCTCCACCTATGATAATTGAGAGTTTTTCTGGTTATAATATTCTGTGCTGGCATTTGTGTTCTCTTAGGGTCTAGATGACATCTTTCCTGGATCTTTTGGCTTTTAAAGACTGGTGAGAAGGTTGGTCCAATTCTAATAGGTATGTCTTTATATGTTACTTGGCCCTACTCTCTATTGCTTTTAATATTCTTTCTTTTTTTTCTGTGCATTCAGTGTTTTGATTATTATGCAATGAGAAGATTTTTTTCTAGTCCAATCTATTTGGTGTTCTGTAGGCTTCTTTTACATTTATGATCATCTCTTTCTTTAGGTTAGCCACATTTTCTTCTATGATTTTCTTGAAGATGTTGTCTAGTCCTAGCTAGGATTCTTTACCCTCTTCTATTCCTATTATTCTTAGGTTTGATCTTTTCATTGTGTCCTGAATTTCCTGAATATTTTAGATTAAAAGCTTTTTAAACTTTGTCATTCCTTTGACTGATATCTCAAAATTTTCTATAGTATCCTCCACACCTGAAGTTCTCTATTATATATCTTGGTCTCTGTTGATGATGTATGGATATCATACAGGCTACTAATTTGGCTCAGATAGGGAAGTCGGCCAGAGCAAAGGTGGAGCTCAGAGGAAAGTGAGATAGTTCTGTATCAGCTGGGCTGTGTGGGTGTCCCAGATGGCATGGGTCTTTGGGCAAAATTCTCACCTGTGTGCTTGGTCACTGTGGACCTCCTGGGAAGCATGCAGGCTGCAGAATTTGGGTGGATATTGTCCAGGCTGCTGCTCTAGCCAAGGTAGGGAAGTGCTCCTTTTGTCTTATTAATAAACGAACTTATACACAGAAACATCAGTCTCACAGCTGAAGGTTTTCACTTAGAAATAAAAAGAGTACACTAATAGGGTCAGTGACCTTGAAAGGGAGCATCACTCTAGGGATATTTAGGGTAGACATTTTGTTGGCTATAAAATGTTAATTGAGCAGTTATGCCTCTGCTGAAAGTAGCTAGATTATCTCACATTTTGGTGTATTTTGGGTTTTGAGTTTGCATCAGACAAAACCATGAATAACTTGGTAGTTGAAACCAAGAGTCATGCGCATCAATACCAATTTTTCATTTACTTTGTTCTTCCTCCTTAGCCGTTTCCAGTAAAAAGTCATATAACATTCATTTAGCGGGATTTTCAGGCAACATGCATATATGCTCCAGTGGTTTTGTGGATGTCTGTGGCTTTGAAAATTGGAGAATACATCCTATAGGACAAAGAATCTCTCATCATGATTAGAGTTGGGAAAATGGTGGTTTACCTCATTAAATGTAAAACAAAGAGTGGATAGTCTTAATTAGGGGTTAAGAATAAGGTCTCTGTTCCCTGAATCCCTGATACTCAACCTCTATTCAAAACACAAATCAAATAGTAAATCTTATTAGCATAATATCCATCCTTAACTTGGAACCGAATAACAACAATGTGTTTTCAAAAGTATAATGTGTTAATTGGTTTGTATGTTATTTATAAAAATTAATATTATTAATTATATAAAATTTTCTTATGAAAAGTAAACTATTGCATCTGGCCTGGGAAGCAGGTAGGTTAATGAAGATCTCTTCTTTCTTCTTAATCCATTCCACCAGTCTCAATCCTAATTTGTAGAAGACCTTTGGGACAATGGGAAACTTGGTAAAGAATAGTGGATCTGAGTCCCTGGGCACTCAGGCATCCTCTGCTTTAGATTGTAGGTAGCTCATTGCTCCCTGCCAGATTTCTGGCCTGGAACACCTAAACATAGCCAGAACAGAGTTCTCCATGCTAATGAGGTACCTAAAGGCACTGGGGGTTTAGCCAAGTACCCTTCCCTTCCCAGACAAGTTCACCCTGAGTAGCTGGTATGCATCCATTTTCTAAAATTAACAGTGAATAAAATGGTATAGATAAGCATGTACTGTCTCATCGAGAACCACCATGGGGAGCATGGAGAAGGCCTTCACCTACAAAGCCTTAGCTTAAGTCTCCTGAAGAAGGTCCATCTGATCCCCAGACAGACAATTGTCTCAAGCTAAGGACAATCAACAATGAGCAAAGCCAGAGCTACCATTTCAACCTTCACTCACACCTCCCAGCCCTCATCTTCAGCCTTCAGGGCCCCAACTCCACTCCTAACTACTTGAGATTCAGCGAAGTCTGGATGTTGAGGAATTTTGGAGCCCCCTGGTCCTAATCTCATCGTGCACCTATAGACCTGTTCCTGACTTCTCTGAGCAGTTCTCTAGTGGTGACTAGAGGCCCAGAAGTCAGAGAACCCCAGCTTTGGCCCTCCCAAATCTTAGACTGCATCTTTCCAACCCTGAGTAGTGTCTTGCTCCTCCCTTATACCCCAGCACCTGGCAGCAGAGGTGTAAGGAAATACATTCAAGCACTTCCTGAGTTTCTGCTCCCCATAGAAATATGTTACCATTCAGGCAGAGGATAACAGGGCCACACAGAGACCTGCTGCTATCTCCCTTCACTCCCTACCACCATCTACAGTAGATCACATCACACATACACATTTTTCACTACAAATTTCCTTTCATCTACTCAGTACTTTTCTCAAAGCATGCAACTCCAGCAGGCATTCTCAGGGAACCCATAGTATATTCCACTCAGTGAAGCTGGTCACCAAAGTGCAGATCTTCAGCTCTCTGCTAGCTTCCAATTACAACCTCACAATCTCATTCCCATCTCTGTAGCAGACAACCTGCAGCAGTCTCCTCTTCCTCTCTGCCCCCAGCTTCAGTGGAACACACAGATTTTTTACTCCAAACTCCTTCTCCCGTTCATCCCAGTATTCTAGCAGGTACTCCTCTGAAACTCACCAAGCCAAGCCTTTCTTTGAAGCAAGTAGGACCTTGAAGCCTACTTCAGATATAGACTACTCCCCTTTGCCTCTATACTCAACCTCCTAGTCTCATTTCCAACCCAGTAACAGAATACCTGTTATGGCCTCTCTTTAAATTGGGACCCCATTCCCAGGGAACTAAGCAGGTCATGGTGGAATGCCCTGCTTCCCTCTCTCCAGTGTTTCCCTTTAGAACATATTCAGCCAATCACCATTCTTAAATGTCAGCATCTAATACCTAGAACCACATCTTAACAGGAACCCCCAGTAGCCACACCTTGCAGGATCCCAGAAAAATTTCCTACCAGGAAAAATGCAGCCACCACACACTCCTAAGAAACAGAGAAGGCAATAGGAAAACAAACAAATAAATGAATGCATTAATGAATGAATGAATGAAAATCTACCAAAAAAGACAAGAACACATATCCACATTAATAATTAGAAACCAAATCCAGGAACCTAGACACCAACATAAAATAGAATCAAAAGAGCAAGGATAATACTGTCTCCACTAGTGCCCATCCACCATACAACATCAGGTCCTAAGAACTGTAACATAGCTGAAGCACAATAAGAATACCTTAAAATAATCTTTATGGTCGAGATAGAGGTCCTGAAAGAGGAAATGCAGAAATTCAGTAAAGAAATATTTGAGAACATAATGGAAGGAAACAAACTGTTCAAGATCATAAAGAAGAAATAGAATTAATAAAGAAACCCCAAACTGAGGTATATCTGAAAATAAAAAAAAAAAAAAAAGAAACACAAGCAGAATCCTCACCAACAGAATACAAAAGATGTCATTAAAGACATAATAGAAGAAATGGATATCTTACTCAAAGAAAAAGTTAAAATATAAAAATTTCCTGACACAAAATATCTAAGAAATCTGGAACACTAAGAAATGACCAAATCTAAGAAGGATAGGAATACAACAAGGGGAAGAAACCCAGGTTAAAACTGGAAAGAATATTTTGCACAAAATTATAAAAGAAATTTTCCTAATGTAAAGAAAGAGATCCCTATCAGGATATAAGAAACATAAGAATACCAAAATGACTAGATGACAAAAGAAATTGTTATCATATTAATCAATACACTAGACATACAGAAGAAAGAAAGAATATTAAAATGTTCAAGGTAAATCAGCCAAATAACATATAAAGGCAAACCTATTAGAATAACTTCCAATTCTCCCCTTTACACTGAGAACTGAAACGCAAGACAGGACTAAACAGATGTTCTACAAATTCTAAGAGACCACGGAGGCCACCCAAGACTAATATACCCACTAAAACTTTCAATTTCAGTATAAGTAGAAAATGAAACAGTAAACACAAAAAATTAGCACTATCTACAAATATGCTATATAGGAAACTCCAACTTAAACAGGCTAATTACCGTGATGAAAACAAGGAATAAATAACCCCAGACCAGTAAATTAAATGTGGAGAAACAAATATACACACACCACTACCACTACCACCACAACCGACAACAAAAGAAGAACAAGAATCAACAAACACTGCTCTCATTGGCAGTGATCTCAATTCCCTAGTTAAAAGGCACAAACTAACATAATGGATGCAAAAACAGGATCCATACTTTTGCTGTGTTCTAAAAACATATCTTATCAACAAGGATAGACAACACTTTGAGGTAAAAGAATGGAAAAATATTCTAAGCAAATGAACTTAAGAAAAAGGGTGATATAGTCATTTAAATATCTGACAAAGTAGACTATAAACCAAATATAAAAATAGATGAGCAAGGACACTACATATTTATCAAAGAAATATGTAGACCACAAGAAGACATTCAATTTTTAACATCTATTTAACAAACAGAAGATCACCCACATTTGTGAAAGAAACACTACTATAGTTTAAGTCACATATTGACACTCACACATTGATAGTGGGAGACTTCAGTAAACTACTCTTGTCAATAGATGAGTCAACCAGTCCAAAAAACAAGCAAACAAACAAACAACAAAAAAACCAAAAATCCCAAACAAACAAAAAACAAAAAAACAAAAACAGAAAAATACTGGAGCTAACTGAAGTTATAAACCAATGGACCTAATAGTTATTTTCAGAATACTTCACCAAAACACCAAATAATATAATGTTTTCAATGTACTGTGTGGAATTTTCTACAAATGGACCACATTCTCAGGCACAAAACAAGTCTCAACTGATACAAGAACACTGAAGAAAAAATATTCCCTGCATTCTATCAGACAACCAGAGATTAAAGCTGAATATCAACAAAAATAAAAACAACAGCAACAGTATAAACTCATGGACCCTGAACAACAACTCTCTACTGAATAAAAAAATGGGTCCAGACAGAATTAAAATAATTGAAGAGTTTCTAGAATTGAATGAAAATGAATAAACAGCATGACCAAAGTTATGGCACAAAATGAAAAAATAGCAGTTCTAATGGCAAGTTCATAGCATTAAAACCCTATAAAAAATAGAGACATCTCATATTGTAGGAAACACAGTGTAGACTAAGCATTGGAGAAAGCAGAGTTGTTAAGCATGTAGGTCTGCTTTCTTCAAAAGAAAAAAAAATGCTGTCTGGTCTCCTGGGATGCTAGTATAAAAGTGGTCTAACAACTTGATAATCCACTGTTATTTTATTAGTAGCCAGCCTCCACCTGAATTTCACAAATCCTGAAAATTGTTTATACCTAACCCTTGACTTTGTCTGTAAATGAATAAAACTCATCCTTATGAAAGAAGTTCCATGTACTTTGAATCCTCCCTCAATAGATTCCATCCTCATGCTTGTTACAAATTGTTCCTCTCTAGGCGTTAGTGCTGAGCACTGTTTCCCTGTAAATAGAACTCATTCTTATGATTAAAGTCTCAGGAACTTTTGTACCTTGGTGTATTTTGCAAGAGAATTTTTAGGTAGTTATCCCTGAAGCTTTGATATTAGAACTGTCATGAGGAGACCTTTTTCACCAAAGTTTTACTGTGCTTTAATGTGCAAGGAAATTCAATCTTGGGATCAAACTTTCTAGAGTTTTGATTCAGTCTAAATGAACAAGTCTGGTTCTACCAAGTTTTCATTTTCACCTCTTAGTGGTTTATTTTCCTGCTTGCTGTGGTACCTGTAGGGGTGCCCAACACGATGCTAGTAAACTTAACAGCACACGGTACAGATCTAAAACAAAATGAAGAAATAGTGCTCAAAATAAGTAGATAATAAATAAACTCTGGGTAGAAATTCATAAAATAGAAACCAATAAAATCATAATGAAAATCAATTAAACAAAGAGTTGCTTCTTCGAGAAAATCAATAAGATTAGCAAAATCTCATGCAAATTAACTAGAAGGCAGAGAATATTCAAATTAACAAAAAGGAATAAAAAGGCAGATATAAAAATGGACACCAAGGAAATCCAGAGAATCATAAGAACATACTTTAAAAACCTATATTCCATCAAGTGAAAAATGTAAAATAGAAATAATTTTCTCAAGAGGTGCCACTTACAAAAGTTAAATGGAGATCAGATAAGCAATTCAAAGAAACCTAAAGGCACTAGTAAAATAGAAGCAGTGTTTTAAAATCTCTCAATCAAAACACACAACAAACAAACAAAAAACACCCAGAGTTAGATGGTTTTGGTACAAAATTCTACCACTTTTCATGAATAAATAAGGCCAATCCACCTTAAATTACTCTGAAAATAGAAAGAGAAGGAACAATGCCCAATTCATTTTATGAGACCACAGTTACCCCGATACTCTAACTACATAAAGACCCAACAAAGAAACAGTATTACAGCTCAACTTCCCATGTAGACATAGATATAAAAATACTCATTAAAATACTAGTAAACTGAATCAAAAAGCACATCAAAATATCATCCACTCTAATCAAGTAGGCCTCATCCCAGAGATGCATTGATGATTTAATATACAAAGCCCAATAAATGTAATCTATAGCATAAACAATCTAAAAGCAAAACAAAAACAAAAACAAATAAAAAAAAAAAACAGTTACAATCACATTAGATTCCAAAAAAGGCCTTTGACAAAAACCAACACTCTTTCATGATAAAAATCCTGGAGTGATTACAAATACAAGGAATATACTCAAACATAATAAAGGGAGTTTATTAGCAAGTCCATAGCTGACATCTACTTACATGAATAAAAATTCAAAGCAAGTCCACTAAAATTAGAAACAAGACAAGGTTGTCCAGTCTCTCCATGCATATTTATTATAGGGCTTGAATTCTTAGCTCAAACAATAAGACAACTGATATATATCAAGTAGATATAAAATAAAATGGAAGAAGTCCAAATATCTTTATTCACAGATATGATAGTACACGTATGTGACCCTAAAAATTCTATCAGGGGAATACTACAGCTAATAAACACTTTCAGCAAGGTAGCTGGATAAAAAATTGACTTTCAAAAATTAGTAGCCCTCCTATATGTAGATGGCAAACAGACTGAGAAATCAATGAAAGATTATATTTCACAATAGCCTTAAAAATAAATCAACAATATCTTTGGGTAACTCTAACAAAGCAAGTGAAAGATTTTTATGACAAAATCATAAAGTCTTTGAAGAAAGAAATTGAAGAAGATATCAAAAGAGGCAAAGATCTCACTGTTAGGATTAACATAGTAAAAATGACCATCCTACCAAAAGCAATCTACAGATTCAATGTAATCTCCATCAAAATTCCAATACAATTATTCACAAATCTTAAAAGCACAATGTTCAACTTCATATAGAAACTACAACAACAACAACAAAACAAAAAAGCAGAAAGAAAACAAAAAATGATAGCTAAAACAATCCTGAACAATAAAGTAACTTCAGAAGATGTTGATATGTTTTATGATGCAGTGGCATAATTCATCTGGAGAGAGTTTCTTAGCAGGCCCATGCTAATGCATCCCTCCCTGAGGTACCCAACATATGACAGGTCTAGAATAAAGTTTATTTAGGGGCATAAGAAGGGGGCTGAGAAGGTAGTGGAGGCAGAGAAAGAAAGGAGACAGAAAAGAACAGAAAGAGAGAAGAGAGAATGAAGGGAGGAGGCCGGTGGAGAACATGTGGAAAAAAGAAGGGGAGACAACAGGGAGAGAGAAAGAGACCAGGGAGAGAGAAAGAGAGGCCAAACTGTCTTCTATAGGAGTTAGGCTTATACCTGGCTGTTGCTAGGTAACTTTGGGTGGAGCTTAGAAGAAATGCTAACAGATAACACTACTCCTCACCTCAAACTGTATTACAGAGCTATAATAATAAAATCATCATGGTATTGCTATAAAAACAGATATATCAATCAATGAAACAGTATTGAATAGCCAGACACATATAGATACCTGATCTGTTTTTTATAAAGAAGCCAGAAGTATACACAGAAAGAGAGAATCTTCAACAAATGGTGCTTGGCAAGTCCATGTTTACATGTGGAAGAATGAAAATACACACACACTTTTTATTTGTTTGTTTGTTCTTATTTTGTTTTGATGGGTTTTTTGGTTTTTGTTTGTTTGCTTGCTTTTTGTTGTTTTTGTTTTTTGAGGCAGAGTTTTAATGTATAGCCTTGGTTGTCCTGGAACTGGCTCTGCAGATGAGGCTGGCCTTTGCCTCTCAAGTGCTGGGATTAAAACCACTGGCAACCACTACTTGGCAGACCCAAACTTTTATCCTGTACAACCTCCAGTGGATCAAAGACCTCAATATAAAACCACATATGTGGAACTTGAGAGAAGAGAAAGTGGGAAATATACTTGAATTAATTGGCTCATGAAAAGGCTTACTGAATAGAACACTATAAGATCACTGTAATAAACGTGTCCCTATGAAACTGAAAAGTTTCTGTAAGTTAAAGGATACCATAATTCTGACAAAGCAAGAGGCTATAAAATGGGGAACAAAGATTTTTACCAGTTCAATTCCAGTAGATGACTAATACCCAATTATCGAATAGATAGATAGATGATAGGTAGATAGAGAGAGATAGAAATAGATGAAATATATATATATATACATATATATACATATATATATGTATATATATATATATATATGTGTGTGTGTGTGTGTGTATGTGTGTGTGTGATGCATGATATATATATATATATATATATATGTGTGTGTGTGTGTGTGTGTGTATGTACATATAAACTTAAAATTTAGATATGAAATAGTGAATAAATAAATGTGAAAAAAAGCAAAAACAAAAGGAATAAAATAAATATTATGCTTTTAACAAAATCTCAAATGTTTGATTTAACCAATAAAGAATCTAGATTCTCAAATGAAAGCCTGCTAGCTCATAGAGGCAGAGAAAGCACCCAGCTAAACTTCCTTCTCAGCCAAAATCCCAAAACGCAGCTCTTCTTCTCCACACCACTTCAGAAACCCTACAAACTGAATGTCCCTCCCTTCTACTTCCTATGAATCTCTCTATCTATTATCCTGACTTCCTCTTACTTTGTGTTTTTCCTGTGGTCACTTGGTCACTTTCTGTCAGCTGGTTGCTTGTTCTACCTCATGACAAATGGTTGACTTTATTTAATCCTGTTCATAATATTCAACCAGCAAGATCTTGAATAAAAGGTATTTGCTAAGTTTGAGCCACACACCACAACTAAAAACAGGTTTTTTTTTTTTCAGTACATAACACAATCGCAGGTTTCATGGTACGATCAAGTATCCTGAAACATTGTCCCCTTTCGTAAGGTTTTAATTCTAACACAGAAAAACTATTTACAATAATGAAGCTATTTCTGCCAAGCTCTCCACAATGTCCCCCTTGCTTATTATATTTGGCAGTTTTAGGATTAAATATTTTTGAGTTCAAAGTTCTGTAAACTGTTTGTTTCAGTCTCATACAAACTCAGCATTTTGAATGTCCTGAGTAGTTTACAGTCCAAAGCTGATCATTGGGTAGTGTTTGTCAGCCTAGTAGCAATTCTGGTTAGGTAGGACACAGCATTCAATCCAAAGGAGTTTACTGTTTGTGCAGACCCTGTTGGCAGAAGAAGCATGGGGCAATTTTTCCCAATGGTTAGCATTACCACAATCCAGGTGGATGCATCATTGCAAGGCCCCATTATCTTCTTAGAGACATCAAAATTTATTGTTAGAAATGCTAGAAAACTTAAATATTTTAACTGCCATATTCAGCAGATCTCAGAAAAGTCTGATGACCACAATCGGTTAAGTACATCTGAGGTTTACAAACTCTTCCTAGTTACCTGCTTCAGACTTAAATCTGAAAACACATACAGAAAACTAGATGAAGCTTATTTCTAGAATTAGTACTATGCATGACTACTAGTATAATGAGAGACAGTTTATATATACATAACAATCTTATGCATATGAGATATTTATACCTTAAGAAATGTTTTAAAGAGCCAAATGAAAACAAAAAGATTATATGAGACAGATATTTTGGATTTTGCTTTAACAAGCATGCCTAGGTTTATAGAAGGGGAGAGCCATGCTCCAACCCCAAAGTCTGGCTTAATTTTTGATTGAATTGACACCACACAAAGACCATTTGCCAATTAAGTCTGTAGAGGGCAGCAGAGACAAGCTGGACATAGGCGATACCACTTGGCCAATTTACTCTTTTTCTTTGGACTTATACTTTTGATGATACATCCATTTATTTCAGAGGTTTCACTTGACCAGTAGTCTCTGAATTCCTTAGTTGGATGCTTTTGTTCTCCTGGAAAGCAAAAAGTAAAATCCTGCACCAACCCTAAATCTGGGGGGAGGGGAGGTGGTAGATTGTATCTTTCCTGGGGCAAAATATTTTTTGGCAACAGGAAAAGTCTTATCTTTCAATTGAAATTTTAAAAAATTCTTTTGATACTTTAAAACTAAGTATAGTTTAGTATGCATGAATAAATGTACCTATATTCCCATTTCTTTTCATATAAATTGAAGGTTTAAATGTATTTATTTTTAGATTACAAAGGACATTCATTATGAATTTCATTCTGCCTTTTGCAAGCAGCTTTTAAATTTAAATCACCATAATTCCCATGTGCCTGCCTCTTCCTCCCAAAAGCTGGGATTAAAACTGCAAACTATTGGCTGGCTATGGCTTCCTTATATAAGTTATTCTCACAAGGTTTTCTTGGTTTAATTTGGTTTTTCATTTCCAATTATGTTTTAAGTGTTAGAGGTAAACTTTCAAGGTTTTCAAGGGTGTAATCTATCATATTTGATGATTTATTCTGAATTTGTTCCTTGGAAAATTTTAACATTCTAGTCTTAATTAAACACTATGCCAATTTATTCACTAATTTATTATTTTCAGGCATTTTGTCTGTCTTTCCTGTATGAGCTACATAATATCTAATGTCTTTGGTAAGCTTTGCTAGGTTTTGCCATTTCCATTCACGTCTCCAATCAAAAGATTTTTGCCAGTTAGTGGTTTTCTATTTTGATGGCCAAATGTCCCTTTATACACAACCTATAAATCAGAGGAGATAGAGATTTTTCCTTTTGCTTTCCTAGTTCTTTGTCTTATAGCCAATAGTACTGCACTGATTTTGTGGTTCCATCCTCAGTATTGGTCATTTCTTCACGTGATCTATAGCTTGACAATTTCCATTAGTTTTGGTTCCATCAGTGGTTGAGGAATTATCAGTAAACCATGCCTTAGGCAAATATGACCATTCTGTTGGTCCCCACAGGTCAATAAGGACCCCTGTGAGGGAAAGAGTGACTAATTTTGGGATGGAGATTACAGGCAACTGAGCTATTTCCTCAGTACAGAAAGATACAGTTCCCTTTGCTACCACATACTGATAACAAAGAAATCCAGATAAGTACCAGTTCCACTGTAACACCTTTCCATCCATGGCTAAGCCTGTGAAGGACTCTGCCCTCAAATGCATCCAATCCATCATTGTAAGGGGTGTCTTTATGACCACTGGGTAGTTGGCAATGACTGAGTATGAGGTTCTCCATGCCTTGTAAAATGTCTAGATTTGTTTCTCAAAGAGAGACTATTCTTTGTATATGAAAAGCATTTGCAGTAGAAGCCAATAGGCATATGTTGCTGAACTTCTTTTTGTTTTATGAAGAGTCCCCTGTTGCCAATTCACCAGGAAACATGATGTGCATAATTAAGATATCATCTGGTTCAATATTAGTCAGGGTTACATGCAGGTAGATGAGCTTACTGTCAATCTCAAAAGCTGTTCTTTGTTTTTGTCCCATTTTGAAACTAGCTGCCTCTAGAGTAACCCTGTAGAGGGATTTTATAATAATCTGTATGTATGGTGTGTGATTTCTCTAGTGTATAAACATACCAATTAGAAGTTGTATCTGAGTTTTGTCCCTGGGTGGTGGGATTACAGACATGTGGAACTACTACCTTGTTTACTGTAACTCTAAAATTTAGAATAACTACTCTATAGAGATCTGCTGGGATTAAAAACATGACTACCCCTTCCCTGCTGAAATACTTTATCTTAGCTCCAAATCACTTAGAGGTTTAGAAAACAAATTTGAACTATATGTAATCCGTTGAATTTACTTAAAACGTTACAAATCTCTTAAGTGTGTTTTTAATACCAAACAACAACAATATCGTTTTTATTTATGAAGAAAACTTAAAAGCTAATAATGTCCAAGATGGAGTAGGCTACAGGGCAATCTAAAGTCTAACATTCTAGCATGAAATTAAGAAACATGTTTAACAAAACCTATTTTTACTTTCATGCAAGTAAGGCAAGTATGCCTTTGGTAAATTGTTATTAGAAAATATTTATTTTATGCCTGATCAAATGAAAATCATTTGTTAGTCTTTATATGTTAGCTTGGACTGAATGTCCAAGCAATCTGATAAACTATCACCTTTTCTTATTCAGGAGGTCTCTTCTGGATTTTTTTTAACTACTTAATTTGTTCTGTCCTTGATTACATTCAGATCAGTGTTATTTTTAACAACGCACATTAAATCTTTTAATTGCTCTGTTTATAAGTTTCTCCAATGCTGACAGAAAATGATTGAATCAAATTTGATATCCAGGCCTGCAGGAGGCCACATAGAGAGTTTCCTGATGGTAAAGGGTTACATTGCTTGTCACTTGTCGATCTGCATTCATTAGTCCATGCTGGCCTTTGCTATACCTTCTTCATACTCCAGATGGCTGGGGCCTTATTTTTGGTTTATCTCTAGATAAAACATTGTTTATAAAAATGACTTGCCTATAATCCCTTTTCAAATGCCCTTGCTTACCACAATTAAAGCATCTGACATTTTTATTTTTCTTAAAACTTTTAGAAATTATTTCTCCTACTAGAATAGCATCATAAATGTGAGATCTAATATCTGCCATATTTATAATTCATTTATATATTGGTGTTGATCTTGCATTTAAAGGCCTGATCTTTTCCTTGTATTCTGAATTAGCGTTTTCAAAAGCCAAAGATTTGATTAATATTTGTCTGACTTCTGAATATGATACTATTCTATTTACAGCTGAAGTTAGTTTTTGCAAAAAAATCACTGAAGATTTTTTTGGAGAGTTGTATAATTTTAGTAAATGATTCACACCTCTTTCCTAATTCTTCAACCTTGTCCCAAGCATTTAAAGCTCTTAAACAACAGGGTGTGATCATCAAATTCAAGCTGCCTTTGTAATCAGCATATTGATCTTCATCTGGCAACTGATCCTGGGAAATAGTAATACCTCTAACTCTATTTTATGGTTATATGGTTCTAGCTTCCTCTTTCCATCATGTCTGCCATTGTTACTAAGGACCAGTTTCTAATATTGCTGTTGCTATATCTTTTTAGTCTTGGAGGATAATTCTATTCTAAGTTGCCCATGAATTTAATATCTGCTTCACATAGGGTGAATGCACATAATAGAAAATGATCACTTCTTTCCAGCCCCAGCGTCATGGGGAATCTTCTTCCTTCTTCTCAGTTTTTCTTGAGGCAGTGGAGGGGGGAAGAGCATTGGCGGGGGGGGGGGGGGGGGGGGGGGTAAGACTCGGTCTTATGAGATATTTAGGGTTTCAGTATAATAAAAGTTTACTTATCTACATTACTATGCTACTGTAGCTGACCTGCATTCTGTCATCCTCTGAGTTTCTGGCACTTAGCACCTCTTTCCAAACACTGCAAAGGATTAAGTAAATAGCCTTTGTACTATCTCAGCAGGAACTGCTGAGCCCTAACTTATACCTGCTAGTCTGAGGTTCCAGGAAGAAAAAACACTTTGAGAAGTTATTATAAAGTTTATTACTAAGTGTAAAAAGTTTCCTATGAAAGCTATTTAAGGGAAAAAGTGGAAAGGTCCTAAGTGGGGAAAAGGAAAACAAAATCTATTAGGGGAAAAGTACTAAGAGAAAAAATTCTAGGCAGGGGAAAAGGAAAGGAAGGGACAAACGACAACCATCTCTTTATCTTTGTCTTCAGTACTTATACATCTTTCAGAGTGCATGATCACATGTTATAAAGTTCATCACAAGTTCACACCAAAAATCAAATCATAAATTGAAATAGAAGTTTACAACAGAGAATGTTTACATGCATGTCAATTAGGAGTAATTATCTGGCTATACATCTATCACCTGTCTAAGCTCTACAGGTTCACTGAAGGTTTAAAACTATAACTAAGAAATTAGTAAAGTTTTTTATATACAAACCCAGGCAATATTTAACCTTCTGTACTAGCACCTATAAAAAATCATTAGTTCCATCTTAATTGACCTTTGGTTAACTGTTTTACAACCTCTTTGAATGTGCTTTGAGTAGGAGAAAGTCTAGTTTCTATCTAAGAACTGATGTCACTTGGGAGACTGGTAGAATTCTCGTTGCAGTTTTGACTATCAGAAAAAGACTTAATAGCAGTTCCACTCTAAAAGAGCTTAATAATCATTGATATAATTTTAGGAATCCCTATAGAATCATCTTTAATTCTTAAGAAGTCATCTATTTGTCTATATAGCGTCACTACAAGACAATACATCTTTGTGGATCTGCAGAGATCTGCTCCAGAGGGGTGTGCTATTGCTTAGTGATTGTAACATATGTTTAATAATAATAACAATAGGAAGAGCATATTAATAGCAGGAATTGTTCCTAAAAATAAGTCCCTTACAGCCTTGCTGAATAAGGGCTCACTTGTTGCAGATTATATAATAATCCAAGGCAAGCCATTTCAGGATGATCACCTGCTAATTATTAGCTTGTCCCATTATGGCTCCTGACAGATTCTAATTAACATTTTCATAACTTTGTGGATGCCTACCTATCATCTGATGGAAGTTCTTACATAGTTCTGGATAAACTATGGTTTGTTTTCTAACCTTGGCCCACACCTTTTAAGTTTCATAATGAGGTGGTATGATAAACTTCTGTCTAAATTCCTATGTCTGTGTCTAAGTATTTTTCTTATTTTAACTGATAAGTCTTTCTAAAGCTTGTATCTTATCAATCCAATTTTCATATTTGGCACAATTATTAAAACAGTTTTGATATTTGGCAAAAATACCACTATGGCTATTAAGGATAAAATATGAATTACCAGACAGATAGTAATTATAATCCATATTATGGCAATCTCAATTAAGTAATTTATTTTTCACATTTTGCTTCTATTTTCAAGCCATCTAAAATAATAGTACTATACAGAGTTCTAATTATGTTATATGTACAGGCCCCTGTAATATTATTTACTACACTTAACATGGATTTTTTTTCTTTGAATGTTACTTAACTCTCTCACTGAGTACTCTCCAGATGTCTTACCAAACCTTATGGCTTCTCAGTTTTTCCACAGCTGGCAAGATTTCTCTGTTCATGTCGTCATGCCATGCATTTTTTTAAGAATTATTTATTTATTTATTTATTTATTTATTTATTTATATGAGTAGACTGTAACTAATTTCAGACACACAAAAAAAGAGGGCATTGGATATCGTTATAGATGGTTATGAGCCATCTTTGCTGGGAACTGAACTCAGAACTGTGGAAAGGAAGGCAGTGCTCTTAACTGTTGAGCTATCTCTCCTGCTCTGAGCCAAATGTTTTAAACAAAATTCCAAGAGTTCAAATTCATCCACAAAGACTCAGAAGCTAGATACTGGATGAAAGCTTGCTAGCTATAAAAGCAGAAAAACACCCAGCTCACCTTCCTCTTTAGCCAACATTCCAAAAAGCAGTTCTCCTACAACCATCTCAAAAACCTACAAATTAAATGTCCCATCCTTCTACTTCCTTTGTGTCTCTATTAGTTTTTCTGACTTCCTCTTACTCTCTGTTCTTCTTTTTTCTTGTGTTTGTTTCTTGACAATTGGCTGTCTGTTCTGCCTCTTGAGCTATGACATCTCATGTTGGTAAGAATGTCAAGTAAGGAGAACACTAATCCATTTCTGGTAAGAGTGTAAATTTGTACAGGACTATGGAAATTATGGTGCATTTCCTACAGAAAGTAGGAATGAGTCTACCTAAATTTTCAGCTATACCACTCCTCAGCATATACCCCCAAAAAGCTTTCATCCTAACACAGAGACACTTGTTCAACTTTCTTTATTTCTGCTCTATTTATAATAGTCACAAATTGGAAACAACCTAGATGTCCTTCTACAAAAAAATGGATAATGAAAAAACTGATTCATTTATACAGTGGAATATTTTTCAGCCATTAGAAAATGAAATCAGGACATTCCCAGGTAAGTATCTGAAACAAGAATAAGCAATCATCTTGAGTGACGTAACCCAGATTCCGAAAGACAAATATGATATTTAATCTCTAGGATGGAGACATTGGCTGTTAAATCAGTGATAACCAATCTATGGTCCATAGACCCACAGAGGTTAAGAATAGAGTAAGAGATTTAGAAAACAGATAAATCTCCTTAATAAAAGGAAATAGAAAAGCTAGTTATGGATGGATGTGTTAAGGTTGGAATGGGTGTATCAAGTGAAGTGGTGAAGGGGATAGAGCAAAAAGGGAGTAGATATGGGGAGATACAACTAAAATTACAGCCCATTTGAGGAGAGAAGTGGTATGAAAATCTAATGCAGGAGAAGACTCATAGAATATATGTGTATACGAAGGGAATCTAGATGAAATAACCAAATTTGAAGGGAGAAAGAGCCCCATCTGGACATCTCTTGTAACCAAATGAAGCTTCCTGTACTGGGATTTGGTTATAAGTAATTAAGTTGTCAGCCAAAGAAGTCCAATTGGATCCCTAAAACAACCCAGCTGTGGCCAAGTCTATAGATTTGCTCCCCACAAACTGACAGCAAGACAAAATCTACACAACACATTAAATTCAGAGTTCAGTTGATGCTGACATAGAGCCTTCACTCCTAGTTCTAGAGATTTTGCTACAGGAAGGAACTCTTCATGCTACCAATGGAGAAATGGAAATAACTACCCTTTCTCAAATTTGTTGAGCTAAAATGGTGTCATATCTAAAAGAACTGCTAGTTCAATGGTGGCACAAATCTTGTAGGAATAACCAACTAATAACTGATTTGGCTTAAAGCCAGCTCTGTAAGAGAAAACTTGTTATGAAATATAATGTGGCAAGGGGGCATCTTGAACAGGCCCATGCCAAGATGTACCCTTAAGAAAGTTTGTTATGTATTGGATCTGGTATAAAAGAGGTTTATTGGGATAGGGAAGAGGAGTGAGGACCTGGAGAAGGAATAGGGGCAGACAAGTGGTCATGTAGACAGACAGACAGACAGACAGACAGCAGAGGGAGCCTTGAGGGCAGAGACATGGGTCACAGGCAGAGAACAGAAAGAGAGTGTATAGATATGGGGCTGGGGTGCCTAGTAGTCCTTTTATCTGCAGCACAAATGTGGTACACATAGTAACTGCAGCAGGAGGCAGATGATGACATAAGCAGTTGCTAGGTCCCTGAGAGCATGTCAGAGAAATTGCCTGTAAGCTATTAAAACCCATACATAACATTGTTTATGTGGAGAAAAACTTGGGACTAGACATCACAGGAGCCTAGGTAAGATCCAAATATTACTGGTCTAATAAAGAAACAATATCAAATAAGGCATAGCAATAAAGTGAGTCCTAATGACATTCTGCTATATGCATAGATAGTGCCTGTCACAGTCATCATCAGAGAAGCTTCCTTTCTGCATCAAGTAGTCATAAATGATTTTAAAATATGTATAAAATTTTTATTTTCATAGCAATGATTTTATGTTCTACATGTCATTTTGCATCCTCTTTTTTTTTTCATTAAACAAACTGCTTAAAGACATTCATTGTAGAGAGCCACGGTGAGCGGTGACAGCATTCGCCATTGCAACATGGCGCTGGCACCTGGCACTCGTGGGTAAACAAGTAAAATTGCACATGTGGAAGTGGTGAAAGCGCTCCAAGTCACCGCCCAACCCGGGGCATCATACGGGGTTTTGAGCAAGCAGCCAATCAGATATGTCCACCCCACCCTAGGGTGTATATAAAGCAGCGCCATCTTGGGTCTCTCTCTCTTCCTCCTCACATGGCAATAAACGCTTGCTGCAGAAGGATCCTGGTGCCCGCGTGGATTCTTGCCTGCAAGACGATTGCGTGGGCCACAATTCACAAATTAGAATAACCATTGATTTTCTGCTTGATAACTATCGTAATATTCTGGAACACAGATATTTCACTCTTTGCCATTCCTCAATTAAAGGAAATTTAGGGTACAACAATTTTACATACAACTGTCAATTCTGTTATAGTTGATACCAAAATCTAGAAATGTGGAGAAAATTCTACTCTTTCTGGACAAACCAAACTCTGAAATTGATATATTATTTAGGTCCTGCTTCTCAGGCTTAGGTTCTAATAATAAGTTATCATGCTTATAGGCTGGAATCTTCAACTTTGAAATAAATTACCCTCAAGTACATCTGTGGAATTTCAAGCAGATAACTCCACTAAGAAACTCTTAGGCATCTACTCACATCCATGATACTCTTGTGATTTTGATTTTCTTTTTCCAGCACTCATGTGATCACATTTTAGGATTACTAAAAGAATTCAGGGATTTCTCCTCATTTCAGAATCATTAGTCACATTTATAAGCTGCTTTCCACCATGTATCCATACACATAATTATATAAAAATAATTATTTTCCCTATTACAATGTTGAACATTGGCTGCTATCTAGATTGTCTTATTTAATTTCACATGGCTGTCTTAATCCTGACCTGAAAAAGCACAATGTGCTGGTGGTGTTCATACTCCTATTGCTGTCTGCTATTTGTGCAAAGTTTAAGAAGTAACATTGAGGTAAAATACCTCAAATCTCTTTTTGAACTGTGACATTCTCACAGACAAGAAAAATAATTTTTCTTCCCAGAAAAATCACAAATGTCATTTCATCAATTTGCTCTCCTACGTTAAGTACTAGCATTCCCTTCTCCATTCTCTCACAGTAAGCTTCAATTCTGTAACAGAAAGTATCCTGCTCATTATAGATAATTAAGTCAGGGTTGGAGTTGTTTGTTTTCTTGTTTAAAGATGTGTAAAAATGCTACTTACAGCATGTTAATTCTACTTTAATGGTTTATTTATGGATACAATGGATGTGGCCAAAGTGAGAAAATGACCATCTCTTTTTATAATGGTCAGATGAATTCCATGGGCCACCTATCATTTAGGTTAACTCCCCAAGTAGAAGATCAGCAGCAAAACACGTTGCTATCCTACACTTCAAAGTCTAGGATATTGAAATCTCTTTGTCAGCTATAGACATTAGTGCCATTAAGCATATAGAATAATAATATCACAAAATTCAGAAATTTTGAAAAGCATGTTGTCACTCAAACTCGTGAACCATGTTCTCAATCAATTACAAATAAATGTCATGAAAAACTAGTAACTTAGATGTCTAAGCAACTTTTATGTTAATAAAATTACTTTAAAATTCTGAGCCCTGAATGAAAGTAATTATTTTAAATAAGTATACCATGATAGAAATCTATGTTAGGAACATATATTTTAACTACAGTATTTCTTTTGCTTTCACAAATTTTTCTGTTATAATGAGTTTACTTTTTATTTCTGACATATTTTATTTTTATGTAATTGAGAGTCACTACTGAGAACGTAATTGCAAATGGCTTTATATGTCTTTGTTTCATTCAAGAAAGCTTTGTATATACATAAAGTTTTTGCATAAAAACAGACTACTGAAGAAATCAAATCCAAAGAAGACTTTCAGGATTTGTGAAATAAACTGTGACATCTAATATCTGATTTAACTTCACAAATAATCCTAAGATACTGTATTTCTAAGGTAAGTTCTTTACTAATGACTAATCAAATGATTATGCTTTAACATATATTCATAGGGTTATATGATTCTGTGGCAAGTCAAAAATAGCTACAGATTCTTTAGTCTTCTCCCAGTACAAACTATCTGCAAGGCTGTAGACTGTTTTAAGTAATAAAAAGTCTTTAATATCACATTAATATTTAGGTAAAGCATTTTTAAAAGAACATTATCCATTTATCCCTCTAGGGTAGTGTAGAAATGATCCTGTTCCCCAATTGGTTCTTGATCTGTCAGTAAAGAAGCCATGGGCCATTTGCTGGGCAAATGGAATAGGTAGGACTTTCCAGGTTCCAGCAAGAGGCTGATGCAGGAGAGGAATGGAGAGTTCACCATGTTTGAAGAGATAAAAGCCAAGCTTCCATGTGAGGTATTGGGCAAATGGTTGGGAGGTGGTTGGGAGTGTTTAGCTGGAAATAGATGTAAGTGAGCAACTAAAGTTGAGAGCAGGTGACGTGGAGCAGAGCTAAGAATACTGATAAAGGCATGCTTCTCCTGGCAGGAGATAAGTACTATGCTGCAATTGTGACCAAAAGGCAAGTTAAAATTGAACAACTGTATGTGTCTGTTTTTTAATCTGTGCATTTAAGGGAATCTGGGAGGGGGCTGGTATCATGGCCTATTCCTGGAGCTTAAGAAGGGAAGCAAAAGCTACACTCAAAATTTATGATGCAGTGACTTCAAATGTTTTGAGGGTTTTGCACTATCAAGACTAGATTGAATGGAAAGACCATGAAATAAGAGTTACAAGGCAGAGGGGAGAGATAAGGATTCTGACGTTAGTAAGCCTTGTAAATTGAAGATATGTGACCAAAAATGCTATCAATTAACCCTTTTTTGAGTTCTTAATGCTTAAAACAGGAAACAATTAAAATGATGGAAAAAGACTTTCCAAGCAAATGGTCCCAGGAAACAAGCTGGAGTTGCCAAAATAATATCCAATAAAATAGATATGTGATATGGAAGAGTTAGAAGGTGGACCAGGAGGGGGGAATAAAATCTGGAGTGTAAATAAATAAATAAATAAGTAACAAAAAAAGAAAATTGTCCATTTATTTTTTTAAATTTTCCAATTTTGTGACATACAGGTTTTAAATTTTGACCTAAGAATTCTTTGGATTTTCTCCTTGTCTGTTTTTATGTCCCTCTTTTAATTTATGATTTTGTTAATTTGGCTATTTTCTCTCTATCCTTTAGTTAGTTTGGTTAAGGGGCTATAGTGTTGATTTTCTCAAAGAACAAACAATTTCTTTCATTGATTCTTTTTATTCTTTTTATTGTCTCTTTGTTTCTGTTTTGTTGGTTTTAGTCCTGAAGCTGATAATGTCTAGCTGTCTTCTCTCCAGTGTGTTTGATCAATTTTGTTCTAAAGTTTTCAACCAAACCTTAGGCTGAGCTAGGTGATGGGAGGTAGGGAAGATGAGGAATGATTGTAGGAGCCAGATGGGTGAAGGACACCATAAAAAAAAAAAAAAAAAAAAACCAGAATCAACTTGTCAAGCTCATAAAATCTCAAAGAGATTGAACTGACAACCCAGGTGCCTGCATGGGTCAGACTTAGGTCCTCAAGATATATGTTATGTGGTTGTGTTACTTAGTCTTCTTGTTGTACACCTAATAGTTGGAGCAAGGGCTGTTACTAATGCTTTTCCCTGCTTCGGTACTCATTTCCTCCTACTGGGTTGTCTTATCCAACTTTAATATGAAGGGACAAGCCTAATCTTAGTGCAACTTAATATGACATGTTTGGTTGATATCCCTGGGAGGTCTGCTGTTTTCTGAAGACAAATGGAAGAGTGAATGTGGAGGCAAAGGGACAGTGGCCAGTAGGGACTGGGAAAGAGTAGGAATGTAAAACTGTAATCAGGATATAACATAAATGGAAGCTGATGATGAATGCATATTTGTACATTCTATGACAGAATAAATTTAAATATTAAAAAAATAAATTGAATATGCAAACTTGCTTTCCAGTGACCTGGCAGAGACATATAGAAAAGTATGGTTAACTTAGGCTTAAAATATCATTGGATGAGAAGATGACTCAGCAGATAATGTACTTGCTGCCCAAACAAGAGGAGCAAAATACCTATGTGTATTTGTAATTCTAGCATCATAACACAAAGCCATAGGATTCCTAGAACAAATCAGTTGTACTGGACATGTAGCATTCTTATCCTGCATAAAATAAGGTAGAATACTGATCAAAGAAGGTTCTTGATATCAGTATTAGGCCTCCACAGTCACCTGTACAATATGTACATGCATCTTCACACATATCTATCCACATATGAATGTACAACACATCCACATAAAAAAATTAATGATATCACTTCTACCTTGAGATATATATAGGTCAGCTGTTTATTGTGCCAATTGACTATGTTAAGATAAAGTGGAATACCTTCTCTTTAATCTCTGGTTGTCAGAAACTGATTGGAGTAGATTGTGAATGCATATTTGCATATTCTCTGAGAATAACATGGCCACAGAAATAGTTGCTGCTGGTCTGTGTAAAAGTGGAACATGTTGTAAATAAGTGCTAGTGATGACAAATAAGGTTTTCCCATGAAATGAGATGTCTTTACCAATACATAGCAAGTGTACCTTCTTCTTAGTAAGGGATATCCTTGTTATAGCCAACTGAAAAGTGGAAAAAACTGTAAGTCTGTTCAGACTCATTGTGGATGCCAGTCTGAATGTTCTTAACTTTGTTATTGTTATTGTGAAAGAGAGAGACATAGAGACTGAGAGAGACAGGAAACAGAGACAGAGACAGACAGACGCACACAGGCACACATGCATGCACGTATGTGCAAACACAAAGACTGAATACAGTAAAAAAAAAAGTCTCTAAGAGTAATAAATACATGAACAAACCTTGAAGAAAGTGACAGGGAAGTCACTTTCAGGCATTTATTAGACCATATCCAAAACATGCAATATTATGATGATACAGTAAGATACCTTATCAGGTTAAGGCACTTATCACCAAAGTTGAATACCTTAGTCTAATCCTAAGACTCATGATGGAAAGAGACAACTGACTTCTGCAAGTTATCCTCTGACTTCCATATGTGTGGAGTATCATGGGCACATGAATGTGAAGCATGTACTTTTGCACACTTGCACACAAACCAAAATCAACACAATGAAGTATGCTAATTGGAAATGCTTTTTAATGCTTTTAGAAACATAATTCTAAACATGCTGCTTGTGTTCCTAATTTTCATGTTGCTAAAATATAGTTATTTTTCTAAAGTATAGTCTATGAGGGAAATAACAGATAATATTAATGATTATACAATTTTTAAATAATGCTTCAAGGTACAAGGGATTATGTTCAACACATTTGTTCTTTGTTATTTCTAACTTTTAACTATCTTGTGTAAGAAATTCTATTCCTCTCTTTGCATGGGGTAGGTAAGACAATATACTGTACCTCAGGATTGTCTTGAGTTCATGGCAATCATCCTACCTCAGCAGCTTATGCCTTGATATTATATGTCTGAGCCACTATGGCTAGCTGAAATGTTCTACTTCTATTCCCACTACCCAAATGAGAAAATTAATCACAGAGGAATAGAAGCTTCTCTAATATTGATGAGCTACTAAGTGATAGAAGTAGTATTTAAATCTAGGCCATTGTTAGAGCATATTGTGCTACTACCAGATGGCTTCAGATAGTGGTTGTTTATTTTATTTTAGTTGTGAAGAATGAACATAAAAATCATAAATAAAGGTGGATATCATTTTGTTTTCTTCCTCCTCAGATGACTTAAAGTTTAAACCCAAAGTTGTCATTTATCAAAGCATTATTTACTGCAGTTGTTCAAACATCTACCTCTCAGTATGGACATTAGTAACTTGCTGTGTGGTTGTTAATTTCAATCACTTTACATTAAGTCAAGCTGCCAAGATCACCAGTGAGATGTAATGTGTCTCCAAAGTAAATGCTGCTTTAGGGAAGGTTTTCTGTCAATCATTATGTTCTTTGCAGTATTTTTAATGAGCCAACACAAATCACAGAAAATCACCCAGTAGGAGTCATCTAGTAGATCCGTCCACACTTGTAACCTAGTCAATTAATTCCAAACATTATTAACCTAATCAAGAATTACAGGTAGAAATAATGATTATTCCAATACAGGAAATCTGGGCAGTTGACTTAAAATACTATTGCCCAAAGGAAAGTTCTTGAAGTATTACTGATAAGCATGTAATAAGAATAAAAAGGATGATTGTTGGCACAAACCAAAAATTTAAATCAAAATGCCTTGCAATTGACACCATGTTTACTATTTCTTGTTGGAAAAGGAGCTTAACCCAAAGACAACAAAGCTGACTTATATACATTTCTTAATAACAGTTTTGTCATTAACATTGGGTCTATAAATAAATAGTTGAAAAAAAGTACCAAAGAGTGTCTTAGATTATATATTTTTAGTACATGTCTTGAGGTTAACATTTCTTTATCACATTCCTGTATCACATTAGAGATTCCATCTACATTTTCTTTATGAGTAATAACACTGGTAATTTATTTAGTTTTTTATTGGGCTTTCCTGAAAGTTTATTCCATCATTCTGTTGTTGTTGTCATTGTTGTTATATTACTTACCATTTTGATATTATATCTAACAGTCTACTCTCAAAAGCAACGTTGTATTTTGATGCTAGTAACACTTCAATATGATCTGAATTTTTGGTATTCATCTCTTAACAAGATTGTAATTTCTTTTTGAGACATTATTTCCCTGTTAAGCCCTTGTTGTTCTGGAACTCCCTCTGTTTTCCAGGATGTCCTTGAACTCACAGAGATCTGCCTGCCTCTGGCTCGGATGTGCTAAGATTAAAGATGTGTGCCACCACACCACCACCTTTAATCACACCTAGCATGTTCAACATTTTGATTTGCTTTGTATTTACAGAATATTGCTTCCCATTTGTAATTATTTTTCATGAGAGTTCTTCTTTATGTATTACTTAAAAACATGTTATTCTCAAGTAAATAGATAATTTCCTGTGTGTGTGCACTATATCCATACATTAAGCAATAGACATTCTTTGAAATTTGTTGAGATACTTTCATTTATGTCTCAGGATATCATATTTTTGGTGATTATATTTTACTTCTTAGAGTTAAATTATTACATGTATTCCAATTAGAAAATTTTGGTTGTCATAACTGTTCACTTCTTTGATATCCTTGATGATTTTCTGACTAGTAGTTATATCAGTCACAGATAACAGGAAAGATTTTTTTTCTTCTTTCCTTCCTGGACTCTGACAACACAATTTGAGATTTCCGCTATTGTTTCAAAGCTCTGAGCTATTTTTCCATTTCTGACTTTTTTTTTTTTAACTCTTCAAAGCTAAGATAAATTCTGGATTGGGTAAATTCTAATAATCTGTCCTTAAATTCACTGATTCCTCTGTTGTCAGCAGTCAAACATTAAGCCTACCTATTGAACACTTTTTTTTTTTTTTTAATTCCAGTTTTATGATGTCGACTTGACTCCTTTTTATAGCTTCTATTTTTATGGTGGTTGCTTTAGAAACCTTGTCAGATAATGCCAAGATCTGATTCATCTTGGTGTTGTTATCAGATGATTGTCTTTTTTTCTCATTCATGCTGCAATTTTCTTGGCTATTAACATGACAAAAGATTTCTTATTATATTGTAGACATTGTAGATATTATGAGACACTGAATCCTATTTAAATCACTTCTTTTTAGAAAGTAATCGCCTGTTCCAGTGTATCATGACAATAGTGTGCTGAGCATGTTCTTTCTCTCACAGCACCCCACGAATACCATGTGGTCACAAGTAATTAAAGCTGTCTTATTTCATGTGAGTAGGTTGTAGGTATAACTTCTACCTTGGTGCTATAGACAACATATTGGTGAAAATAAGTCACAGATTCATCCACCTAATTTCCTGTATGAGATTTAAGCTGTTTTCCACTGGAGACAGGTATTACTTCCCAATGTAAATGCCAAAAATGGACTCACATCATTCTATGAGGGGGATAGAAGCACACTCTCATTACACTTGACTACTTTGAGAGAAATAGATTTAAAGATTAATCCTGCCTTCATTCATCTAAATAAATAAAGACAAAATATTAGTGCCCTATTGGATCCTGTTGACATTAAGGACTGGGGAAAAATGAAATAGATATGGGCTGCTACTTGCAATACCTTGGTTCATTCTTGGTTATCCTGAAGAAAATATGGCTTAGCTCACTACTTGATTTAACTACTACCAGAGTCACTACTCTGGATTAGGGATGTCTCTAGACCACCTGCAACTCTCAGACAGAGGTAGAAGGCTAGATCCCTGATCAGCCCAACATTATTTTGGCAGAAAACTAGAGCTTATCCTGTTTTAAATGGGTGAGAAATGGAAGCTCAGACATCTCATCAACTTACTAACATCACACTCAAAGGAAATTCAAGTTCTGCCTGATTTTACCAGGCAACAAACATAATATTAGCTCTCTTCCCTTGTCCAGATAAAGTGAAGAAAATAATGCCACTTTGTATTCCATGCAGCAAAGAGAATCATGAACGTTAACACCAGTATTAGGCCTCACTGAAATTTTTGGGGACCTAAAGACCATGTATTTTTCAGTTTGTACTTGTTTTGGATATAGTGAATATTACCTAAAAATATTTTTAAATTAGTAGGTGAGCATTTTTCTACTCCTTTGACTGGAGAAATGACTCCTTTATTTTTAACTTTTGTCTGTATTCACTGATTCTATTTCTAAAATTATTTCTAGGACTTATAGAAAGAGAGAGGTAATAAGTATGTTATTTTTTTCAAGCCACAAAGTCCTCAAACAAACTACTTTTCTTTCTAGCTTTGATAATTTCCTTATTTTTATTTGTTTTATTATTTCAAATATTTTGAAAAAAATATGATCTTACATGCAAGTGATGTGTCAGATTGTATCACTTGAATGCATTTTCCTTCTAGATAATATTTCTTAGTTTTCTTCTAAATCAACTTGACTGTAAGGTGCCTATTTGTGAGACTAAAAATTACAAAAGATCAATGTTAGTAACATTCTCCCTAGAAAATTCTCTAAGAATATCAAAATGAGTCTTTTTATCCTTGTGTCTTCCAAATATATTTTAAAGATTGCATAGAATGATACAGTAGACCATTTTTAAGATTATAATCATCTCAAAATAATTAAGTCCATAATCTGAGAAAGAGTAATTATGTAACCATAAAATGTCCTATCTGGTAGTTAAATGGATACTTTATTGTTAGAAAGAGTGGAGCAAGTAGCTTCTTTCAACTGATTTTTAAAGCAATATATAACAAAAACTCTATAGTAAAACTATAAACATTTTCAAATTATGGGACTGGAAAGATGGCTGAACAATAAATAATACTCTTCTAGAGGATGTTAATTACATTCTCGGGACCCATGGAGCAGCTGACAACTGTAATTCCACTCCCTGTAGTCCAATATCCTCTTCTAGCCTCCTTAGGTATTTCATGCACTTGGTGTACAGACATGTTTGTAACCACAATACTCATACATATAAAATGATTTTAAAAACCTACACAAGCAATTCAAATTAAAATTCTACAAAAGTATCAGTTACAAGCAAAACCAAGTCCTCATTATATAGCTCAATGTAAAGAACTTCTTTTGGCAGTATGAAGACCTGAGTTTACAATCCAAAGCACCCATATATAAAAGATGGCTGCTAACATGAATGTGCAAGAGTCTCATGAATTCCCACTCCTATCTGAAAAGTTTTGGGCTAGTGAAAAGTTATTGAGGAAGGAAGAAATCTTTTCTTCAGGGATCCACTATGCCAGTTCACGTTCTGACTGCTAAGTAGATTCAATAGGTTTGAAAAATAATAAGAAAAAGACCAGTTGGGAGGAAATGGATGTGGGAAGAGCAGAAGAGGTGCTGGAGGGGATGGGGGAGAGTTGGCTTTAATCAAAATATGTTATATGCATTTATATAATTGTTAAATGTTAATTATAAATTCAACAACAACAACAACAAAAATACTGAAAAAAAGAACATGGAAAAATGGTTATCTTATAAGCTAAACACACCAACAATGAAAGCTTTGTACACTTGCACAGGCCTTTAATCCCAGAACTGGGAAAGCCAAAACAGAAGGGTACCTATAGCTTTCTATCTAGTAAGTTTAGTCAAATTGACGAGTGTCAGTTTCAAATGAAGATGCTGTCTCAAAAACTAACTTGGAGAGCAATAGAAGAAGACAGCCAACCCATTGAGCTATATATTGAGCACTAGGTTTTACTTTTACCTGATACTTTTGTAGCATTTTAGTTTGAATTGCTTGTGAGATTTTTTTTACTTCATTTTATATGTATGGACCTCCACATTTACACATACACATGCAAATAATCGCCTACATGCATATGTACATATATATAAATAAATATATAAATAAATCTACAAATTCTTACACATTTACAGTAAAGGTCTTAAAGCTATTTCCACAGATAGGACACAACACATAAATCATAGAAATTAGAAAGTGTTGAGTTTATCATTTGACTTTTCTGAGGATCATAATAATGGGAACTTTATTGGCTTTAGAGTCCAAGATGACAGCAACAGAAATTGTAAAGCTAGTACAGTTCTTGGGAATGTAGCTCATCTATTATTTCTCATCAAATTAACTGAGTATGTAATGATGTTAAATATCTGGAGAAAAAGTTTTCAGTTGCTTCCTTCATCTTTGTTCTCAGTGGTGATTATTTTAAAATCTAGCAGAAACAGCATGAAATCAAAATTGACACCAGGATTGTTTGTGTTCATTTCCATACTTCAGTAGCTCAAGTCAGATGCAGAAGAGGCAATTTTTCACATTAAAGTTTGTGCTTTTATCCTGGAGAGTGTAGGTCAGTTTAGAGCAGCTACCTTACATTTAGTAGGTGCTGGTTTCCATCCCTAGCACCTCGAAAAATTGACTCTCTGGTACTTTATGACATCCCAGTTATGTGTGTTTAGTTTTATAAAAAAAAAAGAAAGCACTGAAGAAAAATATTGATTGGTTTATATATATATATATATATATATATATATATATATATATATAATCATACTTCTGAAATTCATAGTGCATTCCTATAAGTAGTCTCTAATATAAATGGAGTAAATTCTCATTCCTAATTTTTAACAAAGTCAATATATATATATATATATATATATATATATATATTCATATTCAATGATATATATGCACATGTATATGATGATTGAACTTAAACCAATGATTTCATCAGAATAAATCTTAATATTTGTTATTTGTGTGTGTATCTGTATGTATATGTATATGTTTATGTGTATGTGTATGTGTGTGAGCACATACATGACACATTACATGTGTGGAAATCAGAGGACAACTTGCAGAGTTTGTTCTATCTTTCTACCATGTGGTCCCCAAGGATAAATAACAGGTTGCCATGCTTGGCAGCAGGCAACTTTACCCACTAAGCCATCTTGCTGGCCCTATTTTCATCCTCTTCGTCATCTGAGTTGTGAAGTACTCTTCCATCTAGGTCTAGGACAAATGCATCATTTTCCAAAATCTATTTCTGTGTACGTGACCTAGGTTAGGAACAAGGAAGGAGGGAATCAACACAGCAGGATCTAATTGTTCTAAAGAAATATTGGGTATCTTGATGAGTAAGCTCTTATTAAAGCAGCTGATTAGTAAGCTTGATAAGCTTCGATAAACATCAAAGCAAAAGTTTTGAAAGAAAAGTAAAGAAAGTTTTGTTCACTTTAATAATTATAAAAATAAAAAGAGTAAGCAGCAGCTTACAGCTTGTTGCAGGAAGGCTTTATGGAAACTGTGATTCTAAAAGGATACCCTCTGACTCACGAGAATCATCCCAGGCATGCAGAGCAAGATGAGAAGGGAAGAAGAAAAGAACTACCCAGGGAAAAGATTAAGAAAGGAAATATGTTTAGTCATAGAGCAAGGATGGAAGAAAGTATCCGAGGCCCTAAGGAAGCAAGAGAATCATTGCAAATGGGAGGAAAGGATGAAAGTGCTGGAAAATGAGGGCTGGTCTGTCTTTGTTTGAAAGGCAATAAGAGGAGGTTAAGTGATTTGCTAAAGGTCCCCGACTGAGTCACTGGCACCAATGCTTCCATCCCTCCTATTTTGGGTCTCCTCTTTAGTTCCTTGTCTCTACACCGAAATAGACGTTCTATGTGATTTTCTCTCATTGCAAATCTTTTATACTTTAACTCAGAGAGCCGTGTTTAGAGGGCTGTGTAGGTGGTTGTTTTTAATGTTGAATTTTTCCCCTTCTTTGGGAAAACTGCTGGTATAGAAAGCTTCCTTGACTCAGTATTGAGACAAATAAAAGACGAATGTGTTCTTCTACTGAGACTATCAAAATGAAAGTTTGCTTTGAAGTAGGATACTAGAATACATAGGAGAGAATACTGGGTTTTGTTATAAAAAACTGGCATCTGAACATTCTTTGCCCTGTCAGAGAGAATGACAATTTAATGGGGCCAAAGTCAAACTGAGAGAATACATTTATTTATTTTTTTAATCACTAACACAACTGTGGCCAGAAAAGGATAAATGTTAAGAGATACAGAATCAGTTCAGAATCTGAAAGGTAGAGAAAATAATTATAAAATAATTCAAATAAGTTTTAAGAATTCAAAATACTATTACCTATTGATAAGAATTCAAAATACTATTACCTATTGATAAGAATTTTCATTAGTAAATATACCTAAATTTTAAAACCAAGGTATTGAATTCTTCCTGCAATTTTTGACACAGAACAGATTTAACAGAAATCTTCCTGTCTTTAGAATGCTGCTGCTTAGATACATCCATCTGGAGTCTGATGTTTGAAACAGTTATTTCTAGAAGACTCTGTGGATACAAATCAAAACAATATCATACAAAAACATTAAAAATGAAAACAAAGGCATTTTTAGATTTTTCTATGTATAATTAATTCTGCATTTAATTCTTTATTTTACTGACTTAGATTTTTAACACTGTGTGGTGCTCAAAAATTAGTAGATGTAAGAGAAAATCATATGAATATTATTTCTTAGTTGATAGATTTCCTACATTTACTTTTTTACTTAAAAATCAGTTTAATTGAAAATTTGTTCATATTAATAAAATATTATACGACAGTTTATTGATAAAAATCTGTATAATGTAAGGAAAACCACTAAGGCCAATAGCTGGCAATCCAACTCAAACGTTTACCCTTCTAGTGAGAGATGCTAAATAACAACATTACAGCATTACAAACACTTATGGGCCACAATGTGAGGAATGGGATCAAGCCTGGGTCCTCTTCAAATGCACTGGCTTCTACTGCTCTTGACTGCTCTACCAGTAGACACATTCACAATAGATTTTTTCTTAAATCACAAGTTCAATCAACAAAATAATAACAATAATAATAATAATAATAATAATAATAATAATAATAATAATAATAATACTTGGCAGTAACATTATAATCTTCCACTGAAATTATTTCATATCACTCCACTACATTAAATTTGAGTCCCTGCAAAATGAACTTAAAATCTTGATGTTGTTCTAAACCCTCCTTTAGGGTTCTCTCCTTTTTGAAATTCAATGTTACTTCAAAGAAGATTCCTTTAGGCCCAAATATCATTGGCATAGTTTATTCGTTATTCCTTATTGACAATTTTCAGAATTCTAATGAAGACCTGACATTTTTAAGTGAAAAATCTCAAATTTAGGCTTCTGTGTTATTGCTGTTAGTAGACCATACCCTACAAACCACAGCATCCAGGCTCTAGCACTGCCTGAAGCTAGAAAAAGTCAGAATATCTTGATTCTGTCTTGACTCTGGCACTTATACCATATCTTGTGCATATCAGTTATAGTTTATTTCTCTGCCTAGATTTATATATGTCCATATTTTTTATGAATCAGTGATGTGGTGGAAAATAAAAAGTAAGAATTTCATAAATAATTTGAAATTCTTAGGAAAAGGTGATAGATAAGATTATTGCTCTTCAGTCTCTGTTCCATTTTTGTCCATCCATAAACTGTGGGAGGGGGAACCTGGAGGAGAAACAAGATCTGGAATGTAAATAATTAAAATAAACAATTAAAAAAGATTATTGATCTTCAGAGGAGTAAAGGACATGGCAAGCAAACCCATAGAATCAACAAACCTGGATTCATAGAGCCTCACAGAGACTGAACCAACAATCAGGGAGCCTGTATGAATGTGACTTAGGCCCTCTACATATATGTTATAGTTGAATATGTTGATGTTGTTGTGGAACTCCTAACAGAGTGAGCAGGGGTTAATCCTAACGCTTTTGCTTGATTTTGAGATCCTTGTCCTCTTATTAGTTTGCCTCGTCCAGCTTTAATAAGAGAGAATTGCCTAATATCATTGCAACATAACATAACATGTTTGGTTGATATTCCTGGGAGGATTGTCTTTTTCTGAAGGGAAACAGGAGGAAGGGTGGGTGAGGAGGGAGGAGGCCCAGGGAAATTCAAGAAGTGAGGGACTGAGGGAGGTTAAGGAAACTTCAGTCAGGATATATGAAAGAATAAATTAATTTAAAAGTAAATGAAAGAAATAATTTTAAAAGATTATGGTTCTTAGTATCTTCCTCAACATCATGTAAAGACCATTTCTACAGAATGATGGAACAAATTGCTGTACTTCAAGAAGGCCAGCTTTATTCTTTGCAGTACTCACATATGGTGCAAAATGAAGATAGTGGGCTACTTCTCTAAAATTAAGAATTTGATGTTGGTGATAGTAGTACATTAAGCAGAAGTCAGAGTTTTGTGGGTACCGGGCCCTTTACAATTGCACAAACTGCACATTTCTAGAATATATTATGACCAAAAGTATCACTCCTCACTTGAGAAAAATAGAAATCAAAACATAAAATCATATGATCTTGGATTTTATCCTCATCTTATATTTCAAAGAGGTATAAAGACAAATCATTTGCAAAACATCAATCTTTTTCACCTTTCTCCTCTTCATTAGTCCAATCACATATAAGGAGACAGAAATCCATATAGGAAAGAGAAATGAAGTAATAATATAATATTGTTTATTAAATACAGTATTTCTGTAGTTTCCTTTTATTTTACTCATATATGTTGTTCAAGAGAAAGTAAGATTCTAAAGAATATCTTGCAATTCATTCTTGTTTGTTTTGAAATCATTCCAGTCTAGGCTCCTTCTTCAGGCATTTAGTGGTGGTGTTATTTTCTCTGCCAGGCAGATTTCTATGAAATCTTGTTAGCTGGGGCTCTTTACTAGATAGATTTCCATTGATAGGATATTATATGTTGAGAGACATTTCTCTATTTTGTGTAGCCCAGTACTGATTTAGGCACTAACAGCAGCCCTACCTCCAGACAATCTTCATGATTCCTTTGTTTAGAGAAATCCACTGGGTCTTGATGAAGTTTGTATAGGCTAACCACTTCCAAATGATACTGATTATTAGGTACCTCAACGTGTCTTTCTCATGCTATTACCCCTAAATCTACTAATTTCTCTATGTCATTCTGCCTTGACCGGCACACTCCAGGTATCTACCTAACTGGGGGATGTGAGAAATGAAGAAAGGACAGATAGATTCATAGACGCATAGAAAAGGTGAAATCTGGTAGACTGGCCTCTCTGGTGGAGAATCTGCAGAAATGCAGAAGTTCACTGTATTTATTATATACCATTGAACAAGGAGTAAGGGTTACAAATACATCTGAACAAGAAAATGCATTTATTACATACAGATAAACAAGGAACCGGGTTTATCTAATCTTGTTAGGCTCAGTATCTGTAAAGTAGTAGTATTCAGACAATAAATATCCAAATGACTGGAGGAAGAAACCTGCAATGGAAATTTTCTACACTTACTAACAACTTTCGCACTAGGACCAGAGAAATGCTTTATCATCCCTCTAAGCCTCACCCACAAGGCTTTGCCACTCCCATATGGTGAAGAATTAGGGTTCTTGATGTGTCAATTTCAACACACACATTCACTCAGAATTTTTCTTTTTCCTACATCTCCCATCTCCCTCCTGTTTTTTTTTTATTGGATATTTTATTTACATTTCAGATGCCAACCCCTTTCCCCATTTCCCCTCCCTAGAAAACCCCTATCCTGTGCCCCCTTTCCATTTTGCTTTTATACAATTTTTTTTAATGTTAATCAAAGGCTTTATAAGTATGGTGATGCTCAATCAGAAGTGTAACCTAATACCCAACCTAGCTATGTAACCTATCTTTGACTGGTGGAGACATGTGAACTTCTGCCTCCATACCCCCTCTCTCTTTCTCTCTCTTTCTCTCTCTTTCTCTCTCTCATTACCTAGCTTCTCATCTACTTCATCTTCTCCTCTCCTTACTCCATCTTTTCCTCTCGGTGCTCCTTCCCCCTTAGCTCCTCCTACATATTACCCTTCCTGTTAAAATAAAACTTTTCTCACAAAATACAATTAGAGCATAATTATTCCTATTTGTACCAGTGAGGTACAAGATAGTCTTAATACCCAGTCCATCCTCTTTTTGACTAACCAGAATCTCTGTCGTCTCTCTTGACTAAAACACTTAATTTTGAACCTGGCTTTTTCTTGGCTTTAGAATGAATGTCAGCTGAAAACCATCCACTCAGATCTTTTCTCTCAAGGTAAATAGCCAGGATTGGCTATGAGTCTATAGGTCTTCAATGCCGTCAGAAATCCAGAATGACTAGATTAACTAAAGTTATGGGAAGCACTAAGCATAGCTTCTAAGACTTAGCCAATTTATAGAGACCGCTGAACACCTGGACAGCCCCTATACTACCGAACATTGGAGCATCAAATCTTCAGCCTTCTGAAGGCTTTTTCTTCTTCTTCTTCTTCTTCTTCTTCTTCTTTTTTTTTTTTAGATGTTCTTGGTGAATTGTCAGGCTTACTCCAGAGCTGGTTCATTTCAATGCTAGAAAACAGACTGTGATGATGTTAAGAAGAAATAATATAACACCCACTATGTCCAACAAAAATATAAGGGATGGTTTAATAGTTTAAAGACACTGAAAACTCAAAGTTCCTCGGTTTTCGATGATGGTGGTGGTGGTGGTGGGGTTTCTGTTTTGTTTTGTTTTGTTTTATTTTTTGTTTTTTGCATTTTTGTCAATATTAGCAGAAGAAACCAATCTGAACATTTTTGTTTTTCTAGGATGTGCTGATATAATTGGGCCACATTCATGCTATCATAATTGGAAGTCCAACACCCAGGAGTTAGGTCCCAATTAATTTCCAATTACATTTGCTCTCATAATGAAGAGCTGCTATACACACATGTGTTGGTAGTCTTTGTAACACATTAAATCCTGTCTAAATCACAGGGCTATAACCCACACTGAGGAGGTGAAAAGACCCCATTAGGACTCCAAGTGATGAGAGCAGCACTCCCCCAAATGAAGGGACTCATAAGTATGAACAGGTATGGAAGGATGTGATCAAGCTCCTGGGTAAAAAAGTGTATGTTCAGGAGGCTTCTCTCCTGACCAAACTTACTTGAATGAATACAATTACCAGAAACACTAGAAATATAGGTTCTGGGATGTTCAAAAACTAGTAACCATTTAAACCCACCAAGAATTTCCCCTTTGGGTACTTGTCTCCATTGTCAATGTGTTCCCCTTTCCTCTCAACAGACCACAGCCTCCTTAGCGCTAAGATCATCTCTGCATGGTTGTAGGCTCCTGTGGGTCTGGATACTAGTATGGGTAATTAGAAGGAGCCATCTCACCTACAATCAATCCATTAGGTACCCACACAGTGGACTGAGTCAGGCTGTGACTACCCAGAACTCCAACACTGGGGTCCATTACCTATGCACTGCATTGTTTTTCATAGAATGTAACATGAAACCAGTTAAACTGACAGTTAAAAACAAGAATGTGGTCTGGTACCTCAGCTGTAAATTTACCTCCTTTCCCCCTTCATAATTTAAATATTTTTTGAGTAACCAATTCCTTACATGGGGGAGCAATGGGGCAGGATCAGGCATAGGGAGAGACAGAGAACCACTTCCCTGAAGCCAAAGGCATGCCTACTGAACACAGCCAAAGAGCTAATGAAGCTTGTATGTTGTACCTAACTGCCACAGATTCTTCCAAATCTCACCAAAAGCACTTGCATTTAACTAGATTTCTAGATTCTACTTGTCTCCAAAATCTTTTTCTCATTATTTACACTTAACTATCTTTAAATTTAACATTTCCCAATATTTTACATCAGACAAATTGAAATGTTTCCCACTATTTCCTTTTTTCTTTGTTGCTATTTCTTTCTTTCCTATTATTCCTTTACCATATAAGCATGCATTTCATAGGAGTATTCCCTCATCTGACTGATATGAGTTCTCTGTAGTCAGTGCCCATAGTCTGTCTGTTCAGGCACCACTTCTTACACACTGCATGTCTTCAGGGACTGAACTATCAGTGCAATAAGAGAAGAAAGAGAAGACAGACACACAACAAAGCTGTGAGAGAATGGTTGGACTGGGCTCTCTAATGGAGAAGATTAAGCACTCCAGAAACTTAGCATGCTTACTATGCATAGTTAAGACAAGGAGGTGGGGCTATTGCCTACATCAAAAGAGGACATAAGGTAAACAAAAATACAGATTAACAAGGAGGAAGGGTTATTGCATGCAGCTGAACAAAGAGATAGGCATAGTTAATCTCAATAGGAACCAAGGTAAGGGAGCCATTTTTAGCTAGTAAAATATCCAAATACCCAGGAGGTAGGGGAGACGCCTACAATGGACATATTTCACACAACTATCAATATCTTTACTAAGACTTAAGGAAGGCTTTCCTATCCCTCTGAGCCTCACTCAAGGAAGGCTGTGCCACTCTCATGGGTGTGAAATATTGAAGTCTTTGGCATGATTATGTCAACAACATTCACTCGGGCTTTAACTTGCTCCTTATATTATCTTGGTATTAAACTATCTTTATGCAAAACTGTGGACTAAAATATGATTCTTTTGGAATTCTTGACAGATGCATGTGATTAAATTTATATTCTCCTTAAAACAATGCGTGTAGATTCCTTCCACCTGGAAATACTACTCACAATGCCAACTTATTCCTTAAAGTATTTCAAATACTTGGATTCATACTGCTTTTACCGTTTTCTGAGGCTATTATTATAACAAAATCTATGGCCTGAAAAGTAATTTGAAATCTCTGTTCTTTAAAAATGTTTTTTCTAGACACACTTTGGTGGTGAATTCTGTGTAGTGTTGTTTCTAGTTGTTTTGTGAGTTTCTATAGAGTCTCCAAAATAAGGCCATGAGATGGAAAATTCTTTTGTATAACTCTACTGTACTTATGAAGCTTTCTTAAAAGAAGTAGCAATAGCAGTATATAAGGTATAAGAAAATTAGGGAAGGGAATTCCACAATAAATCTCTTATGAAAATATGAGATTTTCCAAAATTTTAAACTAGTCCTTAAGAGTTCAAACTTTTTAATGGAATTCACATTTAATTTGAAAATCCTTTGTAAAGTTAAGCTGAATCTGACAGATATTTAGATAATTTATTACACGAGTTTTATAATCAGTTCTAAAAGCAACATTGTACTTACAAACTGAGATAATCCCCATGTAATTTATTATATAGCTGTAGTCTAAAAGAACGCTCATATGAAGTCAGCACAATATCTTTAAAATAGGACAGTTTAAAAATACAAATATATTAAAATACATAGTGCTGTATTTAGGAATTTATACATAATATTTTATATTCTAAGTTCTTTCTATATTGATCCATAAATACATTGTTATACTTCTTAAAATAGCAACAGACATTTAGGAATATTTTATGAAGTTTCTCCAGTTTCTCAACAATATGCTTACAGAGTATTTACTTTGTTCCAAGTAATAGGCTGGTGCCTGAAAAAAACAAACAAACAAAAAAACTTATGAAATTTAAAATATAATAAAGTGAGAATTCAGTTTATGAAAAATGAATATTTTTCTTTCAAAATAGATTTGATTTTCTTTTAGGTTTCTTTTAAGTGTTTGTATCTCTGTTTGTGTCTCTGCATGTATATGTACATGAGTACTTGTGCCTGCATATTTCTAAAAAGGGTATAAGAGGCACCTGCCGTGCACCACCCAAGTGCTCTTACCCACTGAGCCATTTCTTTAGCTTCTACAACAAATTTGAAATGGCTAATTAAACTTTTGAGACAAAAATGTTGGCAAGATCCTCACACAACCCTTTGAAATCAATTCAAAACATGTTAATATGTGGAAAATAAATTGTCACCATAAATTGTAAATGAGACAAAATATGTTTAACCTGATGTAAACATTATATTGTACATTACTGTACAACATTCTACATGACTTATTGCTAGTATTTATGATTTTTTACATTTTAATTAACAACTGACATTTTTACAAGAAATTTTTCTAATCCCTTAAAATGTGATTTTTATACTTTATGATGAACATTCGTGAATAGACAACTATCCCCTTTATTTGCACAAAGAAGTCTTCCGTATTAAAGCACAGGTACTTGAAGTTATATGATAAGAAGTAAGTACACGCTATATTTACAATCATTATTTTAAATAATAAAAATGAAAAATTTAGAAGCGTATGTGATAACTTATGCACACATTATTTCAGTACAGTATAAATCAATAAAAAAGAATGCTACCACAGAAAATGCACAAAATAATTTGTCAGATAATTCACAAGAATATAAGTAATGAAATAATGAAGAATGAATTAATGAAGAGATACTTTTCCATTTCAGCAATACAAATCATAATAGCAAGCAGCATTTTAAAGTATAGTGACTTTAAAACTTTTGATGCTAACCAGTATTCATAAAAATATAGATATAAATCATAAGTTTATGTTCAACTTTGTCAAGAATATGACAATTTTTAACTCTTTCAATACACATATATTTTCATAGAAAAAATGTCCACTTAGTTTTACTCATTGCCTCTTATACTTGGAAATTACATGTATACAGAGGCATTTCAGATGAGAGAGTAAAACAAATCAAAATGAAAATATTATATTAAAGGTCAAGATATATTTAGGGCCATGTCAGACATTTTTAGAACTTGTTTAATTAGTTCTTTAATGAAACTTACATCAGCAACTCAAATAATATTTTTAAATCAAACATTCTAACACAATATAGTAGAAAGCTTAACAAATTTGATATTTAGATACTGATGAAAAATATTACAAATATTATTTTTTAAACAAAATTAAAACACTATTTTTCAAGAAGAGCAGAAAAAATTATGTGCAAAATAAAACATTGCAATTCGTAAGGAAGCATTTGAAATCTGAGCCAGGGTGTTTCAGGCATCATTAATTATTGTGTAACATAAAGGCAAGCATAGGGCAAAGTCACATGTTGTGCATTCAAAACTAAGCTTATAAGGTGTGCAATGTAATATAGATTCATTTGAATTTAGGTGGTTGTATATTCAACCACCATTTTTTTGTATGTGAAGAAACTGGGCTATAAAAGTAATTTCAAGATAACGAGTTAAATATTCTTAGGCTAGAACATAGTTATCAAAAGTCTAGATTCTTTACATATTTCTCCAGTTGTAACTAAAAACACACAGTTTCTATCCTTTAATTTACTATATATTCACATACTCACCAAAATACCTGCTGCAATTCAGCCAAGAAATGTTTGTTCTTAATTATAGGAAAATGAAATTGTAAAAGACTTAGGTTTATCTAAGAACTGTAAGTGAGCTACCTTACATCCAAATCAGTGAGACTATTTCCGGGTGATCATAATGAAATATTAGACTAAAATTTGCTTTACAAGTAAAGTTATGATTTTTTCACATTAAGAAGACTGGAGAGACAGTTAATACAGGATCTATTCAATAGTTCATTGTTGGCATCAAGGTTAAATGGTGCTTTCATTCTTTCCAGATATGATTTTTGAACACATCTCCCAGTTGTTTCCATTACAATTGCAAGTTGGCTATGGCAGCTCCAGGCCTCCAGTACACACAAATCAGCATCCATAGTGGTCAGGAAGTAGTCTTCAAGTGCTTTTGCAAATGATAAAGTAATCTTTTTTCTTGGGCTCTATTTTTGTTTGTTTGTTTGTTTTTGTTTTTCAAGACAGGGTTTCTTTGTGTAGCCCTGGCTGTCCTGGAACTCACTCTGTAGACCAGGCTGGCCTTGAACTCAGAAATCCACCTGCCTCTGCCTCCCAAGTGCTGAGATTAAAGGCATGCACCACCACCACCCGGCTTCCTCGGGCTCTTAATATATCATATTAACAGATAAAAATAGGATATCTGGGCACTTTGAGTCATTATTCTGATGAAATACTAAAAGGCAGCAATAAAATGAGAAAGAAATGTAGGTCATTGATAGGTGACAAAATAGTGATTTGAGTTTTGCAATAAGAATTGTATGGAAAAGTTACTGGAGAGAATACAAGATGTTATTAAATTAATTCTGAAATTATCTTGAAAAATGTCTTTGTTGATTTATCTTTCAGTAAGAGTTTTTCCTATTTATGTTTTTCCTTCCAGTATATTGGTTGGTTGTTTTAAAAAGTTGAACATGCATTTACTTATGCATACAACAGACATCTGGTAAACCTGCAAAAACCTATAATAGTTTTGTGAGATGGCTCTTTGGGTTAAAGCATTCCTTACCATACTTGATAACCTGTGTCTGATCTTCAAAATCCACAGAGTAAAAGAACAGAATTGAATCCTGAACTTATCCTCTGACCTCCATACATTCCAAACTAAATTAATATATACACAAACACAAACACACAGGCACACACACACAGGAACCACACACACCACACATACACACACACACTAAGTAAATAAATGTAAGAACTTTGTTAAAACTATAAAAGTAACATTATGAATCATAATGTAACAAATTTGTCCTATATTTCTGAGATTTATGATGTATATGTTTGAATCTACTCCATATTCTAGAAAAAGATGTATAACTTTAGAAATATTTTTATTCTCATATGCAAATGTTGAACTGTAAATACTTTGGACATAAAGATTTACTTTGATGGATATAGATATAGTTCAGTGTAGAGTGCTTTCCTCAAAGATGTAAGTCTCTGGGTTCTATACTCAACACTGCCAAAAACATATTGATTGAATTGGACTCATTTTCTGTACTTCACAATTTTCACAACTATATAATAATTATGGCTACTACATTTATTGTCTATAATACATTTTGAAAGTGATGGTTTACTTTTCACTCAAATGATGGTTTTATTTTTATGAGAAGAATGATGCAATTAGAAGATTAACAAGAACTGAGAGTGTTGTTCAAATTCTGCATGTCCCACAGAGGAATAAAAATGTCCAAGGGCCCATTTATTCTAGGATTCCTGATAACAGGTCTCTTATTTTTTAGAGCCAGTTTCTGGAATTAAACACAGTAATGTGGGAGTAAAGCTTCTTAGTTAATTTATAGTCTGACTAATTGTTTCATGGTATTATGAGTTCAATGCTTCAATGAATAGGAATACAGCCAAATGCTTTTCAGAAACTATTTGCTCATAGAATTTCAAGCATTTATGGTAGCAGGGTCCTTACAAACTTGTGAATATTATAAGATTTTATTTTACCAGCTCAAAAATGATTAGTGCAAATTGACTGAATCCATATTCACCTTACTATTAGTGATAGTTGAAGCCTCATTTATTTTGAAAAGTTTGCAAAAAATCAACGATTTTAAAAGGCAAACAGAATAGAATTTTAATATTTTCAACTGTAACATCTATTATAATTTAAGTCAATTAATTTGTTTCTATTAACAATTAAAAGTAATAGGCCACTAGCACTACTTATTCTGCTTGTTTCATAAACAAATATATAATAAAAAGATGAAATTAAGATTTCTGCAAATAAACAGATTACAATGATATATATATATATATATATATATATATATATATATATATATATATAAAATCATTGCTATCTCATCACTCAAGGAAAACAACCAGTCTTCAAAGGTGAAATTAAAGCATTAAGAGTTATTATCTCCATGGTTATATGACAATACAAATAATACATGAATAAGAAAGCAATTACAGAGTTATATATTTGATAGTTTTTATATTTCTTTTCAATATAGTGACAATACATTCTCATGAAGTTTCTTTTAGAGACTTGAGGAGATAATATGAGGTAGATCATCAGATCAGTTAGATTGCTTATTAACCTGTTCAAAGAAGAGATATATATTTACATACTTGTAAGGCCATTCGTGGAGGAAAAAATTAAGATTCCATCTCAGGCATGAAGGAAGCAGAGACCTTCTTTAGAGTGATTGGTTACAATTTAAAGGCAATCAGAGCCTGATTGGGTCTCTATCTCCCTGTCCCTTCTCCTCTCCCTCTCTCTTTCCTGCCCCCCCAGCCCCTCTCTTTCCGTGTGTTGTGTGTGTGTGTGTGTGTGTGTGTGTGTGTGTGTGTATGTGTGTGTGTGTGTGTGTGTGTGTGTGTGTGTGTGTGTGTGTGTAAGAGAGAGAGGATTATGTTAAGCATGTGTATGTATGTGTGTGTATTTTTGTATAGGTTGTACAGGTGTCTTGGCATATGTGTACAGAGGTCAGATGACATTCTAGGTTGTCAGCCCTAACATAACACCTTCTTTGAGCAATACCTTTTTTTATTTTTGCTGTTCCTTATACCAGACTAGCTGGCCCACAGCTTCTAGGGAATATCTTGTCTCTGTCTCTGACTTAGTGTTGGTGTCCTGAGACTACAAATGTATGCAACACTATGGTTAGCTTTGTGTGGCTCCTGGGAATTCAGACACAGTTCATCACTCTCGATTCGTAATTGCTTTAACCCACTAAAAGATCCTCACAACTCCTGACTTTGTGCATCTATATAGCAAGGCTTCAATATTCTTTAGTGTAAAGAAGTGCTACAGTAGTAATCCACATACCATTCATGATACCTCTGTTTACTATAGTCTTATTATCTCTTAGGTGGACTTCTTTCTATGCTGTGACATCTTTTTTCTCAGGAATTCCTACATTGTCCTCTCATTTCTGAGTCCCATCTTTATGTCACAGAATCTGCAAGGGTGGTTATTTATATATAGTCATTCTCTAATATGGTATGTTTATGATTGAGCCACTTATGGTAGCCTGCATATGTAGTCCTAGCTACTTTAGGAAGCCAATGTAGTCCCAGCTGCTTAGGAGGGCAATGTATGAAAATCACTAGAAGCTACAGACACAGATAAAATACATATCAATAAAGTGTATATTAGATCAAACACTATTCTTGGCTTTCTCATTGTGTTGATCTCAACCGTTAATAAACTACACGATCAGCTTTTTCAAAGAGAATCTGGTTAAAATAAATGTTCCATGTTGACAGAATCCTCTCCATAAATATACATTGGCATAAGATATACAGTTTATTTTATATAATGAGTTACAATTCCACTTTTAGTGATGCAATATAATTTCTCTTTTTTTTTTCATTTTTTATTGGATATTTTATATACATTTCAGATGCCATCCCCTTTCTCCCTAGAAAACCCCTATCCCGTGCCCCCTTTTCCATTTTCCTTTTATACAATTTCTAAAAATGTTAATCAAAGGCTTTATAAGTATGGTAATGCTCAATCAGAAGTGTAACCCAATACCCAACCTAGATATATAAACTGTCTTTGACTGGTGGAGACACGTGAACATCTGCCTCCAAGCCCCCTCTCTCTTTCTCTCTCTTTCTCTCTCTCATCACCTAGCTTCTCCTCTACTTCATCTTCTCCTCTCCTTACTCCATCTTTTCCTCTCGGTGCTCCTTCCCCCTTAGCTCCTCCAACATATCACCCTTCCTGTTAAAATAAAACTTTTCTCTCAAAATACAATTAGAGCATAATTATTCCTATTTGTACCAGTGAGGTACAAGATAGTCTTAATACCCAGTCCATCATTTTGTTGACTAACCAGAACCTCTGTCATCTCTCTTGACTAAAACTCTTAGTTTTGAACCTGGCTTTTTCTTAGCTTTAGAATGAATGTCAGATGAAAACCATCCAATCAGATCTTTTCTCTCAAAGTAAATAGCCAGGATTGGCTATGAGACTATAGGTCTTCAACCCTGTCAGAATTCCAGAATGATTGAGTTAACTGAAGTCATGGGAAGCACTAAGCATAGCTTCTAAAACTTAGCCAATTTATAGAGACCGCTGAACACCTGGACAGCCCCTATACTACCAAAAGTTGGAACATCAAATCTTCAGCCTTCTGGCCCAGAATCATCTGACAGACCTTAGTGATACAGAATTTTTAAGGGCTGATTACTCTGTCTAGGCAGATATAATCAGTTGACTACTCTGCAAGTGTGTCCTTTTCTGGACAGTAATTTGTCTGTAGATGGAAATAGGCAATTCTTGCCTAGTGGCTGTCTCCGCACAACTGTAGTAACCCCAAAGATGCTCAATTTCTTCTTAGAATCCAAGACAGGAAACTGTCAGGAGCAGACAGATCTCTAATCAAAATGAACATTAATATAGAAATATTTGTGACGTCAATTCTATGGATTTCTGACGTTTTGAAATCCAACTATCCATGTAAGGTAACCTGGACTGTTGTCTGTTAACTCCTCTCAGATATTTCTAAATAAAATATAGAAAACACCCTAACAATAAACTCAAAGTCATGAATTTTCTATAGTCCCTTAACTCACAGGCTAACCGTCCCAAATCAGTTAAAAAGGTTAAAGAAGGACTGGTTCTAAGCCTTGTATTCCTAAATGTGTTATACAGGCACAATGCCCATGGGAGTATCAATATTCATTTCATTTTTATATCAACAAGAAGCCCATACCAATGAAAACTTTAAATTTGAAATCCAGGTGAATTTTGTACCATTTAAGAAATTATAACTTCATCTTGATAATAATTATACAGATTTCTACCAATAGGTTATGGCTGTGCCATAAATTTTATCTAATCCTCCCTGTTCCAACAAAACTACTACTTTTCCCCAGATAGACAGCCCAATATTAACCACCTTAGTCCCCAAGCCCAGGGAATAGGGGCGCTGACTCTTCTTTAACTTCTTCAAGCTAATTAGGGGCATTGAGATATTAGAAGCGGGGAGGGGGAAGAGTAAATTGATAAGCCTCTGACGTTGTGTCTTCACTGCATCCAGATGGAATTCCCTGACATGGAGGTTTGAGCAGGTCTGCTCATTTTGCTTGATGAGTAGATACACCAAGGCTGTGTATTCTGCAATATACAATTCTCAGAACAAATTTTAGTATCAAGAAAAAAAATTTTTTCCTAGAGGGCTGACATTTTTTTAAAGATGTTGGTTCTAACAACTTTTCTTTTTTTTCCCCTTTTTTAATTTCAAAATAGCCATTCTATCATTGTACATTTGTATGGATATATGTCAACTTCACCTACAGGAAGTGAAATACAAATTCAGATGGCAAGAGCTATGTCCTGTATTATAAGCTTGACAAAAATAAAATCACTTGATTCCTGTTGCTAAGCATATATTTAACTGGACACCATGAAATAGGTATTTCACCTTATCTATGGCAAATGTACTCATGTTTGATGATTTCATGCTTTCTTAATACATAGATATTACAATATCATCTTCTGTCTAAAGTCTCAGATAAAATACTATTGAAGCATTTCATCTACTCAGGTATACCCAAAGCATGTCTATAGAAGATGAAATAATTAAAATCTATGAAAACATATACTAGTGTTTCATCTTCTAGACAATAAGACAATTACTTTCAGTGTATTTGAACACATTTTTTCTTCCACCTTAGTAAGTTTTCTTTTTAAGTCTAATTGGTGCTTCAGTGGATAAAAAAGATAAAAAATGATAGAGAAATTTCAAAGCACAAATAATTATGTCTGCTGAAAAGTTCAGTACAGTGAATGCTCAGGCTTCACCATTGTTCAATCTAAAGTTATTTCTTACTTTGTATGCATATTTTTGTTTGGATTTGAGGATGTAGAATTTAACTGCTCATTTTAATGTGCTTTATTGAATGGTTGTTATATAAACAATGTGTATTATTTCAAAGATACAAAAATTCATATACAAGCAAAAGTATAGCTATATTTTTATGCATAGCTATTTTAATCTTAGCAGACTGTTTAGAGCCAAAGTTGGTGCTTAACCAGGGGTTGTAATTATTAAAGAGAATACCTGCTTTAAAGAAAGCCCCAATCTACAATCTGCAGGGAAACAAAGAAAAAGTGGTCTCAGGGAAAGAACCCAAATACCTAGGCTTTAATCTTGTGCAAGGAAAGAACCTAAGGTGTTTTCTTCTCCTTGAAAGCAATTGCAACTGACATCTGCCACTAAGGTAGTTCAGGGAATTGAGGGTCCATCTCAAGCTGGTAGAAGAACTTAGTAGTATCGTTCATATGTTGCCAGCTTTGGGGTTTGTTTTAGTTAGTTTTATGTCAACATTATGTAAGTTACAGTCATGTGAGCTGAGAAAATCTGGGTTAAGGAAACACCTCCAAAAATTCAGGTTATAGACTTCCCTGTGGAGTACTTTTTTAAATTAGTGATTGATGGGAGAGGATCTAGGCCATTATAGATGGCCCTATCCTTCTGCTATTGTGTTTACTGTCTTGCTTATTCCTTGACTATTTTCACCTATTGTATTGCTAGTTCTTTAACCTAGAACTGACCTTAATACTTACATGTAACTAAAATAGTATACAAGCAAAAAGAAGGAAGGAAGATGGGATAGGGGGTTTCTAGGGAAGGTAAATGGGGAAAGGAGATGACATCTTAAATGTAAATAAATAAATTATCCAATAAAAAAAATCAGGCCAAACAAGCCACAAGAAGCAAACTAGTGAACACCATTCCACCATGGCCTATGCATGAGCTCCTGTATTCAGGTTCCTGCCTTATTTGAGTTACTGCCTTGACTTACTAAAATGATGAACAGTGATGTAGCTATGTAAGCCAAACAAATCTTTTCCTCAAAATTTTGCTTTTTGGTTATGATTTTTCATTACAGGAATCATAACCTTAACTGGGGCAGGGTTGTATACTGTTCTTTCATGGATTCAGAGAGTCAATGAGGCCAGGCAACAGGTGCCATGCCTGTATGAATAATCTTAGATGCCATTGTATGAAACTTTGAAAACTATTTTTGGGTTGTAGTAGAGACCACCCTCCTTAAGATGTTGGTGATGTCAGAGCTGTGGAATACCTGTAGAGCTCTGCATCTAGGGAATAAAACACTCCAATACAGGGATGTATGTTACAGATACCAAAGCTGGAGATTCAGAGCCATCTAAATCCTTTGACACTAGACAAGGAGCTATAAGATCTTGTTCGTTCTATTAGGTTCTGTTCATGATTTGGTCCAGTATTTCCCCAGTGTGTCCAATGACTCTATTTTGGAATGATAAACACACTCTGTTGGAAGAATGCAGTTTGCTTTTTGAAGGCATGGTCTTGCTGTAGAAAATATGTCACTAGACCAGAATTTGATAACATATAGCCTATCCCTACTTCCAAGTCACTCTTGGAATTAAGGATATAAACACTTGGCTTCCTGTTCCTCTTGTTGTAAATATATATGTCACTATTATTTCATCAAATGAAGAGTTAAGAGCTGTTCCCATGCTTTACAAATACATGGCTTGGGCTAAGCCCACAGCATTTCTATTTAAAGACCCTTAGGCCTAGGTGAGAAAGCTTCTAGCCTCCATACAATATAAAGTTCTGCAAGCCTGGATCTTGAAGGCTTCATCTTTCACCTTCTGTCTGTTAACCTAGGCCTAGAATGTTTCAGCCTCCAAAACTTATGTTAAATAAACTCATTTTATCTAGCTCTTCTGAACTCTGACTGGCTGGTTCAACTCAGAGGTTCTGGCAAAAACTCCTCTCCAAGCTGATTGATTCAAATTGGCTTCTCTCAGCTTCTATCTGACTTACTCTGCTTGGAAAGATTGCCTTTGAACTCCACAAACTGAACTGCTCCAAACTGAACTGTTCTGTACTGAACTGCACTAAGCATAGCCGAACTCAATTGAACTGAATTGAATTGAATTGAGTTGAATTGAATTGAATTGAATTGAATTGAATTGAATTGAATTGAATTGAATTGAATTGAATTGAATTGAATCCTCTCTCCCTAACTTCCCTTTAGCCTCTCTTTTTGTTCTGTTTTTGTGAGAGTTGGGCAAATTATCTCTGACTCATTCTGGCAAATCTTTCTCTGATTCATCACTTTTTCAGCCCCTCAATTGGATGTCATTGTTTGAGATTAAAGGTAGGTAATAAATGCATGTCTATATTCCAATCAGAGGAATTAAATGTGTGAAGCATGTTTACATTTCAACCAGATCATCTCTTTGGATGTGATCCCTTGCCCGAGCATTCATGTTGTTGGATTAAAACCTACATGTTGCCATGCTGTCCATGTGTCATCATGACTCTCAGACATTATAGATGATTATCCCTCTATAACTGTAAGACAAAAAAATGTCCTCTTATTTCTATAAGTTGCCTCATGGTTTGTTTATTTGTTTCCTTGTTTGTTAAACACAGCAGCAGTAAATGTAACTACTATATAAACCATAGTGATTTAAATCATCAAGCATTTTTCCCCTTGCTCAATTTGCCAAGAGTACTTCTTCTTCAGATTATGAGTTGTATGAACTTTCATCTAATCTTTTGGTTAACTTTGGGAATAATACACACATGCCATTTTGGAGCTCAGGATAGATGGGTAGTTGATGCTGGGCATATTATTTCCATGGCAATCACAGTAGTGCATGTATAGGTAGGTCAAAATTTTCAGGCACATTCACATTCTGCTTCTGTGTTATCTGCTACATTCTATTGCTATAGAAAGAATATGGGTAAAAATAGTTACTAGGACAGTTTGTTATCATATGTTATGCATGAAAATGACAAGAGACTCCTATTTGATTGAATAATAACATTTTCTACATTATGGTATATTCAGGCAGCTCTCTTCTGAATACAAAAATGCTTTTACTCGTTTCTTAGGTGTACATGCAAGAAAATTATATAAAGATGTAATAAATAACCTTAATGACAGTGGTTGTATACATTCATATATTTGGTCCTCTCTCTCTTAAAAATGTATCTCAGTAAGTACTGCTTGCCTATACATATGTAGTTGCCTTGGTTAACTTAATAGACATATTTATTATTACATAAGATGGACACAGATTTATTTTCACATATGCTCTATTGGTAGGCATTTGACTTGTTTCCATTCTTTTGTCATTTTAACCAATGCTGCTAAGATTATTATTTATATGTTTGTGCAGATACTTGTCCTAGATATAATATTGCCACTTCTAAGGGTTATTTCATTTTGGTTTACAAGTTTTTCAATGAATTTTTCTTATATAAAAAACAATTAAAACTATGTGGAAAATGTAAAGATATACCTGATTATGTGTACTGTTACTCACTCAAATGAGGCAATTTTATCATTGCTAAGCTAATAAATTATGAAATTCTTTGCAATTTCAATTTGAATTTTACTCCTTGTGTGTGAAGAAGACACACATTCATATGACAAAATGGCCTGCCTACTATATATGTGACAGGTATCTCAGGTCTGGAGTATTTTTTTTTCAGAAAGTCCTCTACCACATCCCATAGATTCTATTGAACAGGAGACATTAGGTAATCATATTTACATTATCTAATATAGATCTTCAGAATGGATCCTAATATTAGCTTGTATGACGTTGACATAAAAATTTATGAGAGCACATAAGTAAAAATAATCTGGTTTGATATGCCTAAATTAAATTATAAAGTAAGCAAAATCAGCAGCCATTTCATATGCCTAAACAATTAAATAATCTGGGAAAAAAGTAACACAGAGATGAAAAACAGAAATTATTGATTCTGAAGCAGTAGTCACTACTTTACTTGATAAAGACAATAACCAAATAGCTCCATTTAACTAAAATGCCATAGCAATCTACAAGTGCCAGGGGCAGAAAGAGAGAAACATCCTATCCTTATGTATTCATTCCAATCAATCACACCTTTTCCACAGAGTTTATATAGTCAAAACTATAACACCAAGAATAGCAAGTAAAGCAGACAAAGATACAGCCTTCCCAAAATGTTGTGTTCCTAAGAGAGGGAGACTTCATAAGTAAAATAATGAAAATTAACTATGTATATTTAATTCATTGTACTGTAATTCTCCTAGATTATATTTTTCTTCAGGAACATTTTATGGACACATTAAGATTTTTATTCATAACAACTTGGTATTACCCTTTGAGATACTAAAAAAGTGCTTAAACCATGAACTCAAAAGACTGTTACAGTTAAACTTATAACAGAATCTACTGTAGTGGTTAAGAAAGTTAAACTATCACCAATTATGTTTAACCTTTAATGTAACAATTGTAAAACTTACTATGACTCACTGGTGGCTGATTAGAAGGTTGCACTGTCAGTGACAGATAACAACTACTTAATCGCTCCCAATATTAGAGCTGCAACATTCTAGATACTTTATAAATAGCTTGTGGAATCTCTGGGCACTCATTATTTAATTTATCAAAACCTACTTAGATTATTTATTTAAAGGTAATATCATGATGTATTTGTACAAAAATATCTTTAAAGAAGGATCTTCAGTGACTATGGGAATTCAACAAATCTAACTTGAATAAAAGCCAAGGAAAACATGCCTATATTAAACTTTATGTTATAAAAACAAACCAACTCTTTTGTGATCAGGTTGTGCCTCTTTTACTCTTACTCCAGGTACCCTTATCTAAAAATTTAAATCTCTAGTAATTCGTGCACAGGCACTTGAGAACTTCTTTCTATATGTTAAGGCCACTACTTCTAAGTATCACTTCTTTTTACAAATATTAAAAACCTGAGTAGACCCAACAGAATCTCCATCATGATCTCTCTCTCTCTCTCTCTCTCTCTCTCTCTCTCTCTCTCTCTCTCTCT
>JANHMN010000005.1:79290565-79315057 GCA_030674055.1 Rhabdomys pumilio
TCTCTCTCTCTCTCTCTCTCTCTCTCTCTCTCTCTCTCTCTCTCTCTTTCTCTCTCTCTAAACAAAACTACCTTAAGAGATTTGATGTTAATATTAGGAATATTTTTGATCACCATTTTTTAAAGGATTGTAAACTATTAGAAAATACTATCAGCTAATGTCATCCCCGTTGGGTCTTGGGGACCTCTTGCTTTCCTAGCATCTGAGACTTTCTGGTGGCTACTCACAGTTTCCTATCCCCCACTGCTACACACCTCCATTCAATTTTCTGACCCTATGTACATCTCTCCTGTCTCCTCCAACACCTGATACTGCCCCCTTTTTATCTCTTCCCCCTCCTCTCTCCCTACCAAATTCCTTCCTCCCTCTACCTCCCATAATTATTTTATTCATCATTCTAAGTAGGACTGAAGCATCTGCACTTTGGTCTTTCTTCTTCTTGAGCTTCATAAGGTCTGTGGGTTGTATTGTGGGAGCTTTTGGGCTAATATCCACTTATCAATGAGTGTATACCATGTGTGTTCTTTTGTCATTGAGTTACCTCACTAGGATGATATTTTATAGTTCCATCCATTTCCCTGCGAATTTCATGAAGTCATTGTTTTAATAGTTGAGTAATACTCATTTGTGTAAATGTACCTCATTTTCTGTATTTATTCCTCTGTTGAGGAACATCTGAGTTGTTTTCAGGTTCTGGTTATTATAAATTAGGCTGTTATGAACATAGTAGTGCATGTGTCCTTGCTATATGTTGGAGCATCTTTTTCAAGGGGAGAGGAGGATGGAATAGAGGGTTAGCAAAGGAGAAACTGAGAATGGAGATAGAATTTCAAATGTAAATAAATAAATAAAATGACCAATAAAAAGGAAAATGCTATCAATCTTTGCTGGAATGGGTTTATGCTAAGTTGTTAGCTATTTTAGTATAGGATGTGATTAATCTTCTTGTCTTTTCTGAAGTTCCTTAAAGACTCCTTTTCTAGTTGTTTTCTGGGAAGAAATGCACATAGAGTGGGCCCACTGAGGAATCAAATATCTAATTAAGTTATCTCCTATTCCAATACTGTGTTTCATTTTTTAGAAATTTATTCCTATAGGGGTAGGAATGATGATATACACATTTAATCCCAGCACTTGGGAAGCAGAGCCAGGCAAATTTCTAAGTTTTAGGTACATATTGAGACCATCTCTTTAAAAAAAAAAAGGACTCATCTTTATTTATGTGTATATGAGTATGTGACACTTGTGTGTGGCTGCCAGTGCAGTCTAAAATAGGGCATCAGATTCCTTGGATCTGTAGTTACAAGCAAGTTATAGGCTTTCTACTCTGGGTGTTGGGAACCAAACTCTGGTCCACTGAAAGAGCAGTATATGCTTTGAATTTCTGACTCAGTTTTGCAGCTCCTCTCATGTTGTCTTTATTTCAGACTGTTTGTATCCAAAGTAAATATTCTCAAATTTGTACCTTCAAACAAAAATGGCCTAAACTCTACATTGAGAAAACATTTTTACACAAAGGCTTCTCTCTCACACACTCATGGATGTGTTTATAAAAAGATAAAAAGAGGGGAGTATGTTTTGGTAGATGTGTGGTGAAGTATGGGGGAAGGGGGTGCCTCAGCAGGTCTATGATGAGGCATCTCTTCCTCCTGAAAGACCGGTCACACAAGGGTATAGTATATAATAGAGTTTATTCAGGGCATGGAGACAAGAGTTGAGAGGGTAATAAAGGCAGAGAGAGAGAGAGAGAGTGAGAGAGAGAGAGAGAGAGAGAGAGAGAGAGAGAGAGAGAAAGAAGAAGAAGAAGAAGAAGAAGAAGAAGAAGAAGAAGAAGAAGAAAAAGAAGAAGGAGGAGGAGGGGGAGGAGGAGGAGGAGGAGGAGGAGGAGGAGTGAGTGGAGAAGTAGAGGCAAGTCATGAGCATGTGGAGAGAAAGGAGGGAAAGGAATGAGGAGAGAAGGGAGAATGGGCAAGAGGACAGAGAGGGAGCAAGATAGCAAGAGCAAGAGAGAGCAGAAGGTGCAAACAGCCCACCTCCCCTTTTTTGTTTGTTTTTCGAGACAGGGTTTCTCTGTGTAGCCCTGGCTGGCCTGGAACTCACTCTGTAGACCAGGCTGGGCTGGAACTCAGAAATCTGCCTGCCTCTGCCTCCCAAGTGTTGGGATTAAACGCATGTGCTATCACTGCCTGGGCTAAACAGCCCCTTTTAAAGTGAGTCATGTGTACCTGGCTGTTGCCAGGTAACTGTGGGGTTGAACATACCTTGCTGTTGCCAGGTAACTGTGGTGCAGAGCTTAGACAAAATGCTAACACCACTGTAATACTGAGTTTTTTATTGTTGTTGTTGCTGTATTATTATTATTATTATTATTATTATTATTATTATTATTATTATTATTATTAATTTCTTTTTTACAGTCCAGTCATTATCCCCTTCCTGATCAGCTCTCGAAAGTTCCTCATCCCATTCATCCTCCCCCATCTCCAAGAGGCTGTCCCCCTATACCCCACCCCTCCAGACATCCCCACACCCTGGACACTCATGTCTCTGTAGGATTAGGTGCTGCTTCTTTCACTGAGGCCATACCAGGCAATCCTCAGCTGTGCATGTGTCATGGGTCTCGTATCAGCTAGTGTATGCTGCTGCCTGCCTGCTTGGGGGCTCAGTGTCTGAGAGAACTTAGGGCTCCAGGTTAGTGGAGACTACTGGTCTTTCTATGAGATTGCCCTCCTCCTCAGCTTCTCGGAGGTGAGAGACACTCAGGACTCAGATGGAAGAACCTAAGATGAAATGCCCAACAGTGGGGAGATGAAACTTGTAGAATCCACCTCCAATAGAAAGACAGGGCTTCAAGTGGAAGATTAGAACTGCCATCCCACAGTCAAAAACTCTGATCCATAATTGTCCCTGTCTAAAAGAACTGCAAGGACAAAAATGGAGAAGAAACTGAGGAAAAGGAGGTCCAGTGAAGAGCCCAAATTTGGATCCAGCTCAAGGGGAAGCTCTAAGGCCTTACACAATTCCTAATGCTATCATATGCTTACAGACAGAAACCTAGCATGGTTGCCCTCTGAGAGGCATAACAAGCAGCTGAAAGAGTCAAATGTAAATACTTACACCCAATCAATAATGGGTTTCTTTAAAAATGTTTTCCATCAATAGAATATGAACACATATAAAGACATAGGTGTAGAGACTTAATGGTGGGGTGGAAAGCTGAGGATAGGAAAAAAATCAGAGAGTACTGAGGAGCATGTGATCATAATGTATTATATACAAGCATATAATTTTCAAAAAGTAAAATTTAAAACAAAAATAAACAAATGTGTTGTTGGCTTAGATTTTCCAAACGTACTTTAATAAGTGTTCTTAAATGATTTAACCTCCCTTCTATCCCACCATCCACCAGAAGTAGTGGAAAGGAAAAGTTCACAGGGCAAAAGGGGATGTGGATCTGTTTAGAAACAGTTCTTTGGAGTGATTCCAATTTTCATTATCAGGATATAAGAATTTCAGTTCACATGAATCACCAGTTGTAGCTGGATCCACTCCAAACACTATTCACAAATCAGCAACAGCAGTTCAATCCAGAGGATACCATAAGGCTCTGCCAACTGGCCGAAGTCTGTAGAAGTTTCAAGAAGCCACCAGAACACCATGAAAATTTCTTTGGTCTGTTTCACTCTATGAAGTCACAACAAATGATGATAAGAGAGAAAGGCAAGGTGAACCAATACCACAGAGTGGACAGGGACGACCAATTTAAGCAAAGCACAAGGAAGAGTTGCAAAAAGTGGAAAAATGAACTAAAGCCTAAGAGCTTCATTCACTGCTTGTTGTATGTTACTTACAACCTTTCCAAACAATGCATGTTCTCTCAAGCAGCTGCTCTAGGAAAATATCACAAGCTCTTTTTACAAGCAGTTTCCAGTACAATACCACATGTGTGTTCTCAACAATACATCCTGCCATGTGTCTGCCTCAGAAAAAAAATTCTTTCATAAGACAGTTTCCACAAAAAAAGAACACATGACACAACTGAGTCTCCAAAAAATCAGAAACTTCCACTTCATAAATATATACATTACATTTAATAAAAAAGAAGGGACACACAAATATGTCACTGAATACCACCAAGCAATGTACTAAATGAAGATCTTTGAGTTGGCCACTTTGTATAGTTAGCTCATGCAAGCATCCAAATTCCAAGCACTACAATTTAATAAATGGCTAAATAATAGTATAATTCTCTTACTGCTTTGTTTCTGTCAAATCAGTCAGAGATAACTGTTTTCTCTCTATTTCAACTGGCTTTGCAGCTTCAAACACTGATAATCTTTGTCATTAAGCTCATTTGGATATCTTTACTGTTTTTCGTTTACTGTAACCTAGAAAACATGATCTTTAAGAGAATAAAACTTGATGACACCCAGAGAAGGCCGGACTCCCAGGAGCTCTAACACACTCAGGATCTTAAGTGAGGAGGTCTCGACATCTCCCCCCCAAACAGGAAGTTACTGGAACTCCTGAGGACACAGGAACTCCCTTCAAACCTGTGGCACAGGTTCTTTCTGGTCTGCACCAGTGCACTGAGCAGACTTTGGATTCCAGCTCTGCACCCAATCCCACAACACCCAGATGAGGCTGTAATCCCAGTAACTCTAACAAACCCAGGATCCTAGCTCTGCACCCAGTCCCATAACACCTAGAAGAAGCTAGAATCCCAGGAGCTATAAAACACCCAGGAACATAAGATCAGAGGATCACAGGATCTCAGGAGCTTAGTCACACCAGGATTTCAAGATCCCAAAGGCAACCTGATTCCCATGACCTCTTACAGCCAGGAACTCAGGATTATAGGATCACAGAGGCAGCTGGACTCTGAGAAGTTCTAACACAACTAAGATAACAGGAAATACAGGCTTCAGTCAGAGACAGTAAGTGCAGGTAGCACTAGAGATAACCAGACATCAAAAGGCAAGGACAAGAACATAAGCATCAGCAACCAAAGGTACTTTGCATCATCAGAACCCAGTTCTCCCAGCATAGCAAGTCCTAAATTCCCCTTCATACCGGAAAAGCAAGATTCAGATTTAAAATCACTTCTCATGATGATGATAGACGATTTTAAGATGGATAAAAATAACATCCTTAAAGAAATACAGGAGAACACAGGTTAAACAGGTAGAAGCCCTTAAAGAGGAAACACAAAAATCCCTTAAAGAATTACAAGAAAACACAACTAAACAGGTGAAGGAATTGAACAAAACCATCCAGGACATAAAAATGGAAGTAGAAACAATAAAGACATCACAAAAGTAGACTACCCTGGAGATAGAAGACCTTGGAAAGAGATCAGAAGTCATAGATTCAAGCACCACCAACAGAATGCAAGATAGAAGAGAGAATCTCAGGTGCAGAAGATACCATCCAAAACATTGAATGTCAAATGTCAAAGAAAATGTAAAATGCAAAAAGCTCCTAACCTAAAACATCCAGGAAATTCAGGACACAATGAGAAGAACAAACCTAAGGATATAGAAGAGAGTATGGAAGAGTATGGAAGAGTATGGAGAGTATGGAAGAGAGTATGGAAGAGAGTGAAGATTCTCAATTTAAAGAGCCAGTAAATATTTTCAACAAAATTATAGAAGAAAACTTTAACCTAAAGAAAAAGATGTCTTTGAACATATAAGAAGCCTACAAAACTCCAAATAGACTATATCAGAAAACATATTCTTCCTATCACATAATAATCAAAACACTAAATTCACAAAGCAAAAAAAGAATATTAAAAGCAGTAAGGGAAAAAGATTAAGTAACTTATAAAGGCAGACCTATCAGAATTACACCAGACTTCTCACCAGAGATTATAAGGCCAGAAGATCTTAGAGATGTCATACAGACCCTAAGAGAACAAAAATACCAGCCCAGGCTACTATAACTAGCAAAATTCTCAATTACTATAGATGGAGAAATCAAGATATTCCATGACCAAACCAAATTTACATAATTTCCACAAATTCAAACCAATATTGGATAATAGAGGAAAAACTCCAACACAAGGATGGAAATTATACCCTGGAAAAAGCAAAAATTAATCTTCCAACAAACCCAAAAAAAGATAGCCACACAAACATAATTCCACTTCTAATAACAAAAATAAAAGGAGCAATAATCACTCTTCTTTAATATCTCTTAACATCAATGAGCTCAATTCCCCAATAAAAAGACATAGACTAACAAACTGGATAAATAAACATGACACAGAATTTTGCTGCATACAAGAAACACAACTCAGTAACAAAGACAGATACTACTACAGATTAAAAGGACAGAAAAAAAATTTCTAAGCAAATGGTCCCAAGAAACAAGCTGGAGTAGCCATTCTAATATCAAATAAAATCTACTTTCAACCAAAAGTTGAAAAAAAAGATAAGAAAGGACATGTCATACTTGTCAAAGATAAAAATCTAAGAAAAGAATCTTTCAATTCCAAATATCTATGATGCAAATGAAGGGGCACCCATATTCATAAAAGAAACTTTACTAAAGCTCAAAGCACACATTGCACCACACACAACAATAGTGGAAGACTTCAACACCCCACTCTCAACAATGGACAGACCATGGAAAAGGAAACTAAACAGAGACACAGCGAAACTAAAAGAAGTTATGAACCAAATGGATTTAACAGCTATGTATAGACTATTTCATCTTAAAACAAAAGAATATATCTTCTTCTCATCACCTCATGGTACTTTCTCCAAAACTGACTACATAGCTGGTCACAAAACAAGCCTCAATCAATATAAAAAAGTTAAAATAATCCCATGCATCCTATCAGATCTCCACAGGCTATTGCTGGTCTTCAATAATGACAAAAACAATGGAAAGCCAACATACATGTGAATACTGAACAAACTCTATTCAATAATAGCTTTGTGAGAGAAGAAATAAAGACAGAAATTAAAGACATTTTAGAATTTAATAAAAATGAAGGCACAATATACCAAAACTTATGGGACACAATGATCACAGCGCTAAGAGGAAAACTCGTAACTCTAAGAGCCTACAAAAAGAAACTGGAGAGATTATACACTAGCATCTTGACAACACACATGAAAGCTCTAGAGCAAAAAAGAAATACACCCAAGAGGAGTAGATGGCAGAAAATAATTCAACTCAGGGCTGAAATCAACTAAGTAGAAACAAAAAGAACTATATAAAGAATCAACAAAACCAGGAGCTGGTCCTTTGAGAAAATCAACAAGATAGATAAAACCTTAGCTGGATTAACCAGAGGGCACAGAGACAGTATCCAAATTAATGAAATCAGAACTAAAAAGGGAGACATAAGAATAGAAACTGAGAAAATTCAAAAAATCATCAGATCCTACTACAAAAGCCTATACTCAACAAAACTGTAAAATCTGCATGAAATGCACAATTTTGTAGAAAGATACCAGGTACCAAAGATAAATCAGGATCAACTGTTGTGGATACTCCCAGCCTTGTACTTTGATACTAATTCCCCTTTCCTGTGAAGAACTGCAGAGGATGTGTGAGTCATTACACAGGTGATTTCTAGTGAACCTTCTATGCATCTTAATTTGTAAAATAAAGGCTGAAGCCAGTGATTGGGCAGAGGAAGGAGAGATATGACGATGACGACAACTGGGGAGAGAAAAGAGAGGGAGGATTACTAGGGAGAAGGAGAGGAAAGAGAAGATGATGGAGGAGGATGACTGAGGAGGATGACTGGGAAGCAGGAGGTAGGACAGATGCAGGGTCTGGAAAACCCTCAAGTTATAAGGGTCTCATAGCTGAGGAACAGAGTAGTATATGGGTATCTGCCCAATCTAGGCTTACAGAATATATTCATATCTACTGAGTTGTGGTTTCTTTGACCGATCCTATTTGGGTTGGAGATTTAAATATCTCCCACTACAATCAACCATTCAGGATGAACCATCTAAATAGTCCCATAAACCCTAAAGTAATAGCAGCAGTCATTAAAAGTCTCCCTATGATCATTCTGACAAGAATGGCTTCCTTACCAGTCATGAAATATGCATTATGCAAAGCAGTGCACTCCTGTCTTAGGATGGTAAGGCTCTGTGCAGAATTTTACCTATCCTTGGCTTGCCAACCTGTTATTTTAATAACTCTGTCTGGGAGTCCATATTCAGTTTCAAGCCATGTGTCTTCTTAAAGAAATAAAAAAGTGGGAAAGTTGAAGAGCTTTTGGGATTGTTTGGCAAAAAAACTGACATGGGCCAAGGACAAGAAAATGGGCTGCTTGTCAGGAATATGGTATTGAACAAGGACAAGGAAGTAGGCTTCTGGCAGATATCTGACATTAGTCTAGAACAAAGAAGGAATTTCAGGAAGAATTCTAAATATTAAGCTCAAACAAAGAAGTAATTTCAGACAGGATTCTAAATTTTAGGCTAGAACAAGGAAGTAGGCATCAGACATGAAAATGACGTTGGGCTAGGGCAGGGAAGTTGGCTCAAATATTTTGGTCATCATAAGTCCTTAGAATCAGTGATCATGGGACTTTACTTCTTGCCTTGCTTGTTTCTTGACTATTTGCATCTATTGTACTGCAAGTTCCTCAACCTAGAACTAAAATTAATACTTGCGTGTAGCTTCTGCCCCTTGCCCAGACCCCAGTGGATGGAGCAGCCACACAGCTGATCTGCTCCCCTGAGGAAACTGCGTCCAGGGGCATCCTAGCCAGGTCAAGGACTGCAGAGCTGCAGCCAGGTCACGGACCACAGAGCTGCAGAGCAGGGAACACCATATCCTAAAGCATCCTAGAGGAGTAACAACACTCAGAGCAGCAAACACCTAGCTGGTCTACTACCGTGGAGACACTATATCCTGAGATATCCTAGAGTAGCCACTGTACCCAGAAGAACTAGAGCTTAGGATCACAGAGTCATCCGGACCCGGAGGAGTTCTGACACAACCAAGATAATTGGAAAGGCAGACTCCAGTCAGAAGCAGTAAGTGTCAGTAGCACTACAGCTAACCAAATGGCAAAAGGCAAGCATAAGAATGTAAACAACAGAAACCAAATTTTCTTGGCATCACCAGAACCCAGTTCTCCCACTATAGAAAGTCATGAACACATCACAATGGAAAAGCAGGATTCAGAATTAAAATCACTTCCCATGATGATGATAGAGGACTTTAAAAAGGACATAAACAACACTCTCAAAGAATTTGAGGAGAAGGCAGGTAAGCAGGTAGAAGCCCTCAACGAAATGCAAGAAAACACAACCAAACAGGTGAAAGAATTACACAAAACCATCCAGGATCTGAAAATGGAAGTAGAAACAATAAAGAAATCTCAAAGGGAGACTATCCTAGAGATAGAAAACCTAGGAAAAAGACCAGGAGTCATAGACGCAAGTATCACCAACAGAATAAAAGAGATAGAAAAGAGAATCCCATGCACAGAATATACCATGGAAAACATAGACACAACAGACAAAGAAAATGTGAAATGCAAAAAGCTCCTAACACAAAACATCCAGGAAATCCAGGACACAATGAGAAGAACAAACCTAAGGATTATAGGTATAGATGAGGGTGAAGACTCCCAACTTAAAGGGCCAGTAAGTATCTTCAACAAAATTATAGAGGAAAACGACCCTAACATAAAGAAAGAGATGTCCTTAAATATACAAGAAGCCTACAGAACCCCAAATAGACTAGACCAAAAAATAAATACCTCCCATCACATAATAATCAAAACATCAAATATACAAAACAAAGAGAAGATACTAAAAGCAGTAAGGGAAAAAGGAACATATAAAGGCAGACCTATAATAAATACACCAGATTTCTCACCAGAGACTATAAAAGCCAGAAGATCCTGGACTGATATCATACAGGCCCTAAGAGAACACAAATGCCAACCCAGACTACTATACCCAGCAAAACTCTCAAACAATATTGATGGGGAAAAAATTTTCCAAGCAAATGACCCCAAGAAACAAGCTGGAGTAGCCATTCTAATATCAAATAAAATTGATTTTCAACCAAAAGTAATCAAAAAAGATAAGGAAGGACACTACATACTCATCAAAGGAAAATGTACCAAGAACTGTCAATTCTGAACATCTATGCCCCAAATCAAGGGCACTCACATACATAAAAGAAACTTTACTAACGCTCAAAGCATACATTGCATTTCACACAATAATAGTGGGGGATTTCAACACCCCACTCTCAGCAATGCACAGATCATGCAAACAAAACTAAACCGAGACACAATGAAACTAACAGAAGTTATGAACCAAATGGATTTAATGGATATCTATAGAACATTTCAGCCTAAAACAAAAGAATATACCTTTTGCTCAGAACCTCATGGTACCTTCTCCAAAACAGAGCATATAATTGGTCACAAAACATGGAGAGAAACTTGAAGCAATCCCACTAAGATCAGGGACTAGACAAGGCTGCCCATTCTCATCCTACCTATTCATTATAGTACTGGAAGTTCTAGCTAGAGTGATTAGACAACAAAAGGAAGTCAAAGGGATACAAATAGGAAAAGAAGAAGTCAAAATTTCTCTATTTGCAGATGATATGATAGTATACTTAAGTGACCCTAAAATTTCCACCAGAGAACTCCTAAACCTGAAAAACAACTTCAGTAAAGTGGCTGGATACAAAATCAGCTCAAACAAATCAGTAGCCTTCCTAAAGTCAAAAGATAAACAGGCTGAGAAAGAAATTAGGGAATGGCACCCTTCACAATAGTTACAAACAGTATAAAATATCTTGGAGTGAACAGAACACCAATGGCATATGCTCTAAAATCAAGAATCACAAATGGGACCTCATAAAATTGCAAAGCTTCTATAAGGCAAAGGACATTGTCAATAAGACAAAATGGCAACCAACCGATTGGAAAAAGATCTTAACCAACCCCACATCCAATAGAGGGCTAATATCCAAATAACTCAAGAAATTATACTCCAGACAACCATATAACCCTATTAAAAATTGGGGTACAGAGCTAAACAAAGAATTCTTAACTGAGGAAACTAGAATGGCTGAGAAGCACTTTAAGAAATGCTCAACATCCTTAGTCATCAGGAAAATGCAAATCAAAACAACCCTGAGAGACCACCTCACACCAGTCAAAATGGCTAAGATCAAAAAGTCAGGTGATAGTAGATGCTGGCAAGGATGCAGATAAAGAGGAACACTCCTCCATTGTTGGTGGGATAGCAAGCTGGTACAACCACTCTGAAAATCAGTCTGGCGGTTCCTCTGAAAACTGAACACAGCATTACCTGAGGACCCAGCTATACCACTTCTGGGCATATACCCAGAAGATGCTCCAACATATTATAAGGACATATGTTCCACTATGTTCATAGCAGCCTTATGTATAATAGCCAGAAGCTGGAAAGAACCAAGATGTCCCTCAACAGAGAAATTGATACAAAATATGGTACATCTACACAATGGAGTATTACTCAGCTATTAAAAATAACGAATTCGAGAAATTTTTAGGTAAATGGATGGATCTAGAAATTATCATCCTGAGTGAGTTAACCCAATCACAAATGAACACACATGGTATTTACTCACTGTTAAGTGGATGTTAGACGAAAAGCTTGGAATAGCGAAGACTCAACCCACAAACCACATGAAGCTCATGAAGAAGGAAGACCAAGAGGGGACACTTCATCTCTACTTAGAACGAGTAACAAAAATACTCAAGGGAGCAATTATGGAAACAAAACATGGGACAGAAACTGAAGGAGGGGCCATCAGGAGATCATTCCACCTGGGTATCCATCCCATGTACAGTCACCTAAGCTAGACACTGATGTGAATAGCTGGAAGTGCATGCTGTCAAGAACATGATATAGCTGTCTCCTTAGAGGTCTGCCAAAGACTAACACATTTAGAGGACTTTGCTCACAATTAACCACTGATATGATCAAGGGTTTCCCAATGGAGAACTTAGAGAGAAGTCTCAAGGAGCAGAAACGGTTTGTGACCCCAGGAGGAATGCAACAATACCAAACAACCAGAGCCCCCTCCTCCCCCTGGGTCTAAACCACCAGCCTGGGAGCACATAGGGAGGGACCTGTGACTCCAGAGGTATATGTAGAGGAGGATGGCCTTGTTGGGCATAGGTGGGAGAGGAGATTCTTGGTCCCATGAATAATGAACACAGAGTGGAAGGGAATGTGAGGATGGGGAGGGGGTAGTGGAGGTGAGGTGTAGGTGCAGGCACAGCCTCATAGAAGTATGAGGAGAGGGGATTGGATAGGAGGTTTCTGGGTGGTGGGAGGAAGTGGGTGGGGTAACGGGATAAAATCTGAAAGGTAAATATAATACCGATTTTTTTAAAAAAAGAGAGAGAAAAAAGAAAAAAAGAAAGAAAAAATAAAATAGGAGATTTAATAACACAAATGGAAGGATTTAGAAATTTGGGAGGCAGTTCATGTTAATGGAAACAGCATCATAGAAAGTGGAAAATCACACCCTCATAGAAGCACAAGGAGAGGGGATGGGATAAGGGATTCCTGGGTGATGGAGGAAATGGGATAAGAGGATACAATTTGAAATGTAAATATTATAACCAATTAAAAAGGGGGGGAAGAAAAGTTGTTAGAAACAACATCTTTAAAAATTGTCAGCCCTCTAGGACAAAAAAATTTCTTGATACTAAAAATTGTTCTGATAATTGTATATTGCAGAATACACAGCCTTGTTGTATCTACTCATCAAGCAAAATGAGCAGACCTGCTCAAACCTCTGATGTCCTGGAATTCCATCTGGATGCAGTGAAGACACAGCGTCAGAGGCTTATCAATTTACTGTTTCCCCCACCCCTCTTCTAATATATCAATGCTCATAATCAGCTTGAAGAAGTTAAAGAAGAGTCAGCGCCCCTATTCCCTGGGCTTGGGAAGTAAGTTGGTTAATACTAGGCTGTCTTTCTGGGGGAAAGTAGTGATTTTGTTGGAACAGGGAGGATTAGCTAGGATTTATGGCATAGCCATAAACTATTGGTAGAAATCTGTATAATTAGTATCAAGAGGAAGTTATAATTTCTTAAATGGTACAGAATTTACTTGGATTTCAGATTTAAGGTTTTCATTGGTATGACCTTCTTATTGATATAAAAGTGAAATGAATATTGATACTCTCATGGGCACTGTGCCTGTATAACACATTTAGGAATACAAGGCTTAGACCCAGTCCTTCTTTAACTTTTTAACTGATTTGGGACAATTAGCCTGTGACTTAAGGGACTATAGCAAATTCATGACTTTGAGTTTATTGTTAGGGTGTTTTCTATATTTTATTTAGAAATAGCTGAGAGGAGTTAACAGACAAAAGTCCAGGTTACCTTACATGGATAGTTGGATTTCAAAACGTCAGAAATCCATAGAATTGACGTCACAAATATTTCTATGTTAATGTTCATTTTGATTGGAGACCTGTCTGCTCCTGACAGCTTCCTGTCTTGGATTCTAAGAAGAAATTGAGCATCTTTGGAGTTACTCCAGTTGTGCGGAGACAGCCACTAGGCAAGAATTGCCTCTTTCCATCTACAGACAAATTAGTGTCTAGAAAAGGACACACTTGCAGAATAGTTAACTGATTATATCTGCCTAGACAGAGTAATCAGCCCTTAATAATTCTGCATCACTAAGGTCTGTCAGATGAGTCTGGGCCAGAAGGCTGAAGATTTGATGCTCCAACTTTTGGTAGTATAGGGGCTGTCCAGGTGTTCAGTAGTCTCTATAAATTAGCTAAATTTTAGATGCTATGCTTTGTGCTTCCCTTAACTTAAGTTAACTCAGTCATTCTGGATTTCTGACTGGGTTGAAGACCTATAGTCTCATAGCCAATCCTGGCTATTTACTTTGAGAGAAGAGATCTGAGTGGATGGTTTTCAGCTGACATTCATTCTAAAGCCAAGAAAAAAGCCAGGTTCAACACTAAGTGTTTTAGTTAGGAGAGATGACAGAGGTTCTGGTTAGTTAACAAATGATGGACTGGTACAAATAGGAATAATTATGCTCTAATTGTATTTTGAGAGAAAAGTTTTATTTTAACAGAAAGGGTGATATGTAGGAGGAGCTAAGTGCCGGGGGCCACTCCACCCGCACCCCGGCTTGGGGTGGCGAGGGGGAGAGAGATGCAGCTTCTTCTTCTTTCTTCTCCTCCTCCCACAGTCTGGTTCTTCTCGAGGTAGCCCCTATGCTGTTGTTGTGTGCTGGTCCTGCAGTCAGGGATCCTGTGGCCTGAGACTGGCACTAGTATCCCAGCCCTAAGACCAGCAAGGGGTTAAGTAAATAGCCTTGTATTATCCTAAAAACTTCTTCTGAGGATAAGAGACTGCAGGCTAGGGTGATTAACAACCGCAGCCTAACTGCAGAGAATTAGGCAACTGGCCTTTGTTCTATCTCAGCAGGAAATGCTGGGCTCTAACTTAAGGCTGGGTCGCAGGAAGAAAAAAGACTTAGAAAAGTTGCTATAGAGTTTATTAAGTGTAAAAAGTATCCTATGAAAGCTATCTGAGGGGAAATGTGGAAAGGTCCTGAGTGGGGAAGAAGAAAAGATTCTAACAAAGTAAAAATTCTAAGGGAGAAAAACTCTAGACAGGGGAAAGGAAAGGGCGATGGGGTCTTAACTGGCTAACTCTATTCTAACTATCTCTATTCTAACTCTACTAACTTACTAACTGCCTTTGTCTTCAGTATTTATACACCATTCAGAGTACATGATCACATGTTACAAACTTCATCACAAGTTCACACCAAAAATCGGATCATAAATTGAAATAGAAGTTTACAACACAGAATGTTTACATGAATATCCATTAGGAGTAATTATCTAACTAGACATTCATCACCTGTCTAGCTCCACAGGTTCACAGAAAGTTTGAAACTATAACTTAAGAAATTAGTGAAGTTTTGTATAGAAAACCCAGGCAATATTTTCTCTTCTGTCCTGGAACCTCTAGTGACCTAGGTTAATGGTTTTATGACCACTTGGAATGTGTTCTAAGCAGGAGAAGGTCTAGGGGCAATTAACTGATAACACTCAGGAGACTGGCAGAGTTCTCATTGCAGTTTCGACTATGCCTGAGGGACTTAATAGCAGTCCGGATATAAAAGGGCTTAATAATCATTGATATAATTATAGGAATTCTTATAGGATCATCATTAAGACTTAAAAAGTCATCTATTTGTCTATATAGTATCATTACAAGACAGTCAATCTTCGTGGGTCTGCAGAGATCTGCTACAAAGGGATGTGCTATTGCTTAGTGATAGTAGCAAATGTCTAATAATAATAATAATAATAATAGTGGGAAAAGCATATTAATAGCAGGAATCTTTCCTTAAATCACATCCGCCACAGCCTTGCTAATGGGGCACACTTGTTGCAGATTATATAATGATCCGAGGCAAGCATTTCAGGATGATCATCTGCCAATTATTAGCTTGTCCCATTATGGCTCCTGACAGCTAAGGGGGAAGGGGCACTGAGAGGAAGAGATAGAGTAAGGAGAGGAGAAGATGAAGTAGAGGAGAAGTTAAATGATGAGAGAGAGAAAGAGAGAGAAAGAAGGGGGGAGCGTGGAGGCAGATGTTCACGTGTCTCCACCAGTCAAAGACAATTTATATATCTAGGTTGGGTATTGGGTTACACTTCTGATTGAGCCTACTTATAAAGCCTTTGATTAACATTTTTAAAAAATTGTATAAAAGCAAAAGTGAAAAGGGGGCATGGGATAGGGGTTTTCTAGGGAGGGGAAATGGGGAAAGGGGATAACATCTGAAATGTAAATAAAATATTCAATAAAAAATACTTGCATGTAATTAAAATGGTATAAAAGCAGATTGGGGAAAAATATAAAAATTTATTAATACATCATATTTGGGAAGGCATCAGAGTAATAAAAATTTTTACTATGTCTCTTAGAAATGAAGAAGAATAAGTAAGTCTCAAAGGGCAGGAACTGAGAGTGTAGGAGCAGAATAGTTAAGAAAGGACCTGGGGAGGTAACAGGGATGAAATAATGAAGGGCTTTCTATCACATGCTAACAGTGAGTTGATTTCATTGTAAATACCCTTAAACTGTGCCACCATGCAGATGGTAAAATCCTCATATCTCATAACAATTATTATGGGTTCTGCCACTTAATCTTTGATAAAAGTTCTAGAATTTTATGCTTTTATGCTATAAGTTCCAACAGGAGTAACTCTTCTCGTGTCTGTGTCTGTGTCTGTGTCTGTCTCTCTGTCTCTCTGTCTCTCTGTCTCTCTGTCTCTCTTTCTGTCTCTCTCACTATCTTTCTCTATCTCTATCTCTATCTCTATCTCTATCTATATCTATATCTATATCTATATCTATATCTATATCTATATCTATATCTATCTCCCTTCCTCTTACCCTTTTTACTCCAAAAGCATTCAATCTCTTTCATACAGAAGCTTGCACAACTCATTTTTTAACAATCCAAAAGATCTGTTGATTCTTGTCGCTCTAAGCCCATCATGGGACATTTTCTTATTCAATGACATAGTAAAACAAAACTTCAAAAGTCTTAAAGTGTAGGTTATTTCTAGAAATGACAAAATTGGAATGCCTACCCAACATCTAATATTCTTCTATTTGGAATTCACAAGTATCTTAAAGAAAAAAAAAAAAACAGAAGAAATAAAATCACAGGGTGTCAAAAAAGATTATAGTTTTATTGGTGCAATAAGCATATTAAAATTAGTTTTATTTGAAATAGGGTTTAGAAATTTCAAAGCACTCATAGTTTTTCCCTCTGACACTTGGCTTTCCAAAATAAAAAATGTTCAGGTTTCCTTGACATGCAGTCCAATATACACAAAAACAGAATGTTTTTTCTTGAACTTTATGCAAGAAGATTTTACAGATCTATTTCCTTTCAATTACTATGCACTTACTCCTTGATGGATGGCATAACATGTTGATGTGAAGTTCATGGTTTATGAATACTTCTAAGTACCCTCCAATTGAAATAAAGATTTGTAGTAAAACTAAAAAAAAAAAATGGAAAATAAAGTTTAATTTTCTTCTATGCCAATTGACTAGGTTTTGCGATATTTATTCAAAGTTGATATTAATATTCCTATTCTTACTTCAGAGATTCATTAATAAAGGTTAAATTAGATGCCAAAAAGAAATTAACAGTTCTTAATTTTTTGCATTCACTCATTTACAAATCTACAGGAGTGTGTTTTTGCTTAGTGCTATTAATTCACTGATTCATCTTAACTCAGGCATCAATCATTCTTCCAAGCGTACTGGCACAGCCTTGTGGAAAAACATAAATAATAACTAAAATATAAAATAAAAAATCATAGTGCCAGGTAGATGGCTCAGCAGGTAAGAATACTGAGCATCTAATTGTAGGACGAGTCCAATCTCCTGAACCTTCTAGTGTTTGGAGAGAACTATCTCCCCAAGTTGTTTCTTAAGCTCCATACATGTGCCATGATATCTGTGTTTCTGTACATACATGCATAAATAAATTTAATAAAAAGAAAATATAATCAATATAGCAATTACAAATAAAATAAAGCTGATTGTATACATCTGAAAATAATACATGTGCTAAAATATCTATGTCATTTATGGAAAGTGTGAAGTAAACACAAACTACAAAAGGAAAGCATAAATATTATCTTAGTTATTTTTAAATTGTTGTGACAAAACCAAGTCAATTTATTGACAGAGGAGATTATGTGGCTTACAGATTGAGAGGAAAAAGTGTCTGATGTGGTATAGATACATGGCAGCAAGCAGCAGGCATGCCAATAGAACAGAAAATTTAGGGCTCAGATCTTGAGTCACAAAAACAAAGCATAAAGGCTGAATTAGTGTTTAGAGATTTTGACTCCCAAAACCTGCTCCCAGTAACATACTTCCTTCAGCGAGGCCATACTTCTTAAACCTACCCAAACAGGCACCAACTGAGACAAATTATCCAAATGCTCAAGACCATGGAGGACAAATTTGCCAATCCAACATAAATACATTATCACAAAATCAATTAAGAACGAAGAGAGGGACCACTCTAAAAGGCAACAGGGCTCTGTGTGTATGGTACTTGTGGTCAAACTATAAGAAAGCATACTTCTCTGATACATTCAATAATCGAAGTGTCCCTATGAGTAGCAGTAAGGGCCATTTTGCACCCCTATAGCACCTCAGGCTGTGATTCACAGTGGGTGGATGTAAAAGCTGTCAATTTTCATCTTATTAATAGAGGGGATTAGGAGTTGTAATTGTGATACTTTTCATTCACAGATAGATACAACTACATCTTCTGGGTGGGTTTTGACCCAAGGAAAATAATATATACATATATATATACTGTGTTGGCCTCCATACCCATGAGACAATATGCCACATATTCCATGGATATTGAAACTTGCTGATTTCAACCAGGCTGAGCATGTACCTATAATTAACCATGGATGACTATTCTCCATTTTCATCCTTTTAGTTTTGTTTTCTTCTCAGATAGTGTTTCAGTATGAGTCCAGGAAGTCCAACCTTCCTGCCACTACTTCCCAAGAGCAGAATGCATCATTATTCTCAGTTTTCTCAGTTTATCAATTTTTTAATCTTTGAATATGAGCTGACTTCAGCAGAGTTAGCAGCTTTCTAACACCCAGTGACAAACACTGATGTCTCCTGGATACCAGATACATACCAAGGTGAGTGGAACTGAAGGGTTCTATGATGTCAAAGCACTGGTCCTCTGAAAAGTCAGAAATAAAAACTACCCACTGAGCAAGGCAAGCCTTTGAAACACACTAAGCTCAATATCTGCCTTATTCTGCTTTCTGGTTCATGATATATACTATATATATTCACTATACTCCTTAGATTCTCACCATCAATAATTGAACTGTCTACCCTGCTTTTTCCACAAAATAACAAAAAGAAAATGGAGCAAGGAGGGAATAGAAAAAGAAATACATCATTTTCCTATAGGATATGATACAAATGGACATTAAGTATTTAAATATAATAATATTTGTAAAAGTTTTAGAATATAAATAATATCTATATTTTACAGATCAAGAAAGTAATAACTACTACTAATGTTACATAACAATAAAGTGGTATGGCTATATTGCATAGTAATAGTTTCCAAGGAACACAAAACTATTTTTCTTTCTTGCTTATATTTTTTACATCGTGTCTTAAAAATTGTTTCCAAATTTACTACCATGAACATTTACATATATTTTTTTCATCCAAGAGATTTATGGCTGTACTTCTTATGCTTAGCTATCTGATATATCTTTAGTTCTTTTTTTTATATGAAAAAATTACCAATTCAATTTTAAAATTGTATGTGGATAACCTTAGTGTACTGGAGTTTTTATTGTCAACTTGATATGACTTAGAGTCACCAGGGAAGAGAAAACCTCAGTTACAGAATTGCTTATATCAGATTAACCTGTGGCTACATCTGTGAGAGATTGCTATAGCTGCTATTAAAATGGACAGATCCATCTCACTGTGGGCAATACCACCCATAAGCAGGTGGGTTTAGACTTTGAAAGGTTGTGTAAGATATGTAGGTGTCTTTAGCTGAGCAAGCACTAGTAAGAACCTTCCTCTATTAATTCTGCTTCAAGTTCCTTCTTATTTTACTATGTTGACTTCCATCAGCAATGGGTTATGACCTGAAAGTTTAAGTGAAATTAACTATTTCAACTCCCACATTGCTTTTAGTGAGAGTGTTTATCACAGCAAAAGAACTTGAGGCAGTTTTAATAGTAGAAAGCCCATGGTGGGATTTGCATGTATCTGGTCGTTATCAGGCTAGTTCTAGTGCCCCTCCACTATAAAGGCTCATCTCTGCATTCCTTCACATGCTTATTCATCTTCAAAAACAAAACACTAGCATAGACATCTTCATATGATAAAATGAGGGTTCTAAGGAGCAACAAGTGAAGTCAAGCTTCAGTGATCAAGCACCTTTAAAACTTCTGCTAATATCCTGTTTGCTAATGTCTTGTACATGGCAAAACACATGGAAGAGCTCAAAGGTAGTGGATATTTGCACCCTTCTACTATAATACTAGCTTGCAATAATGTATAGCTCATGGTCATGCCAAAATTGTTGGTGTTGCCTGTGCTTAATTCTAAAACTACCATAGTTATTCCCTTGCACCCAAATTAAACAAATTAATGTACCAATGTACCAATTCTTATCAATTCCAACTATTAATATCCATCCTGCTATCAGCTATGATCTAGCACCTAACACCTTGCATGGCACATTGTATCAACTCAATTGTCTTGGTTAGGCTTTCCTTTGCTGTAAAGAAATACTATGACAAAGGCAACTCTTATAAAGGACAACATTTAATTGAGTCTGGCTTACAATTCAGAGGTTTAGTCCATTATCATTAAAGCAGGAATCATGGCAGCATTCTGATTGGTATGGCACTGGAGGAGCTGAGAGTTCTATATCTTGTTCTCAAGGCAATCAAGAAAAGACTGACTCACAAGTATCTAGGAGTAGGGTCTCAAAGTTCACCCCCACAGTGACACACTTCATCCAACAAGGCCACATTACTCCAACAAGGCTACACCCCCTAATACTGCCACTCCCTGGGACAACCATATTAAAACCACCACATCAATGTATATAGGCTAAGTAAATGAAATTAGGGAAAATGTAAAGAGCAAAATTGAGGTTTAGTTTTTATATGCTAAGAAGTGACATAATCTACCAGAATCACATCATTTATCTCTACTTCATGAATTAAAACCAAAAAGGAGAAACTGGATAACCCTGTAGACTCAACATATTTTTGTAGCCTTCTCGATGTTGTTGGTTATATTTTCTTAATTTTACTATAACTGCCTCAGTGTTAAAATGTTAGTCATTTACACTCATTCTGGAGGTTTTCTATTAAATTATAAAATATTATTTAAGAAATAGAATATGATTTAAGAAGTAATTTCCCCAAAGGAATGGTTTCAATGGGAGGAGTAATGGAAGGGGGAATAAAAGAAGGTACTGAAGAATAATGTATGTGTGATTGTGTGTGATTGTGTGTGTGTGTGTGTGTGTGTGATTGTGTGTGTGTGTGTGTGTGTGTGTGTGTGTGTGTGTGTGTGTGCATGTGTGTATGTGTGTGTGAAACTATTAAAAAAAAATTAACTAACCATTTTCCTTAAATCCAGCAACCATCTAAAGGTGTATGTTCTCTGTTATAACTGAATTAACATTCTGATGGCCTTATGGATTTTTAAGAATACAGTTACTGATTAGTAGAATTAGAAAATTATTTCTGAAAATTAGAAATAGTTTGAGACTTTGACATATTTGATATGATTTCACTAAGTATTTACCTCAGGCCAAATAAGGATAGGCTCAAGAGAAAATGTGAGTCATGATCCTGAATAAATAATAATTGCTTCATGATTCTTATTCAGCAAAAATGTAGCATTCACTGGATCTTCACGCACAACTTAAGTATGTACCAAGAATTAGCCTCAGTACACTATAGTGATAAATACTCTGTATAAACAAAAAGTATTCTAAAACTACAATTCCAAACTATCTGTGGTACAGTAGTCAACTTGCACTGTACAGACAAGTGAATTCATACCTCCAGTGAAATCTCTAAAAGTAATAATTCCAATTTTAAGTATCCCTGATTTCTTTGGAGTACTACATAATATGCAAAAACTTTCCATGTATACCATCTTATATTTAGTTTGTAATAGCCACTTAGTGAAATGTTTTTATACACTTCCTTTTCACATGTTATAACTTTTCTTTTTGGGGGTTCTTCACAGACAGTTCAGTCTTTGTAACCTAGTCCATAGCAGGATATCAGAGATTCTCTATGGTGTGATGCTTTCAGAATTTTTTAAAAAGTAAAAGGCTCAGGCTATTCATCATTTCACAGCTATCTTAGATCTATCCTGACACATAACTTAGAAAGACATTTTGTAACATTTCTCAGAAATTATTGTCATTTAATATCTTACTTGCATCAATCCCACTTGTACCTTACCCATATCAACACCTACATATCAAAAATTTTTATGATAAAAATTGCTTTGAAAGTCCTTTTTCCTATTCTCTATGTTCAAAAAAGAGTAATTCTTATATTTGTAAGCTACTTTTGATCTTAAAGGCAGTCTTAGATATTTCATCTCATTGGACATATATGCTCTGAAAAAAATAAAATGATAAACAAATGTGACTTACAGCACCTTTCTGGCACTTTAAATGTCTCTCATAGTAACTGACCTTGCAGAAATGAAGACCGTCTAAAGATAAATTTGTGTTTCTCAATCTCACAGACTATTGGAATACTTAACCCCAAAGAAATGGGAATTTCTTATGAATCACATTCTGGAAGAAAAATAATAGGCCCCAGTCAGAAAGGGGATTTGTTTCCCTGGAAGAGATTTCATAAGAGTTCTAATAACCTGTCAGTCCACTTTACAGGATGAAAGTGAACCCTAGACAGTGACAAGTCAATGACAAATGGGACTATACCTTGACTAGAACTGAATAGATATGAATATCCATGGCTCTTTGTTTAAACTTTAAAATCACCTCAGATCCCACAAGACAGAGTTAGGGTGTTCACTCATATGTGAAGCCCCTAATTCTTTGTATTTCTTCACAGTAGGACCACATGAAATAAATCTCCTTTTTCTGAGTTTTACTATGAATCTGACTTTTGATGACTTAATGAGAATGAGCACCAAACTTGGGTTTGGGCGAAGGCTATGACCTCAAATTCAATAACATCAGCATAAATTTGAGCTTCATAAAATTATTTGTTATCTAACATATCAGTTATGTTGGTTAAGGAATTCTACTATAATGTTAGTAAGTTGATTTCACTTTCATGAAAAGTATATGAATAATCTGTTCTTTATAAAAGTACTGAATATCTACTTATCACATACTATTTTTTATAGTAGGATACTAGAAAATCAAAACAGTATGAATAACATTTTAAAAAAAACCTATTGTGTAGGACATACCTTAATTTCTGTTTATATATGCAAAACCTAGTCCTACAGGAAAATCTAAATTGAAAATTCTGAAAGTGAAATCATGGAATCATAAGTTTCTGTTGTCTGGAAGGTTGCTGAAAACCTTCAAATACTACAAAATATTGCCTTAAAATGAAGGTGATTTTCCTAGTATCTCATCTGCAACTTAGACTGAAGTTCTGTACCTTTAGAAACTCCAAGAACTCTTTTAGGCAATTAGCATACCATTTAGAAAGTAATTCAAATCTAAGGAAAAGAACAATGGAGTTTAAATTATCATCAAAACATACTTCTGTACAGTGCCCTGTATTTGGTGTTTTAAAAAATAAAAAAATTTATACAATTTTGTAATAAATATTCAATCTGTAATGATGTGCTCCATCAATCTTAAAAAAATAAATATAGAGTTTAATTAGAAAATAGATTTCCCTCTAAATATGATGTGAAAGCTGGATAAAATGCATTTTATGCATTTTTGGGAGGTGCTAATCAAGATATATCATTGTTATAATTTGAAAAGTATTATTCACAAAGAAGACAGTTTTCACTTCAGCAGCTTTGACTGCAAGAAGACTAAGACATAAAAGCTGAAAGCAAGAAAGTTAAGCCACAGATGATTGAGCTTTAAAATTATCACATCTTTAAAGTTAGCTAAAGAGTTATAGACAAATCCCAATATGCCTTAAGCAAAAAAGAAAGACCAAATGTCATTACAATATGGGACATTTCATGTGATATAAACTTTAAAAAGTAAGAAAGTTTTCTATTACATGGTGCTTGGCTTGTGTTACTTGTTCAAGAATTATAGTAGAGTATTTTTAGAGTACTGAAGTTGTCAAGATAATATTGAATTAGATTCATTGTCTTAATATCTTCCATGGATTTAAATCAGCCAATTCTATGAAGTGGCAATCATCCAACATCTATTTCACTCTGAGAAGAAAGGAATTTGTTCTGGGCATTCTCAGAAGGGTATTTCAAAACTTAGCTGTACATAAAGCTTACCAGGAAAGGTTAGATCCCATCAGTTAATGTCTTCAAGGAGCAAATTATTAGATCATGTTGGAGACAAGGCCATATCAAATAAAGAAATAAGTTTAAAATTTCCTTAAGTCAATGCACAGTTAGCTCTTAAGACAATGCTTCAAACAAACAAGCCTCAGTGGTCTACAATCAAGTCTTACAAAAAAAATCTTTAGATATCCAATAACTCTGACTTCTTCAAAGAACTGGCTGACTGTTAGTGATAATATCCTATTGTCATTTAGGATAATTGGAGCCCTCACTTTAGTTCATGTATCCTTCATCGCTGAGAAAGTCAGTCTGAGTATATATGCTTTTAAAATTTTATGTGTGTGTGTGTGTGTGTGTGTGTGTGTGTGTGTGTGTGTGTGTGT
>JANHMN010000005.1:79315067-79334990 GCA_030674055.1 Rhabdomys pumilio
TGTGTGTGTGTGTGTGTGTGTGTGTGTGTGTGTGTGTGTGTGTGTGTATCATGTGTTTGTAGTACCTGCAAAGGCTAGATGATGTTATCTGATTCTATAGAACTAGAGTTCCAGACCCAAGTAATCCACCATGTTGTTGCTGGAAACTGAACCCACGTTTTGCAAGGAGTGGTGTTAGTTGCCAAAACATTTTACAGATTTATAGTTGGAGCACGTTTTTACATGAATGACTAAGATAAAAAAGGACAAGTAGAAATGTGTGAATTCTTGTGAAGCCTAATACTGTGATTGGTAAATAATCACTTTCAGCTGTATACTTACTGTAGGCCAACATTGTCTATAAAGCAGTATAGATGCAAGGTATGAATAATAAACTATGCAAGAGAAACTGAGAGAATATATGCAAGGAAAAAGTAATCAACAATAAGAACTCAAGCTGTCAATCATAAATGAACTAATGAAATGAATAGATAGTTTTCAAATAAAGAAACACAAAGCTAAAAAATAAATAAATTAAGTGTTCAACACTTTCAGCCAGCAGAGAAATGAAAATTGAAAGCACTTTAAAATTGACTCTCACCCCAGTCATGTGTGGAAAGCTGCGGTGAGCGGTGACAGCATTTGCCATTGGAACATGGTGCTGGCACCTGGCACTCATGGGTAAACAAGTAAAATTGTGCATGTGCAAGTGGTGAAAGCGCCCAAGTCACCACCCAACCCTGGGCGTCATACGGGGTTTTGAGCAAGCAGCCAATCAAATATGTCCACGACACTCTAGGGTGTATATAAAGCAGCACCATCTTGGGTCGCTCTCTCTCTTCCTCCTCACATGGCAATAAACGCTTGCTGCAGAAGGATCCTGGTGCCCGCATGCGTTCTTGCCAGCGAGACGATTGCAGGGCCACAGCTGCTGCCGAAACCCGGGAACCCAACATCGCCGGCAAGGAGGAGAGCCTCCGCTCGCGGAGAGGATTCAGAACTGCAGCACAAAGATAAGCTCTGAGAGGCATGTTTGGTCTTGATTTATCCCATTTTTCTCCCCAATCGGCAAGAGCTCCAGAAGCTTTCGCTATTGTGCTAGCGGTGCTTGTTCTCTTCCTTTTGATTTTATAGGATGAGAAAAGACGCTCAACTATCGTGACAGGTCAGGGAGTGTTAGAATAGCTACAAGACGATGTGTCAGAAACAGGGCAGGATAAGAGGCTAGCCACTCATAAAGAGAATAGGAAAGGCGAGCACAAGAAAACAGGCCCTTCCAAAGATGCTCAGTCCGCGGAAGCGAGAGAGGAGGGAAAGAACGCCCTGGGAGAGGATCGCAAGAAGGAAGGGAGGGCCCAGAGAAAGAAACCTCTTTATCCGGTAAAGGAACTGGAGGCCTTGGGGCTTGATGGCTCTGAATGGGGGAACTGGGTCCCTATGAGGAGGAAAGGTACCATCCAGATGGGAACCAAATGGCCTCTTGGCCTGTTGCGCCCTCCCAACTTATTGTCTCCAGCACTCCTCCGCCTTATGTGGACAAGCGCTGCTCAGACTCCTTCCTTTCAAAGGAAGACAAAAGAAGAATGTTACAAGCCTTCCTGGTGTTTGAGGCTTCAGAGGGAGGTTGCATCCACGTGCCGATAGAATATACCCCTATTAAGGAGCTTGTTGAATCAGTTAACAAATATGGAGTTGATGCTAATTTTACAGTCATGCAACTTGAGAGACTCGCCGCAATGGCGATGACTCCCGAGTGATTGGCAAAATACAGTAAAAGCTGCTCTCCCTAAAATGGGACAGTACATGGAATGGAAAGCCTTGTGGCACGATGCTTCTCAAGTACAGGCAAAGGCCAACACTAATGCGGAAGGCAATCAAAGACAGTGGACGTTTGAATTGTTAACAGGGCAGGGACAGTTTGTTAACGACCAAATAAACTATGATTGGGGAGCATATGGTCAAATCTCCACTGCTGCTATTAAGGCGTGGAAAGCTCTTTCAAAGAAAGGTGAGGCTGGGGGACATCTAACCAAAATCTTGCAAGGCCCCCAAGAGCCATTCTCAGACTTTGTTGCTAGGATGACAGAAGCGGCAGGCAGGATTTTTGGAGATCTGGAATGGGTTAAGCCATTGATAGAGCAATTAGTATATGAAAATGCCTCACCAGAATGCAAGACAGTTATTACCCCTAGAAGAAGCAAAGGGCTGACAGACAGGATAAAAATCTGCCAAGGACTTAGAGGCCCACTAACTAATGCTGGTCTCGCTGCAGCCATTTTGCAAAGCCAAAATCACGCAAGTCTTGGTGTACGTGAGGTCTGCTACAATTGTGGTAAGCCAGGTCATTTGAAACGAGAATGTCGTACTCCCATACAAAAAAGACCTCCTGGGTTATGCACAAAATGCAGGAAGGGCTATCATTGGGCCAATGAATGTCACTCAGTTAGGGACATTCAAGGAAAGATTATTCAGCATGATCCCTCCCCAGCAGGAAGAGATGAAGGCACTCCAATGGGTATCAGGGCCCCAGGTCTCAGGGTCCCCAAAAATATGGGACACAAGCTCAGGACTGGAGGATGTTTGCAGCCGCAGAGCTACAAGAGGCTCCATAGGATTGGACCTCCGCTCCACCTCCCAATTCTTACTAATGCCACATGTGGGCATACAGCCTGTCCCAGTTGATTTTAAAGGTCCCCTGCCTGAAGGAAGTGTCGGCCTTATTTTAGGTCGCTCCTCTCTTGCCTTGAAGGGGCTTGTGGTTCATCCTGGTGTGATAGACCAAGACTATACCGGGGAACTTAAAGTTCTCTGTTCTTGTCCACAAGGCATATTTTCTATCTCCCCTGGGGATAGGATTGCTCAATTAGTTATTCTTCCAAGTTTACATGATTGTTTCCCATCCACCAGGGTGCCCAGAGGTGCCAACGGGCTTGGTTCTTCAGGAACTGACTTTGCTCACCTGGTAGTTGATCTTAAAACTAGACCCACTTTACAATTAATGATAGAGAGGAAGAATTTTATAGGAATTTTAGACACAGGAGCTGATAAAAGCATTATTTCCTCCAAATGGTGGCCTAAGGCATGGCCTGTTACACAATCATCCCATTCCCTACAAGGACTGGGATATGAGGCCAGCCCTGCAGTCAGTTCATGCTCCTTGACTTGGCAGGCACCAGAGGGTCAAACAGAAAGTTTCATACCTTATGTGCTTCCTCTTCCCGTTAATCTCTGGGGAAGACACATCTTACAAGACTTAGGATTAACATTAACTAATGAATATTCTCAACAAGCTATTGGTATTGTGAAAAGGATGGGATATAAGGAAGGAAAAGGCCTTGGCAGAAAAGAACAAGGAAGGTTAAACCCAATCTCACAAGAAAGTAATACAGGAAGACAAGGTTTGGGTTTTCTCTAGTTGCCATTGAGGGTTCTATGCCCATACCCTGGCATACAGAGGAGGCCATGTGGGTTCCTCAATGGTCCCTATCCTCTGAGAAATTGGAAGCTGCTACAAGGCTGATTGAAGAACAAGTACAGCTTGCTCATTTAGAGCCTTCCACTTCTCCTTGGAATACACCTATTTTTGTCATAAAAAAGAAATCAGGAAAATGGAGACTTCTCCATGATCTAAGGGCCATTAATGCGCAAATGCAGCTGTTTGGCTCAGTGCAACAAGGCCTACCTCTGCTCTCTGCTTTACCTAAGCAATGGAGGATAATAATTATAGACATTAAGGATTGCTTTTTTTCCATTCCCCTACACCCACAAGATAGGCAAAGATTTGCATTTACCCTGCCTGCTGTTAATCCCCTTGAAACAGACAGGAGATATCAGTGGAAAGTTTTGCCTCAGGGTATGGCTAATAGTCCTACCATGTGTCAGCTGTATGTACAAATGGCCCTTGAGCCAGTTAGGAAAAAATTTCCCTCCTTGTTATTAATCCATTATATGGATGATATTCTTATGTGCCATAAGGAGTTAGTTATTTTGCAAACCTCATACCCTCTATTAATTAAAACATTGAGACAATGGGGCCTACATATTGCCACAGAAAAGGTCCAAATTTCGGAAGTAGGCTCCTTTCTAGGAACAGTTATTTACCCGGAGAAAATAGTTCCTCAGAAATTAGAGATTCGCAGGGACCATTTACATACCTTAAATGATTTTCAAAAATTATTAGGTGATATAAATTGGTTAAGACCATTTTTAAAAATCCCCTCTGCTGAATTAAAACCTTTGTTTGACATTCTGGAAGGGGAAACTCACCTTTTCTCACCAAGGGCATTAACGCAGCTGCGAGCCATGCCCTTCAAGTAGTGGAAAAGGCCTTACAAAATGCCCAATTAAAACGTATTGATATAACCAAACCTTTTGATTTATGTGTTTTTAAGACCAGACATTTACCAACTGCTGTGTTATGGCAAGATGGGCCCCTACTATGGATCCATCCTAATGCATCCCCTGCAAAGATTATTGAATGGTATCCAGATGCAGTCTCTCAGCTTGCCCTTCATGGGCTAAAAGCAGCCATTACCCATTTTGGAAGGGATCCTAAGGTTTTAATAGTGACATATACTGCACATCAGGTTCAAACATTAACTGCTACCTCTGATGTCTGGGTGGTGTTGGTCACTTCCTTTAATGGTCAAATAGATAATCACTATCCTAAACATCCTATTTTACAATTTGCCTTAACACAAGCTATTGTGTTTCCACACATTATATCTCAGAAACCGCTCCCAGATGTAGTGGTTGTTTACACAGATGGGTCAAAAACAGGTGTGGGTGCCTATGTAGTCAATAATGAAGTCACAGCCAGACAATACCATGAGACCTCACCTCAAGTTGTGGAATGCTTGGTAGTATTAGAGGTTCTTGAAACCTTCCCAGGTCCTTTAAATATCGTTTCAGATTCCTTTTATGTAGTGAATGCAGTTAAGGTTCTGGAAGTTGCTGGATTAATTAAGCCCTCTAGTAGACTTACAGAAGTTTTTCAAAAGATTCAATTTACCCTAGTCAATAGGAGATCTCCTGTTTTTATTACACATATCAGGGCTCACTCAGGTCTACCAGGACCAATGTCCCGTGGAAATGACCTGGCAGACCGAGCCACAAAGTTAATAGCTGTTGCCCTATCTCCAAAGTTGACCTTGGCCAGAGATTTCCATAAAAGTTTTCATGTAACCGCTGAGACTTTACATCAGAGATTTAACATAACCAGAAAAGAGGCTAGGGATATAGTGACTCAATGTCAAAATTGTTGTCAATTCTTACCAGTGCCTCATGTAGAAATTAATCCACGAGGAATTTGGCCACTACAGATTTGGCAAATGGATGTTACTCACATCCCATCCTTTGGAAAATTGCAATATTTACATGTTTCCATTGATACTTGTTCTGGAATTATATTTGCTTCCCCATTGGCTGGAGAAAAGGCGGCCCATGTTATTCAGCATTGCCTCGAGGCACGGAGTGCCTGGAGAAAGCCTAAAATTCTTAAAACTGACAATGGACCAGCTTACACTTCTCAGAAGTTTGGACAATTCTGCCGCCAAATGGAGGTGACCCATCTAACAGGTCTACCATACAATCCTCAAGGACAAGGCGTTATAGCACGGGCTCATCGCACTCTTAAGTCCTATTTAATAAAGCAAAAGGGGGGAGTTGAGGAAGCTCTACCCTCAGTGCCACGAGTCACCATTTCTATAGCACTTTTCACCCTTAATTTTTTAAATCTGGACAGTCAAGGCCACACGGCAGCTGACCGTCATTGTTTAGAGCCTGACAGGCCAAAAGAGATGGTCAAATGGAAGGATGTTTTGACCGGACAATGGAAAGGCCCGGATCCTATTTTAATAATATCCAGGGGATCTGTTTGTGTTTTTCCACAGGAAGAAGACAATCTGTTCTGGCTTCCAGAAAGACTAACAAGAAGAATCTCGGAGTTGGAAGATGACCCCCCCCCCACCCGACAGATTCCCCGGCTGATGGTTCCAGTCTTTACCCTCCTTCTCGGGATTTGGGTTCCTAGTATATGGGGGGAACAACGATGGGCTATACTATCTGCCTATCCAAAGCCTATGCCAATAAGACAAAATTCAGTTGTTTTCCCTACGTTTTTTACCCACTCAACTAATCTGTCCAGGCATTTGTCTAAGTATCTTGCAGGAAATTGGTCGGAGGTGTTTGATGAAATTCTGGAAAAACTACGAACGGCAGTGGTGGCGATCAATTCAACACGAGTGGACCTATCACTGACTGAAGGACTCTCCTCTTGGATTTCTTCGGCCTTTTCCTTCTTTAAAGAATGGGTGGGAATAGGCCTGTTTGGTACAACCCTATGCTGTGGATTAGTGTTCATGTTATGGTTAGTCTGCAAACTCAAAACTCCAACAGAAGTGTGACAAGGCAGTCATTGCCCAAGCATTTGCTGCTTTAGAACAAGGTTCCTAACCCTGGAGTCTGGCTGTCTATCCTACGAGAAAGTAGCTAGGGCTTGAGCCCTCACCCGATGCACCCCACGGGTTCTATCCCATTGCACTGGGTTGGTGAGGCAAAAGCCCCGCTCTCTGCACATCTCTGGGTGGAGTGTATACTGTGATATACAGGGGATGTTCCTCAGGGATAGATTCCTCGAAGGCATGTCTGGTTGCATAGAGGTCAAGTTGCCAAATCCTCTCCCTGTCAAAGGCAACAGGATGGGTAGATTAAAGTACACTCGTGGACTCAACGACCAGGGTGGAAATTCTTTACAATATCCCAACATTCTGCACAAGGAACTAGACCTCTACCTTCCTCTACAAGAGAGATGACTTAGAGCCTTGCCAGACGACCTTACCGTCTCTTTTAATAAAGCTAAAAGGGGGAGATGTGGAAAGCCACGGTGAGTGGTGACAGCACTCGCCATTGGAACATGGCGCTGGCACCTGGCACTCATGGGTAAACAAGTAAAATTGCGCTTGTGCAAGTTGTGAAAGCGTCCAAGTCACTGCCCAACCCGGGGCGTCATACAGGGTTTTGAGCAAGCAGCCAATCAAATATGTCCACGCCACTCTAGGGTGTATATAAAGCAGTGCCATCTTGGGTCACTCTCTCTCTTCCTCCTCACATGGCAATAAACGCTTGCTGCAGAAGGATCCTGGTGCCCGCGTGCATTCTTGCCGGCGAGACGATTGCGCAGGCCACAATAATGGTTTACAGAAAATACACAAGTGAAAATAAATGCTAATGAGAATGTGGAAAAGAGGAACCCACTACTGGAGAGAGTATAATCTGGGATAGTCACTGTAATCCATACAGAAGCTTTGCAAAGCAATAAAATAGAAATAAGATGTGGTAACAAAGGCTCAGCAGGTTAGACCATTTGCTGGTTTTGGCTAGGACCTATGTTGGTTTTCTTATATCCACCTAAACCTCAGGATTTGATGCACTCTTCTGACCTCCTTAAGCTCCAAGCATGCAGTGGTGCACATACATAAATACATGCAGATAAAGCACTTGTCAACGTATCAATCAATCAATCAATCATTCAATAACAGTATTAAAAAATACTTTATGACCTAACTATCCAGAATGTCTTAAAGAATTCTCTATCTCATCATGTAAATACTTGCATATCTCTGTGTAATAAAATGATATAACACCAAGATGTTGCAAGGCCAAAATTTTGTTTGTTTGGATTTTTTTCAATTTTTCTTAATTTATTTACATTACTGTCTTTGCCCTCTATGTTCCCCCCTTTCACAGTTACTAATACCATTCAGCCCCCATTTCCTCCTAGGGGGTGCTCCCTTCCCACCAGGCTTTCCTTTTCCCTGGGGCCTCAAGTCTCTACAGGATTAAGCACATCTTATCCTACTAAGGTCTGACCAGGCAAATCTCTGCTATACTTCTGCCAGGGTCCTCAGACTGGCCCATGTACACTCATTGGACTGTCTTTCCATCTTCTCCATTTTTGTCACTGTAGTGGTGCTGGTCTGTCAGTCTGTATGTAGGAGAATAAAAAATAGATCTGTACTTATCACACTATATAAAGCTCAAGTCCAAGTGGATCAAGTACCTCAACATAAAACCAGATATACTGAATCTAATAGAGAGATTGTGGGAAAGAGCCTCAAACTCATTGTCACAAGGGGACAATTTCCTGAACAGAACAACAATGGTTCAGGCTCTAAGTTCAACAATCTATAAATGGGACCTCATTTGTTGGGTAGTGAGATTTGAGAAGCAGCTGGGTACCTGGTTAAGCAGGCTTTGAAACCAGGAGACACTCAAGGACAGTAGAAGTTTGGCCTTGCTTCTGGGCCACTGGTTCCTTTCACATAGCTACAGCCCCTCCACAGAGGTCTGTGGCCATTAGTCACGTAGGACAATGCTCCTCCTAGCCCCTACACAGGTAGAGGGCATTACTACAGGCCACAGAGCCTCAAGACAGATCTCCATATTAATGAGATACCTAAAGGCCAGAGGGTGTAGCCAATTAAGCATTTCTTTCTAGACCCTACTCCTTGCAAAAGGTATTTAACCTCAAGCGTGCCCTGACATTATGGGGTAAAGCTTCATCCATTTTCTGTCAATATAATAAATACCTTATCTCTCATGGATTATCTCTCCTTCTTTGGTGTCCACTGTGGGGAACCCTATGGAGAAGGTCTTCAACTACAGAGAGGCAGTCTAACCTCTAACCTCCCACAGATGACCTCTCTATGTTCCAGCCATGGAGACCCAGCCAAGCAACCCAAGAGTCTCATCACTGTGGGACTCAGCCATTTTTTCTCCCCTTTTCCCCTTCAGCTGTGGTCCATCCAGCCTGTATGCCCCTGTCTTGACCCCTCTGCAGACTCTCAGCAGTGCCTGGGAGTCCAAAGGCCTAAGAACCAGTTGGTTCCCAGCTGCCTCTTGGCCAGGAGACAACCAACTCAAGAGTGCTGGCCCCCGCGGGACCTCAGACTGTGTCCCTTTCACCCCTAGAACAGAGTAGCCTGACATCCACCTGTGGATGGCATAGAGTGAACCCAGTCAAATTTCAGTGCCTCTGCTTCTCTGAGCCATGGCTCTAGCCCCTTGGGGGTGGCAGTGTGGGGACCCACAATTCAACACACAGGACCCACTCCTGCACAAGCTACAGCCCAACACTCAACCTGAAAAGTTTCTGTAAAGCAAAAGACACCATCAAAAGGACAAATTAGCAACCTACAGATTGGGGAAAAAATAACAACTTCACTAACCCTACATCTGACATAGGGCTAATACCCAAATTATATAAAGTGTAGGGAGCTGACTTTAAGCAGAAAGTGGCTAGAAAGCAGTTATCATCTTTGCAGCCATCTGGAACCATTTACTCTGATAGAGACTTGGTTTTTCAGCAGCCTACAACAGCTGAGCACACTTTAACAAATATCTTGTTTATTCCACATAGCTTGTTTTGCTGTTTAGTGACCCCAGCTGCATAGTGCACGTGGTAAAATGTTTTCACCTGTGTTCTCCTGCCTCTGCTTATAAATACCCAGGATTTCCTTGTAATAGTGTTAAGAGGTCAATATGAGAATAGGGTTAAGAGGAATGAACAAGAGTGAATATGCTCCAATAGAAGAGACAATAAAGGAGACTTGAGACTTGACTCCAGAGCCTCTGGCTTGTCTCCATTCTTCGCGACACTGACCGCTTGACCAGAACAGCAGCTCGGTCCTCACCAATAAAGAACTCAAGAAGTTAACCTCCCCAAACACAAGTAACCCAATTAAAAAGTTGGATACAGAGCTAAACAGTGAATTTACAACAGAAGAATCACGAACGGCTAAGAAGTACTTAAAGAAATGTTGAAAGACTTTAGTTGTCAGAGAAATGAAAATTAAAACAACTCTGAGATTCAACCTTACAGCAATCAGAATGGCTAAGATTAAAAAAATTCAAATGATTCTAAATGCTGGTGAGGATGTGGAGAAAGAAGAACACTACTTGATTTATGGTGGGATTGCAAAACGATGTAATCACTCTGGAAATTAATCTGGAGGTCCTTCAGAAAACTGGAAAACGATATACCTGAAGACCCAGCTATACCACTCTTGAGAATATACCCAGAAGATGCCACACAATACTGCAAGAATGCATGCTCCACCATGTTCATAGCAGTGTTACTTGTAATAGCCAAAGGCTGGAAACAACCCAGATGGCCCTCAACTGAATAATGGATACAGAAAATGTGGTTCATTTACACAATGGAATACTATTCAGCTATTAAAAACGAGGACATCTTGAATTTTACAGGTAAATGGAAAGAACTAGAAAATATCTTCCTGAGTGAGGTAACTCAGACCCAAAAGGAAATACATGGTATGTACTCACTGATTATTGGTTATTAGTCAAAAAGTACAGAAAACCTAGGACACAACCCACAGACCTTAAGAAGTGTAACAAGTATAAAGGCCCAAGTAAGGATGTTTCAATTCCACTTAGAAGGGGGAAGGAAATAATCACAGTAGGCAGAGGGAGGGAGGAACCGGAGCAGGAGAAGGGAGGGGGAAGGGAAAGGGGAAACAAAGTCAGGTATGTGGCGAGGGGACAGGAGAGAATCCCAGAGGGTCAAGAGAATGAATGGAGATAAGCAGCATCAGGGGGTCGAGGTGGGATGTGGGAGACACTCTAGAATGTACCAGAGACCCAGAAGGTAAGAGACTTTAAGGACTCTAAGAGACTAAGGGTGACTTTAGTCAAAACGGTCAACACTGGGGTGAGGAAACTTGAAGAGTCCAACTCCAGTAGATAGACACTGTCTCAAGTGGAGGGACATGGTTCCTAACCCACAGTCAAAATTCTGACTCAGAACTGTTCCTGTCTGAAATTTTTTAATAGCTGAGCCAAACTTACACTCTTCTCAAGAGTAGAATGGAAGTGGCCAGACCAGAAACAAAAAGGCATTTTATGGCAAAAGAGCAAATGATTTAAAAGACAGAATTTTGCAGCTATTTTTATGATCATGAGAAAGGTACATGTTATGGGTTTATGGTCAGATGAGCAACATACCATGAAACATTTTATGCTCAGTCAATTCTTTGATCAATGAAAACAATATACAATGTAATTGTCACAAGATCATTGAGGAAAAACAAATTAAAAAATAAGTTGAGCTAAGTCTAGGATCAAAATCTAACATTGTTTAACTAAAAAGAAAAATGGAGTCAGCTATCTCTTGATACCTTAACAGGTAAGTGGACAATGGAGATGTGGTGCATGCATATATACTTTTATTAACCTGGAAAGTAAAATAAAATTTTCAAGAAAATAAATATATCTGGAAGGCATTATATTATACTATCACATAATGTCAAATCAAGTGTATGTCGAGGAACAGCAGTATTGAGATCTGAGATACTATGTGAGTGTTCCCTGTTTGTATTTTAAATAACGAGTAAATGAAGGTGTAATTTTGGAAGAGCAAGAAAGAGCTGTTAAAGTATATGGGGTGATGGGGGCTGGAGAGATAGCTCAGGGGTTAAGAGTACTCTTCCAGTGGCCCTGACTTAAATTCCAAGCAACCACATGGTGGCTTAAAAGCATTTGTAACAGGATCCGATGCCCTCTTCTGGTGTGTCTGAAGACAATGACAATGTATTCACATATACAAAATAAATAAATCTTTTTTTTTTTTTAAAAAGTATTTGGGGTAAGAAATGATGGTTGAACTAGATAGAAAACAATGTAAAGTATAGAATATCAAGACCTTTGTGTGATTTAACTCAAATTTCCCCCATAAGTCAAAAGTTAGTAGCATAGAAGTTAAAAAAAAAAAACTTTAAAACTTGATCTTAATAAACGAAAAATGCTAGGGGCTACGAAGATGGCTTTTGTTTAAGAATACAGGCTGTTCTTGCAGAGGATGCATGTACCATTTTCAGCACCCTTGTGGTGGCCTGAAACCATTTGTATTTCCAAATAGCAAATTCCAAGTAACAAAGGAATCAAAACTCCCTCTGATCTCTTTAGGCACCAGGCATATGTGTTCTCAATACATATACAAGCAGACTGAACACTCATACACAGAAAATTAAAGAAACTAAAAAAAGAATGCTAATTGTTAGAAAAAATGTTCAAGGAAATATCAAAAAGTGAATCAGGATTTCCACATGCAAATCTTTGGAGGCATCTTATATATATATAAAAGAAAACAAAAACAAAAACAAAAAAACAGCAACAACAATGACAAAAGGCAAATAGAAAATCATTCAATAGCAACTTTATTAGTATATTTGGGCTGATTTTAACATTGAAAATGATATAATACAAAAAGTACCAAGAGAGAAAAAATGTGTTTTAAGCATTAAAACTTTTATATTTTTATCGTGGAAAAAGTAGATTTGTTGAGACATATTCTACTTATATAATTTATACATTGTAAGCATATTCCGTACCAGCCATTTTCTTTTGTGCAGTTTTAGAGTGAGAAATGGAGAATAGATAATGGGAGTCAACAAACTTAAAATTCTAGGTCCACATTAGTATGCCCAAGCTGGGGACATTCAGTAACCTTTGAGCATCCCTTCCTATGATGCAAAAGCATTAAACTGGATGATGACTAACTCTGGTCTATCCCCAACATAATTTCATTGAGCTACTTTTATTTACTAAAAGAATATTTTAAAGCATTTATTTGTTTTGGTATGTATATGTATGTGTGTTTGCTTGAATGTTTAGACAAAGATATGTGCTGGTACATGTAGAGATATGTACAAGTGCATGTGAAGACTTAAGGTTAATTAATATCCTGTCTTCATTGATGATTCTCCATATTTTATTGAAATATTGTCCCTAACATGAACATAGAGATTACTTACAAAATTAGTATGGGTATCCTACATTCTGTCTCTGCCTTTCAAGGCTGAAACTACAAGTGAGCTTCAACCATTTCAGTGGGTACTATGTATTTAATCTGTGATCTTTCTACTTGTGCAGTAACTGTTTTAACCACAGAGCAATCTTCCCAGCATAATGAGTTATTTTTAAAGTTTTCTGAATTGGTACCCAATTTCTAATTTTAAATAAAATAAGAAGCATTCACATACTTGAATTAAAATGTAAAAACTAGTTTTGTTTCTCTAGATATGTATCCTCTATGTTAATACCTCTTTGAATGGAATGCTTAATTATTTTTTTTTTTTTGAGACACAGTCTTACTCTGCAGTTCTGGTGATCTGAAATTCCCTATGTAGACCAGACTAGCTTTAAATGCACAAAATGTCTTCCTGCCTCTGCCTCACATGTGCTGGAATTAAAAATATGTGCCACCAAGTCCAACCATTTAATTATTTAAAACACATTATATTAGCATCAATTTAATGGTATGTAGTCATTAAATGATATTATTCTAATCATAATTATACTTTGGTGTGCATTAATTTAATGCTGAATTAATCATAGAAAGTAGTGGTTAGTCTTTATTTGGGATGGTAAAATGATAACATTACTTTTATCAGCATGAAATTCCTAGACTAAAGAAAAAATGCCATGGTAATTTGACTTTCAATTTGACTGAAATAATGTGGGTATTTTAACTTCACACTGAGGTTATTTTTACATATATATATATATATATATATTGATATATATTGATATATATTGATATAGATAGATAGATAGATAGATAGATAGATAGTAATTTCATTGTTGTCCCTATGAAATTCTCCACTTTCATTCTCATTCTCTCCTACATACTGCAAAAATGTCACCTAAAACCTTGGAGAAATAATAGAATGTTTTCTTCATAACAGTTATTACATCATCATAGTTCCTTACTTGTTTATTTCCATGAGAAACAAATCAAAAAGCTGCAGAAGAGCATCTCTAAAGACAGTCAGTGGCTTTGTCTTACAAATGTTGGAAATTATAGAGTTTCTAGAAAAAAATAACAATTGAAAAATACACAAGCATACACATACAGATAAACACACACACACACACACACACACACACACACACACACAATTTCTTATCTGTGTAAATAGGAAGATGAATTTCATCAAGGAGAACTAGAGATAAAAGGAAGATGTGCAAATAAAAGGAACAAATTGAATCCAGTCAAGTTTCTTAAGTATTTTCCTTGTGATTTGACAATATGGGTCTTCAGATAAATCCAGAAACTTTCCTCCAGTATAAAGATAATGCTACTTTTTATTAAACTTTTCATAAAAGCTACTTTTCTTTCTAAGTTATTTGACCTCAGCAACAAGAATTTGACAAAATGGTGAGATTAAGCTGTAAGGTTAAGCTGTTGATGTCTAGACAACTTAGAATCCAATTCAAATAGAAATCAAAGCCCTCGGATGGGTAGAAAACTGCTTATATCAAGTAAAATAAAGATTGCAGACTTACATAACTAAATGTACTTTCACTTAAAGAATTACTTATTTTTAACATATGACTGCTAGAATACAGCATCTTGATTCAGTGCATAAACCAAAATGTACAAAAATGCAGCAAAATTCTGTTAGATGACAATAACATTTTTTCTAGAGTGTTTATTGCAGAACCTGTTTAACTATAACAAAAAATATTGCACATCATCTTTCCATGTGGGTTGATTTGATTTGATTGGAAACAAGCTGACACCAAGATTTCCCCTAGAAACTTGCTTGTACTACAATGTTATACCACTGTTAACATCTGAGGCATCCAGCTTCCTGTCAATCATAACTAGTCTTAGGCATTGTGAAATTTCTCTAATGGGGTTGGGGAAATGTTTCAGAGGCTAAAGGTGATTGTGTTCCATCCTTGACACACACAAGAATTGATTGACTTCTGCCAGTTGTTTACTAACCTTCACACATGTTCTATGGTACAAGTGCCTTGCTCCCAAATAAACAAATATTTGTAAAAATAAAAAAAAAAACCATGCACACACTATTGTATACACTTCAGAAAGAATACAACCTTTGACCATATTCTCTGGTTAGTCTTTTCTAGAAGTTACCATTTTGGTTTAATGTCAGAAGGGTATTAAACCTCAGATTAGTAAAAGAAAAAAATTTGCAACTGGAAAAAGTTAATCCCAACTTCAAATTTTACTTCTCAATATTATGCACCACAAAATCAAAATATATATTTTTCAACAAGTGATAAAATATATCAGCTTGTGAATAAAATTGCCAAATGGACAGTTAGGATAACTGACATGACCCTTCCCATATTAGTAATGGCAAAAAATCGGGGATGATTGTGGCTTTTCTAAGTGAGATTGAAGCACTCTCACTTGGGTTGTTCTTATTTAACTTCTGTAGGGTTAAATTCTCTGTCTCTCTGTCTCTTTATCTCTGTCTGTCTTTCTCTCTCACACATACACACGCACATATATACACACATACACACACAACACATGCATACACATTCATGTTGGGCTGTGGAGGGGGAGAAGGATGGATGGATATAGTGGACAGAGGAAGGGAGAGAAGACACAATGGAAGGAGGGGCTAGTGTTGATTTGGCTAAAGTGGGGATATATATATATAGATAGATATAGATATAGATATAGATATAGATAGAGATAGAGATAGAGATAGAGATAGAGATAGAGATAGAGATAGAGATAGAGATAGAGATAGAGATAGAGAGATAGAGAGATAGAGAGATAGAGAGATAGATATAGATAGATAGATAGATAGATAGATAGATAGATAGATAGATAGATAGATAGATAGATAGATTTGTATTGCTTTGGCTAAAGTTTGGGTTACATTGATCCCTTTCCCCTCTATGAGACAATGACTGGAGGATAATTCTAGTAGCCTGATACCAGATACAATGCACAGCCTTCCTATCACCATTGTGAACCTCCCCTCTCCCCCAAATCCACTTCCTCCCCTCAGAGAAGAGCAGACCTCCCAGGAACATCAACCAAACAGCATTATAACAAGGTGTAATAAGACCAGGCACATCAAGGTTGGACAAGGCAACCCAGTAAGTAGAAAAGGTACCCACAAATAGGCAAAAGAGTCAGGTACTGTCCTCGTTTCCACTGTTAGTATTTCCATAAGAACACCAAGTTACTCAGCCATAACATATATGTTGAGAACTTAGGTCAGATCCCTACAGGTTCCCTGATTTCTCAAGTTCCCATGAATCCAGGTCAATTGATTCTGTGAGCCATGTTCTCCTGGTATGCCCCTGATCCTTCTGGTTTCTCTAGTACTTCCTCCCCCACCTCTACAGGACTTCCCTAGCTCTGGTCAATGTTTGGTTGTAGTACTCTGCATCTGCTCCCCTATATTGCTGGATGAATTGTCTCTGGTCTCTTTGATGATGATTCTGCGAGGTTCTGGTTCCAGTACACTCTGAAGGAAGGACATTTTGTAGATTGGTGGTATTGTGAATGGGTCGGTATCAAGTCCCTTCACTGCTGATCTTGCATGGTTAGAGAAGATGTCCAACTGAGGCATGGTATACTACAACCTTAGTAGCAAGATACAACATGTAACCTTATTTACCATATTTGGTTGATATCCCTGGGAGACCTGCCTTTCACTGAAGAGAAATAAAGAAAAAGGAGATTACTAGGAGAGGTACTGGGGGGATAGGACTTGTAGAAGAAAATGGAGATAAAACTGCCATAAGGATGTAAATAATAATAATAATAATAATAATAATAATAATAATAATAATAATAATAGAACAATATATTTTTAAAATCTGTTTTCACTTCTAAGAGTTGATTTTTATTTCCTAAAAGGAAATGTTTTGATTTTTATTTCTCGTACCTGTAAATGTGGCCTTATTTGTAAGTACAATCTTTGTAGGTAAAATGATGTTATAAATAAGGTCATTAGTATGAACCCTAATCCAATATAAGCAGTTTCCTTAAAAGAGAATTTGTAGCACATATACAAAATTAAGGAAGTTATGGAAAGACACTCAGACACAAAGATGGCCATAATATGGTAAGTGCTGGGTTTGGGGTAATGCTTCTATCAGACAAGTATTGTTAAGTATTGCTTCAAAGGGGAAGCTAGAGGAGGCAAGGAAGAATTCCAAGTGACAGAATTCCACAGGAATATTGCCATGGTGAAGCCTTAATTTTTAAAGCATCTGCCTCTCGAACTGTGGGAGAATAACTTGCTGTTATTTTAGATCACCACTCAGTTTGTGGTATTTTATCTCAGCAGCTCAAATTAATACAGTCACTCAATCTGTGATCACAACTGAAAAGGTAAGAACATCACCTAAGAGTAACATGCTCATTAATGAGGGTATTGTCACAGTTCATTTAGTGGATTTTCCTAAACTGTTATATATTTTTACAGGCATCCATCACTTACCACTCTATTTTTAATATATGATTTCATGTTACATTTTCTGTATGTTTTTGTTTTTTGTTGTTTTAGGTAAAGTCTACATCAACCTATGAGTGATAATGTAAAATCTGAAGATAGTTAAAAAATGGCAAGATTATATCAGTCTTTCCTCCTCTGCATCTTCACTTGCAAGTGGCATAGAACAATTAAGGCAATCTCTGAGGAAGGTCAGAACATGCTGGCCCCAAATATCTTGTTCGAGCATATTGATTATTTTGAGCTGAAAGCACTTGAGAAACTGCAGATACGAGGAAGGCTGTCTGACCTCCTACCCCTTTCTACCTAAAAGCAGCTCAATAAATTTCCAGTGAAGAAAAGTGCCCTGCCTCAGTAACAGGAAAAGAACACTTATCTCAGGAGACTTGAGACTGAGAGATGGAGCTGGAGTAGAACTGCACAAACAGACATACAAAAAAAAAAATCTTTTATCCTCCCTTTGTTTCCTTCATATATGTTCTAGCTACACTTTATTTCCCGTAGCCCAAACCTCTTAGTCTTGTTGCTTCTCCAGAAATTTGTCATTTTTTGTTTGAAAAGGTGAATACACTCTCAGTTCTAACTGCATTTTTGCTTCTTCATTTTTTTCCCTTCAAGTAGTATTGTGAGCATTAGGAAAAGGGTAGATTAAGTGGATGTACTTTCTCTCCTGTTTATCCATTATCAGTTAGAGTCTCTGGCCTTGCTACAAAACTAACTGTAGAGGGAAGTTTTCCCACCTTACCTCTGTCCCCAAATCTGTGCAGACCTATAAATATTTAATAACAATCAGACATGACTTGCCCATACAAATTTTGGGAGTTATAATTATCTGCTATTTTAGTTTTCTTCACAAGGAGACTGCATGCAAGATTCACTTGATGGACAGAAGCTATACTCTGCTGGCCAGGTTGAATGAATTTTGGGGTAAGATTATATATCGTGAAAAGCAGCATACTTCCACTTGGGCAAGGAGTCCTAAGATAAGACGACTTAGTTTTACCTGATTATGTAGGAACAGGATGACTATCAATTTTCTCTCACCAATGTCTATATTAAAATGTCATTTCACCAAGAAAAATAATTTCCAGCTGGTAATATGTTAATTATTCCGCTTTTTCTGTTGTTCTCAGGCAAGGACTCAAAAACATACACTAATTAGAAAAATCATACTCTAATTAGACCATTCAAATGCTAATTAACCGTATGTAAAGTGTGAATGCCTAATTAGCCATTTCAAAGTTAACCAATAGTGTAGGATTAAATTTCGTTCAAAAGTATTATAAAATAAAGTAGAGACAATACAGCAGGTCAGATTAATAGGGATAAGACTAGATTTTCTGAATGGTGCCAGTTATCTGAAAACAGAGCAGAGGAATGACTATACTTTTATTTATATGTTACAGTCAAAAAAGGGCCTGATGTTTGTAATCACCATAGTATTCATCTCTTTAAATGTGTGTGTAACAGCTCACCTCATAGTGAGAACTCAATGTATTATGGAGCATCCTTCCATTTTACTACTTGCTGACTAACAGTGTTCACACAAAGGTTTTTGGACAGAAACCCATTATTACTGTTGATTGTTGTCTAAATATGCATATTATGTCTTCATCGCTAATATAATTAAGAATATTTGCTACTACAATAAAATGTACTTGCTTGTGTTGAAACTTTATCTGATCATACGTAACCAAAATAACTATTTGAACATTCTGTCTTCTACTCCTAAAAGAAGAAATCTTGAAAATATATAAAATAATTGTATTTCATACGAGACATAACTGGAGATGTGATCATTTTATTAATTTGGCTTTTCTACTATGGCATGCTGTGAAATTTCCACACTCCATTTAACTTACACAGGCATCTGTTCACATGTAAATAACTCTCAGGATACCTAACTTTCTTTGATGATTTACCCCAATTTAAAACTAATTATCATACTTTCCTAATTGTGAGACTTAGTTACACAAAAAAGATGCCTTACTTGATTTTAATTCAAGATTGGTGGGTGTTGTAATTTAACACTGAGCAGAGTTTTATTTCCGTTTCAATGAAACAGAGAGACTATTATTGGTTTTCAGCTTAGTCATGAGTAGACAAAAGAGAGTAGAAAAGAAAAGTAGACAAAATGGAGAAATATTTTTAAATTTGAGAGATTTCATTTTGATTTGGCCATCTTGGGGTCTAAAAACAGTAACAAATCAAATGGGAATGTCTCTGTTCCAGAAGGCTAAGTTATAATTCCAAGAGAGAGGAAATTATGTTGTTAACATGATAGCCTCTAGGGAAATGGCAAAGATATTGAGGAAGCAATGGTGTATAATGGGAAAAATGCTCTGAATTTAGAGTGAAAATTAGAAGACCATGGCTGATACTTATTAACTGTTTAACCTTAGGCAACTCACTTAGCATCATTGAGACTCAGGTTCCTTTATTTAAAGGTAGAGTAATTATCCCGTATAAACTCCTAGAAGTGGGGGTAGCTCAATGAAATATGTGGTATCACTTTTATTCTTTATTTGCAGTTTCATTCATACTTCCAGATTTGGTCAGCTTTATCTAATGATTTCTTTTTTATTTGTGTGTGTGTGTGTGTGTGTGTGTGTGTGTGTGTGTGTGTGTGTGT
>JANHMN010000005.1:79335000-79345826 GCA_030674055.1 Rhabdomys pumilio
TGTGTGTGTGTGTGTGTGTGTGTGTGTGTGTGTGTGTGTGTGTGTGTTAGTGTGCTATATAAGTGTGTACTGTTTGTAAATGCAAAATGCAAAAAGCTCCTAACCCCAAACATTCAGGAAATCCAGAACACAATGAGAACAAACATAAGGATAACAGGTTTAGAAAAGAGTTAAGATTCCTAACTTAAAGGACCAGTAAATATCTTCAACAAAATTATAGAAGAAAACTTCCTTAACCTAAAGAAAAAGTTTCCTTTGAACATACAAGAAGCCTATAAAACTCCAAATAGACTACATCAGAAAAGAAATTCCTCTTATCATATAGTAATCAAAACACCAAATGCACAAAACAAAGAAAGAATATTAAAAGCAGTAACGGAAATATATCAAGTAACTTATAAAGGCAGACCTATCAGCATTACACCAGTCTTCTCACCAGAGACTATAAAAGCCAGCAGATCCTAGATAGATATCATACAGACCATAAGAGAACAGAAATGCCAGCTCAGGCTACTATTTCTAGCAAAACTCTAATTACCATAGATCGAGAAACCAAGATATTCCATGTCAAACCAAATTTGCATAATATCTTTCCACAAACCCAGCATTACAAAGGATAATAGCGGGAAAACTCCAACACAAGGAGTGAAATTATACCCTGGAAAAAGCAAGAAAGTAATCTTCCAACAAACCAAAAAAAGATACCCACACAAACATAACTCCACCTCTAATAACAAAAATAAAAGGATGCAACAATCACTTTTCCTTAATATCTCTTAACATCAATGGACTCAATTCCCCAATAAAAAGACATAGACTTTTGGACTGGATATGTAAACAGGACCCAACATTTGCTGCATACAGGAAACACAGCTCAATAACAAAGACAGACACTACCTCAGACTAAATTGCTGAAAAACAATTCTCAAAGAAACAAACTGGAGTAGCCATTCTAATATCGAATAAAATCAAATTTCAACCAAAAATTATTAAGAAAGGTAAGGAAGCATACTTTATACTCATCAAAGAAAATTCAACCAAAATGAAACCTCAATTCTGAACATCTATGCTTCAAATGCAAGGGCATCCACATTTATAAATAAACTGTACTAAAGCTCTAAACACACATTTTGCCTCACACAACAGTGTATGTATCTGTGTATATATGTATGTGTGTTCAGGTCTGTTTTATTGTGGGCCTTAGAATCCTTCTTGATCACTTTATGCTGTTGTTTGTTTTTGATAGAAAGTCTGTTGCTGAACATAGGGCTCATGTTTTGGCTGGGTTGTCCTTGTCCCCTCAGTACTTGGGTTACAGGTCTGTATTAACTCCAGTGTTCTTGCTTGTACAGCAAGATCTTTGAACTGCTATCCATCTAGACCCTCTTTATCCCACTTTTTCATTATCTTACAGAAAAGGAAGTAGATGAGATGAGGGAAGGAGAAGAGGGGTGGGGAGAAAAATGGGAGACATGATGGGGGATTAATTAACATCTTCTCTCAAGTACATTTGCAGTTTAAAATTTTTATTTACCCATATTGGAGAGGACACTCATGCCATAGTGGGTATGTAGAAGTTGGAGAACAACCAGTGGAAGTTGGATCTCTTCCTAAACCATAGGAGTCCCATGGATTAAAAAGAGGACATGAGACTTAGAACAAGAAAGATTTACCTGATGACATATATCAAAAGAACACATTTAAAAATTTAAAATGGTTGGCCTAAATTGAACATCTCCGTAATGATAGATTTCTCAAATTATACCAGGAATAAATTGGATTGGAAGGGGAGAACTGTGTGCTTCAAATCACAATAGAGAATAATGAGGTCAAAAACTTTCCCCTCATAATTTAAACAATTAAAAACCAACTGCTTACATTTTTGTGTTCATGTGTTTACTTTTATGTTGTATAACACTCAAGATTGCTTGAAAAAATGTAATATTGAAGGCAATATTTTGTGCTATGCCCTGCACAGTAATAGGAACTCTACTCACTATGATCTTGGCCTCAATTATTCAATGTAATATCATTCCTCCAAAGTGGCTATATATAATATATAAACACATGGGTATGGCTATTTCTTACTAATTGTATGTATAAAAGCAGAAACCAGCTGTATAGTTCATTTAATTTATGGGTCATAGTTTTAGGATATCTCTAGTATTTTACCCATGATACTTCCTTTTCTCTAGTCATTTAAAAGATTAATAGCCAAGAGAGAAGAGATGGGTAGTAGCATGTTCATCCTTGTGTTTATCCCCCGAGGCAAACATAAAGCCATAAGCTCTCCTATAACCAACCAAAATAAAGATCAGGGCCAATCAAAAACAAATCATTTTCTCCAACTCTAGTTATGGATAAGAATATGAAATCCAAGAATATGAAATACATGTAAACTGTGCTTGTATTTTCAGCTCCATTCTTTCTTTGGCTAAAACAAAGGTGTCCATGAATGTGTATATTTTCTATTCATTTGAAACCTTGGTATGTAGTGTACTGCTGACAAGTAATTGCCTCCAAAACAATATGAACTGCAAAATCACAACCTCATTCTTTCAAAAATCCAGAAGTTTCCTTAAGAAAGCAGAATACACATATATACATGCCAGAGATATATAAAATAACATTCATAAATGCAAACATCATAATATTACATCTTTATGGTCTATAAGGTAACAGTATCAGGAGATTCTGTAAAGGATTATCAGACCCAGGTACCAGATCCAAGAGAAAGCAAGGTGGAATGGTATCTCACCATTCTTTTAATACCTCTGCAAACAATATGATGTTATTTTTCCTTTACTAACAATGCTTTCTTCAGTTCTAATGCTGGTAAGAAATTTAGTGTTAAAAAAGATAGTTATCTATCAAAAAGTATCTGTAAAAAGTTATCTATAAAAAGTAATGCTTTATGTACTAACAGAGTTAATTCAAATTTTATATTATTCAGTTGTATACAAAATGTGATTGATATTTTTTTCATTTGTTTAGGTACGTAAAATATAATCAGTTAAGTTATAAAAAGCTGGTCAACATCCAAAACCTTATTGAACTTTCAGACCCCAACATGATACTTGATGCCATTCAGCATTCATTTCTACATTAACATGAAATTATACAAATTGTCTTTGATAGATTTCTTAAATTTTTTCTTTATATTTTGTGAATTTATTTTAGGGTAATAGGAATTGAGCCCAGGGTCTGGCATAGAGTAGGCAAGCAATCTACCATTGAGCTATATCCCATGTACTTTAAAAATATTCTATTGAACAATCAAGTATTAATATTAAAAAGTATAAATATAAAGGAATATATGGAAATATATGGGAATATAAAGGAATATATGGAAAACTTGAGTAAAATATATACAAATATATATTCTGTAAAATTTATCCATGAATATTGCTTGTGAAATGTTGTGTTTAAAAATTTTGTCTTTAGTCTTGAGAATTTCAGATATATAAAATGAAATATTATTGTATCCAACTACATTCCCCCTCCATTTCCTCTTATGTCTCTTTCCAACATATTCTATTTCCAAATTTACCTTTCTAATAACCCACTTAGTCAAAATGGTGTTGCTCATATGCACATGTGTAGCTTCCTGCAGCCATGATCACCAGGTTCTCCTGAGACGAAGCCTAGGGATTAATGGGAAGGAGGGTGAGAGGAACGTGGGTCCAAGACAAAGTATTCTGATCAAGGCCCGAAGTTTAATAATTTGCTTTCACATATAAAGGGAAAGCCCCACCCCCAGAGTCTCTTCTAGGTTCAGCCCAGGGGCTGGGTAAGGAGATAGCAGTGCTGAAGGTGTCAAGGCTAGCTCAGCAGGCAGTCCATTCTTCTTAGCTCGGTAGCAGACCTCAGGGCTCCAAGACTGGCAAGGCAATGCCTCCTTTTAGGTCCTATTGTTTGGTCTTGTTGTGGTCAATGACTTGCAGGCCTGCTTGGGCCTGGGGGAAGGACACACACATGGATTTTTGAACATCAGTTCAAATATAAAAAACTTACCCTTACCAGTAGCCACATTCTCAAAAGAATGATTCTTCCTTCCCTGACAACCACTAGCTATTATTAACTCCTCAATAAAACATAAGACTTTCAGAACACATCTTGTTTTCAATGAGATAGTTAGGCCTTAAACTTCTCACTTCCACCCTATTTGACGTGCTATTTTAATTTTCATTTTGGCAACAATCTTCCTAATGCAGAAATAAACTCTTTCAGGGGACTTTCACATGTGACATTTGTGTATAAGTACAATAGAAGATTCTGGAATCTAAAATAATTTAGAATAACTGAATCTTTTTAAAAATTTACTTACTTATTTGTTTGTTTGTTTGTTTGTTTTAAACTCCAAATTTTATTTCCCTACCAGTCCACCCTTTGACTGTTCCACATCCCATACATCGTTTCCCTTCCCCCATGTTTACACGAGGATGTCCCTACCTCTGACCTCCCCCATCAGACCTCTAAATTCCCTGGGGACTCCAGTCTTCTGAGGGTTAGTTGCATCGTCTCTGAATAAACCCAGACCTGACCATCCACTGCTGAATATGTGTTGGGGGCCTGGGTGGTGAGACCTGGGAGGTGAGACACTCTCAAGACTCAAAGTGAGGGACCTTAGATGAAATGCCCAACAACAGGGACAGTGAAGTTAGAGAGCCCACCTCCAACAGGATGGCAGGGCATCAAGTGAGGGAGGGGGTTGCCATCCCACAGTAAAAATCTCTGAGCCATAATTGTTTCTGTCCGAAAGAACTACAGGAACAAAAATGGAGAGGAGTCTGAGGACAAAAAGGTTCAGCAGCAGGCCCAAAGTGGAATTCACCTCAAGAGGAAGTCCCAAGACCTGACACTATTACTGAGGCTATGAAATGCTCACAGAAAGCAACCTATCATCACTGCCCTCCAAAAGACACAACAATAAACTGAAAGAGTCAGATGCAGATATTTGCACCCAACCAATGAACAGAAGCTGCTGATCCCTGTGGTTGAATTAGAGAAAAGCAGGAAGAAGCTGAGGAGGAGGGTGACACTGAACCATCAACCAGGCAGCATATAATAGCTGATATGGGGCCACCACCACATGTACAGCAGAGTACTGTTGTTCTGGGATCAGTCAGAGAAAATGCACCTAACCTCCAAGACTTGTATTGATAGCTGTCCTCTTTCCAACCAATAATATATGTAGCACTTTGTCTCAGATTTTAATAAAAATTTTTTTGAAACTTCTCTTTAAACAGTTCTTGCCTTCTTGTGGATCTCTCTCTCTCTCTCTCTCTCTCTCTCTCTCTCTCTCTCTCACCCTCTCCTCCCCCCTCTCTCTCCTCTCTCCCTTTTCATTTCCATGTGCCCAAGTGCTGGAAAGTTCTGAGACCTGAGAATTGTTTTTTTTTTTTTTAGTTTCAAAGGCAGGCGTTCTTAATTACTTTATTATATATATATATAATTTGATGCCACATTAGGTAGGGTAAAAAGTATCCTTATTCCTAACACTTGGGAGGTTGGCATGGGGGATTCTGGAGTTCAAGGATATGCTTGACCGCATAGAGAATTCAATGCCAATCTAGACTATAAGAGACCCTGTTTCAAAAATAAATTTAATTAAATATCTGCAGAATTTAATTTCTCTCACAGCTTTTAAAAAAGAAATACTATAGCAAAACATTCATAGTGTACAATTTTGTTTTACTTATATAATTCAGCCAAATTAATGTACTTACAATATTATATAACAGTTATTCTATTTTTTTCATCCCATATAGGAAGACTGTAACAATTAAATCATTTTTAAATTAATTCCTTTTTGCGACCCTGGTAAGATGTATTTTACTTTCTGTTTCAGTGAATTTATCTGCTCTAGTTATTTCATTCTTATAGATAAATGTAGATAATATTTGGGCTGATTCTGACTCATTTTGTTAAACAGAATGTTGTCAAGATATCACAGTATAATATTTACCAGAATTTTATATTTTTATGTTTAAGTTACATTATGGTGCATGCACACACACACACACACACACACACACACACACACACACATATATATATATATATGTCACATTGTCACATTTTATTAATCCATTTATCTGTTTTTTCATAAATAATTATGCTATGAACATTGGTGTTTAAATATCCAACTTGCTTTCTAGATTCTATAACCAATATTTACCTTAAAATATAAAAGTTAAAAATCATCACTATGGATTCTTTATTTGTAAAATGTTGATGCTAACAGCATTCGAAGATTGCTAGAAGAGTAGAACAGGTTAATTTACATAACATACCTAGAAATGGGTCAGCCACAGAATAAATATTAAAAAAATACATCTATAATTATCATTAGTCTCATTATCTTTGAATTTTTAGGACATACTGTACTGCTACTGTAATTGTAATGTATTATTTACTTTTGAAAATCTATCTCTAAGCTTGCCTTGAATCCTACAATATTCATTTTCCAAAGACACTCCCTCTTCAATCCAATTTCTTCTTCTTCATGGCTATGTTTATAAAGATGTACAGAGAGACTACAGTGTGTACTTTCCCACTGATACATGAATTACTAGTAGATGCTAACCATAAGACATGCTTTTGATTCCAATATTCTTGTATCTCAGTCTGCCAAGCTTCGGAAAATACAGAAAGGTACAACAACTTCAATAGCTACTGCATTGTTTCACTTTCAGTGATGACAGTATAGCTTAAGATTTATGACTTCCTCTCAAGGAAAAGAGAATTTCAACACAATTACAGAATTTCTGATGATCACAAGAATGAGAAACTTCTAAACCAAGATTATATAGAACTCTAGCCAAAATTTGCATTTCAGAATGTAATTTAATATTTTGTAACAATTTGCAAAGAAAATTAACATAGAATATAAGGTTGACAATTTTATTTATAAAAAATGGGATATTTTAATGTTATTTTTACTTTTAAATTGTGATGTACATATTGGAACAGTGATGCGTCAGTAGGATTATGATAAAGTAGTTGTGCTTTGGTTTAAGGAATAATAATATACTTAAATACAAATTTGAAAACCAAGCACCACAACAATAGTAACAAATCATTACAATTTACAAATTTGATAACTATTAAAAATTCCCCCAGTGATTTTATCAGTGGCATTTTGGATAATGTGCTTTTCTTGTGTATTTTAAAAATATTTCCTTTACTAGAATCTGAGTAATATTCTACATCAAGACAAATTCAAAATTTTTAGGTAAATGGATGGATCTAGAAATTATCATCCTGAGCGAGTAAACCCAATCACAAAAGAACACACATGGTATTTACTCACTTTTAAGTGGACCATAGCCCAAAAGCTTGGAATAGCGAAGACTCATCCCACAGACCACATGAAGCTCATGAAGAAGGAAGACCAAGAGGAGATGCCTCAGTTCTACTTAGAACAAGTGACAAAAACACTCAAGGGAGCAATTATGGAAACAAAACATGGGACAGAAACTGAAGGAGGAGCCATGTGGAGACCATTCCACCTGGGTATCCATTCCATGTACAGTCACCTAAGCTAGACACTGATCTGGATGGTTGGAAGTACATGCTGCAAAGAGCATGATATAGCTGTCTCCTTGGAGGTGTGCCAAAACCTGACACATTCAGAGGACGATGCTCACAATTAACCACCAAAGGGTTTTCCAAAGGAGAACTTAGAGAGAAGACTGAAGGAGCAGAAAGAGTTTGTGACCACAGGAGGAAAGCAACAATACCAAACAACCAGAGCCCCCCAGGGTCTAAACCACCAGCCTGGGAGCACATAGGGAGAGACCCATGACCCCAGCAGTATATGTAGGGGAGGATGGCCTTGTTGGGCATAGGTGAGAGAGGAGATTCTTGGTCTCATGAAAATGAACACAGAGTGGGGGGTGGATGTGAGGGTGGGGAGGAGGTAATGGAGGCAGGGGGGAAGGTGTGGACACAGCCTCATAGAAGCATGAGGAGGGGGGATGGGACAGGAGGTTTCTGGGTATACCCAATTTAAAAAAAAAGATGAAAAAAAAAAGAAAAAAGAAAGAGAAAAAAGAAAGAAAAAAGAAGAAAAATAGGAGATATAATAACACAAATGGAAGGATTTAGAAAGTTAGGAGGCAGTTTATATTAATGGAAATAGCATCATAAAAACTGGATAATCACAACCTCATAGAATCACAAGGAGGAGGGGATGGGCTAAGGGGTTCCTGGGTGGTGGGGGGAATGGGATAATGGGATAAAATTTGAAATGTAAATATTATAACCAATTTTAAAAAAAAGGGGGGGGGAGTCGTTAGAACCAACATCTTTAAAAAAATGTCAGCCCTCTAGAAAAAGAAAAGTATCTTGATACTAAAACTTGTTCTGAGAATTGTATATTGCAGAATACACAGCCTTGGTGTATCTACTCATCAAGCAAAATGACCTGCTCAAACCTCCGATGTCCTGGAATTCCATCTGGATGCAGTGAAGACACAGCGTCAGAGGCTTATCAATCTAATTTTCCCCACACCCCTCTTCTAATATCTTCATGCCTGTAATCAGCCTGAAGAAGTTAAAGAAGAGTCAGCACCCCTATTCCCTGGGCTTAGGGACTAAGGTGGTTAATATTTGGCTGTCTTTCTAGGGAAAAGTAGTGGGTTTGTTGGAACAGGGATGATTAGCTAGGATTTATTGCATAGTCATAACCTATTGGTAGAAATGTGTAGAATTATTATCAAGATAAAGTTATAATTTCTTAAATGGTACAAAATTTACTTTGATTTCAAATTCAAGGCTTTCATTGGTACAAGCTTCTTATTGATATAAAAGTGAGATGAATATTGATACTCTCATGAACATTGTGCCTGTATAACACAGTTAGGAATACAAGGCTTAGACCCAGTCCTTTAAATTTTTTAACTGATTTGAGATGGTTAGCCTGTGAGTTTAAGGGACTAAAGCAAATTCATGGCTTTGAGTTTATTGTTAGAGTGTTTCCTGTATTTTATTTAGAAATAGCTGAGAGAAGTTAACAAACAATTGACCAGATTGCCTTACATAGATTGTTGGTTTTCAAAACTTCAGAAGTCCATAGAACTGATGTTACAAACATTTCTATATTAACGTTTGTTTTGATTATAGACCTGTCTGCTCCTGACAGCTTCCTGTCTTGGATTCTAAGAAGAAATTGAACATCTTTGGAGTAACTCCAGTGGTGGGGAGACAGCCACTAGGCAAGAATTACCTCTTTCCATCTACAGACAAATTACTGTCCAGAAAAGGACACACTTACAGATTAGTTGACTGATTATATCTGCCTAGACAGAGTAATCAGCCTTAATAATTCTGCACCACTAAGGTCTGTCAGATGATTCTGGGCCAGAAGGCTGAAGGTTTGATCCTCCAATGTTCGGTAATATAGGGGCTGTCCAGGTGTTCAATGGTCTCTATAAATTGGCTAAGTTTTAGAAGCTATGCTTAATGCTTCCCATAATTTCCGTTAACTCAGTCAGCCTGGATTTCTGACAGGGTTGAAAACCTATAGTCTCATAGCCAATCTTGGCTATTTACTTTGAGAGAAAAGATCTGAATGGATGGTTTTCAGCTGACATTCATTCTAAAGCCAAGAAAAAAAGCCAGGTTTAAAACTAAGTGTTTTAGTTAGGAGAGATGACAGAGGTTCTGGTTAGTCAACAAAATGATGGACTGGGTATTAAGACTATCTTGTACCTCACTGGTACAAATAGGCATAATTATGCTCTTACTGTATTATGAGAGAAAAGTTCTTTTTTTAACAGGAAGGGTGATATGTAGGAGGAGCTAAGGGGGAAGAAGTACTGAGAGGAAGAGAAAGAGTAAGGAGAGGAGAAGAAGAAGGAGAGGAGAAGCTAGGTGATGAGAGAGAGAAAGAGTGAGAAAAGGGGGGAATGGAGACAGATGTTCACGTGTCTCTACCAATCAAAGATAGATTATATATCCAGGTTGGGTATTAGGTTACACTTCTGATTGAGCATTACCAAACTTATAAAGCCTTTGATTAACAGTTTAAAAAAATTGTATAAAAGCAAAAAGGAAAAGGGGGCATGGGATAGAGTATTTTAGGGAGGGGAAATGGGGAAAGGGGATGGCATCTGAAATGTAAGTTAAATATCCAATAAAAATGAAAAAAAGACAAATTCAGCTCTCTCTATATTTTAAAAAGAATGTAAGTTGTCCAAAGAAATTCTCAGTGAATGTTAACCAACAATAGTACCTGAAGTGAATCAACTTGATAAAAATTTCTAGCTTTTCAAATACTACCATCAGTGACTCCATTTACAGCTCTGCTAACATCCAAATGTTAAAAATGAATATGTAAAAAATGAAGATCAAGTTGGCTAAAGTAATAGCAGATGTGGGTTAATTAAAAAAAATCTTGGAACTTCCAACAGCAAACACCACAGGTGACTCATTTTTACCTGGAAAGGAAAAAGAAGGGAATTCTCAGGGGAAGTTCTAATCCTGATGCTAGCCTCCAGACTTACACTATTCAGACCTTCGATGGGCCATTGACAAGGACATCAAACAGCTAGAGATGTACATCACTAATCTGAAGACATCCCTCATTTCTCTGTCCGAAGTGATCTCCAAATTTACAAAGAAGTTTATTGGACTTGATTCACTCTTTTACAATAGAAAAGACTGTGTACATCTCTAGACTGTGTACAGCACTTAAAGAAGAATGTTGCTTTTACATAGACAAGACAGGGATGGTTAAAGAGAACATGAAAAAGGTCAGGGAAGGCCTGGAGAAGAGAGAGAGAGAGAGAGAGAGAGAGAGAGAGAGAGAGAGAGAGAGA
>JANHMN010000005.1:79345836-79356565 GCA_030674055.1 Rhabdomys pumilio
AGAGAGAGAGAGAGAGAGAGAGAGAGAGAGAGAGAGAGAGAGAGAGAGAGAGGAGAGAGCTGGTACAAGAATTGGTTTCCAACCCCTTCATGTCAACCCTACTTCCTTCCATTTTGGGATCGATGATTAGGTTACTTCTGCTTATTTCTTTTGGTCCCTGGGCCTTAAATAGGCTGACTAACTTTGTGAAACAACAGATAGATAATTTTGACAGCAAAACCTATTCAGATACATTATCATAAGTTAGCTATGGAAGACCACGAGACTCAAGACAAGGTTGTTACTCTACCCAGGGTGTTCCTAAATCCCATCTCCACCCAACCTAAAAGAGGAGACTTCCAGCCCTAGACCAAACAGAGAGGGGTCACCCAGAACCCCCTCTAACTGGTGATTTAAATTATTGCTTAGGCTGTGAGGCTAAGCACTGCAAGGGAGTATAAATAAAAATTAAAAAATATCCTTCTGGGTTCCCTGAGGGACAAGCCTGACTGCATAGGGGTTGATGTCAAAAGTATCCCCTCTCCGGGACAAAAACATCAGGACTAGTATGATCCTCATGCCTCACTGAACAATGGCAGGAGGACCAAAGCCATTACAAGGTCCTCTTTAATTACTGGAGGTTAGGCCTCTATCCCCGCCTTTGCAATATTGAAATTGCCACAGTTCTTCTCTACTTGGAGATGAGAGGAGATGTCAGGGGCAGCCTTGCTTATACACTGGAAACCTAAAATCAGCCATAGGCCTAAGTCAGCCTGCTAACACAAAGCCTTGGTCTCTGTGGAAAAACACTGAAACAGGTAGCTATAAGATATTGTAAACAGGCAGCTTTGGTGAAAATTTACCAGCCTGGATAAGAAATAATAGCCATAGACCCTTGTGGATAGGTAACCTTGGTGGATAGTACCAGCTTAGATAAGAAACAAGTGATTCATAGACAGAGTCATAGTGACATGTTCCCTGAACCTTCACCCAGCCAATACTCTGTTCTGGAAGATATCTGTACTCCCCCTAAACATCTGCACTCCTGCATCATCCCCTTCCCCACATCTTGACCTTTGTCCTTTGTGTTTATAACCCCTGTGTGAAAAAGTAAAAATCACCGTTTGTTTAAATAAATACATAAATAAATAAATAAATAATCTTGATTCCAAACTTTATAAAAGAAAACATCAACTAGATGTTAAATTTTTGAGGAACTGTTTCTGCAAAAGTCAATAATATGTATGGCTATTTTAGCAGTCCTTATGAGTAATAAATGCTATGGAACAGTCAAATTGAGTTCTATATGGGTGTAACAATAGGCTAGACATTAAAAAAAAAAAAAGACATGTAAGACACTATTGTGACCAAAAGAAACACAGATTTGGTAGACAGTTTTTATTGTTATTTATTAGTTTACCTATATCTCCAAGAGTCTCCTTGTGAAGGTGTGCTCAATTTTCTGGGTTATCCCCATGGAGATGTGTCCAAGTTTGCCTTCGACCTGGTATCTTCTACATCATCTTAATTGAGGTCTTATATAGGCTACTGGAATCAACTCTTGGCTAGCAGCACTAGAAATGATCATATATCCTAAAATCCTAAAGTACTTATCAATTAGACTTAGACTATAAATATTCTAGCTTCTCTATCCCTCAGAAGGATTAGGCAATTTTCCCTGGGGTTAAAATAATCCCCAAGCACATTAGCTAATCCCAAATTGCTCACAGTAATACTTGTTCCACTACACAACTTTTATAGACTGCCATCATGTCTTTTGGTATTTGGAGGAGTCACATTGAATATATTTTACATCCTGTCAAATCATTATTTCAGGTGTGTTTAAGCACTACATATGAAAATGACTCTGTCTAGCTTCCTCTCACTCCCTATATCTGGTTTGAATAATTTCTCTTCTTAAATTCCACTCTATGATTAGGACTTCCTGGGCTAGTCTGAATTTGGATTTACTGGTAGGTCCAGCCAAGATAACTGAGCTATTAATACATTGTAATTTATACATATTTTTACTTAATCTTACTGAAATGGTGGACCCTGATTAAATTATGAAACTGTGCATCTTTTCCTCTAGATAGTTCCATTGCAAAATACTATATCTAATACATGAGAAATTTCATTATATGACAACTACTGATTGAAATGTTTCTTTCTCGTTTGTTCCCAAGAAACACCTTTTATTTGTGGTGGAAAATACCTTACAGAAAATCTTCCACTGCTAGTTCACTAAAAGTAATCTCTGCTGTATGATCTTGTAAGACTATGCACTTCTCAGATGCCAGTTATGATTTTGTCAGATATTGACTGCTTTCCTATTTTTATATTAGTTGCCTTACAATTTCGTAAACTACTCAATCAGTAGTACTGTACCATACTCCATATTCTTTATTCCAGATTCTAACCCAATGGTTTATGTGAAATTAATATTATTAAATAAAGACAGAGAGCATAAGGTCATTTTTAGTTTTATTTAGAGTTCACATCTCCTGTGATTTCCTTTTTTTTTTAATTGGATATTTTATTTACATTTCAGATGCCAATCCCTTTCCCCATTTCCCCTACCTAGAAAACCCCTATCCCTTGCCCCCTTTTCCATTTTGTTTTATACAATTTTTTAAATGTTAATCAAAGACTTTATAAATATGGTAATGCTCAATCAGAAGTGTAACCTAATACCCAACCTAGCTATGTAAACTATCTTTGACTGGTGGAGACACGTGAACTTCTGCCTCCATGCCCCCTCTCTCTTTCTCTCTCTTTTTCTCTCTCATTACCTAGCTTCTCATCTACTTCATCTTCTCCTCTCCTTACTCCATCTTATCCTCTCGGTGCTCCTTCCCCCTTAGCTCCTCCTACATATTACCCTTCCTGTTAAAATAAAACTTTTCTCACAAAATACAATAAATAAATTATTGGTACCTCCTTTAAAGACAAAAGTGAAACAGAATTTGCAATCTAAAATATGCAGTAATTTGGCTGTGCCACCATCGTCCTAGCATAGTGGTTCTCAACCTTACTAATGCTGAGACACTTTAATGCAGTTTTTCACGCTGTGGTGACCGCCAGTCATAATACTATTTTTGCTCCTACTTCAATACTATAATTTTGCAACTGTTAGGAATCATAATGACCCACAAGGAATTGTGACCCACAGGTTGGCAATCGATGCTCTAGCATATCATACAGGCAAGGGAGAATGCATGTAAAATGTCTTATGGATGGATGGTTGTTTATGTTTCTACTTTGATAGCCTTCAGAGTACCTTCCTGCACCAAAGACACTAGAATGTAGTAGATAAGGCGACATGTAGGCACCAGCTGTTCTTTTACATGTTCAATAAATTGTGTAGGTGCTGTCACCTGCAAGGAGGCACCACTGTCAGTTTTCAGAGAGCAACCCATTGTCTTAACAACAGCCTTGGTTGCTGGAGGATTTTCATGGGACCCCTAAGCCAACTGAATAAACTCAGTCCCAGTACTGGAAGCCTCATTGGTGATAAATGCTGGCTAGTTAGGACTCCATTTTCCCCCATTAAAAGACCTCATCAAGATCACTTTCAATTATATTCCACTCCACTAGGTTTCCATATCATCCTTAAAATGGCCCTCAATTCCATGTGTACCTACCAAAATTCACCAACTTAATGCTGTATCCTCTCCCCATGCCCACCTGATCTTCCTGCTCTTTCCCTGACCTCTCCTATCCCATTTATAAAATCTGTTGTTTTTTACTCTCCAAAGGAGATCTTTTTGTAACCCCAGTTTGTTCCTGTATATCTAACCTCTCTAGATCTATGGATTATAGATTGATTATCATTTATTTAATGGGAAATATCCACATATGAGTAAACACATACAACATTTACCTTTCAGTGTCTGGGCTACCTCACTCATGATGATGCTGTGTTGGCTTTTTTACCTTCCACACCACTTTTTAAAATTTTTATTGGATATTTTATTCATTTACATTTCAGATGTCATCCCCATTCCCCATTTCTCCTCCCTAGAAACTCCCTATCCCATCCTCCCTCCTCCTTTTTGCTTTTATACCATTTTAATTACATGCAAGTATTAAGGTCAGTTCTAGGCTGAGGAATGAGCAATACAATAGGTGCAAATAATCAAGGAATAAGCAAGGCAATAAACACAAATAGTTAAGAACAAGCAAGGCAATAAACAAAGTTCTGTGAACACTCCCATGATCACTGTTTCTAAGGATTTATCAGGATGCCCAAAATAACAACTTAAGGCATACTCCAAAGGTGAAATGCATACCTGACATTCCTTGTGTGACCAAGAACCAGAGACTAGATAGCCCAGAGACCTAGGAAAAAAACCAATCAAAATCAATACAGTAGTTATGAAATGACTCCTAATCATATTCTGCAATTCTCATAGATTGGTTCCTTATTTGACCATCATCAGAGAAGCTTCATTTTGCAACTGAGGGAAATAGATGCAGAGACCCACATTCAGACATTTTCGTTAGGCTGGAAACCCTGCTCATTCCCTCCACTGCAGGAAAACCCATCTGCCTTCCTTCCACAATCCCCACCAACACAGAGAAAACTCCCCTGCCCATTTGAAGAAAACTGCAGGATAAGGTTATCATTCTCTGTCTCTGTGTTACTAGCAACCCACCCAAGAGTTCTCACCCAGGAGCACAGTTATTGAGTATGTATGAGAACAATCCCAGCTCCTAGCTCATACATCATCACCCTGAACCCAAGACCCCATAGCACACCCCCCCCCCGCCTGCTTTTGCCTGGACATGTGACTTCACTGACCTCCACCTATGAGGTCTGTGAGTCCTTCAGAGAGTTGCCTCCTAATAAACCTACCTTCATCTACTTTGAATATCATCCAATATGGACTATATCTACATCACTGAAGGAGAGAAAATGCTTATCAATATCATAGAGTCTTTTGAACACATAGTTCAAATTGGGTTGTCAGTATCAACATCCCCACCACCACCACCAGGAGCTCAGGGAACCTATGGAGGAGTGTTGGGAGCCGACTTTAAGCAGAAAGCGGCTAGAAAGCAGCTATCAGCTTTGAAGCCATCTTGAGCCATATATTCTGACATGAGACTTGGTTTGCAACAGCCTATAACAGCTGAAGCACACTCTGATATCCCACATATCTTGTTTTGCTGTTTAGTGCCCACAGCTGCAAGGAGCACACGGTATCCACACCTACAAAGCATGTGGTGCACGTGTTATCCATGTGCTATCCATGCCATACATGCCTGTAAGGTGCATGTGCTGTCTACGCCTGTAAGGCTTACGTCATATCCACACCTGCAAGGCATGTGGTATCCATGAGCCTATAAGGCACGTGGCAAAAGCCTATAAATACCCAGGATTTCCTTGTAGTGGGGGTGTAGTAAGTAGTAGTAGGTGTAGTGGTGTGTGTATGGTGAAGACATTAAAGAAGACTTTACTACAGATCCTCTGGCTTGTCTCTATTCTTTGCATCTCTTCCCCTTCTTCTCCCCACTCTCTCTCTTGCTAGACCCTGACTTGCAGAACAGAGTGGGCCGCTATAGTTTGGCACCCAAACGTGGGCCAGAGTGGTCCTTTACAGTTTGACCCCCACGGTGGGGCAGCTCGGGTATTTTACAGAGGAGAAAGCAGAAAAACTCTAAGAGTCATAGGAGATGGAAGACAGTAGGAGAAGTCAGCTTTTTAAATCAACTGACCAAAGATTGTATGGGCTCACAAAGACTCAAGCAGCATGCACCAGCCCTGCACAGGTCTGCACGAGGTTCTCTATTTATTATAGCTATTAACTCAATGTTTTTATGTGACTGCTGAGTGTGTGAATGAGTGAGTCTTTGATTCTTATGCCTTCTCTTGGGATTCTTTTCCTTCTGTTGGGTTGTCTTGTGCAGTCTCAATGTGATGGCTTTTGGTTTATCTTATTGTATTTTATCAATAAAATAAAGTATAGAGTGAGTGAAATCCAATGGACATGGCACAGCATGGAGGAGACAGAGGCAGGCAGAACTCCTATAAATAACATCACTGTTTATGGTATGTGCCTCAGCATTGCAACATTCTCTCCAAATTGAAACTTTTTCTTTAGGCAGAAAGAGAGGCTCAGATGCTTCTGGAGGTAAATAAAGGGCCACAACAGCTTTTTACCCCCATTCTGCTAAATTGCTGCTAAATTACAAGCTCAATGTATTCATTTCCACATGATGTCACAAAGAAATATGTATGTGAGAATATCAACAATAACAACAACAAGAAAATCAATTGGTAGCCACAAGTTTAGGGTGTTTTTTGGTGAAGCACCGTGGGTCATATGAAAATGTCCTTCTGTAAGGCTGTCCTTCATACAGAAAAAAATCTAATGCTGTCTCCAAAAAAATATTTTAAGTAATATAAAACAAGTCAGAAATTTGTCTTGAAATAACTGACGACTCATCTCTTCAAGTTTTGCAAGGACATATTTATATTTGGCACATGCTATAAATAACAGCCAGTAATTTTGCAACAACCGTTTTTCACTCACTTTGCCTTTTCCCCACATTTATGTTTTCTCTGAGGTTCAGTGTCAGTTGAACTCCAGTACCACCATACAGTAAGTAAAGTAAGCCATTCTTATTAATGGCTCCTGCATTTTAAATTCTTTTTCTACCTCACTGTTGTATGGCATGTTCCTTAGAATGGTAATATCCCCTCTAAAATGAAACATTTCCTCTGTGATGGAAAAGAGACTCTCAAGTTTAAGAGGTAAACAAAGGTCAGAAAAGTCTCAAGTGCCTTTTAACAAAAAGTTTGGAGATTCTCGAGAGACCCCACCAGAGCATAAAAGGGAAGAAATAGTTGCTGGCACTGGAGTTTCCTACAGCCAAACTGTAGAAAGATGTTCTGACTGCAGAGCATAGAGAACTCCATAGCTGCAGTTTTCCAGAGTCCTCACCCATGCTGAGATGGCTTTTCTGATGATGGCAGCTGCTTTTGAGTTATCTCTGTTCCTTGATTGTAACTCTTCACCTATGTTTTTGCTAGTAACCGCAACAACAACAACAATCCATTGGTCAACCAAATTTGACATGGATGCATTCTTTGGTCTTCCTGGGTCCCCCTCCTCAGATAAGTAGATGGTGTGAGTATGTTTGTGTGTGTGTGTGTGTGTGTGTATGTGTGTGTCTGAGAGCTGCATCTTGCCACAAAGTCTGTATGCAAGACTCAATTCGAGAACAGAGATACAACACAGTGAAAGAAGACTTAGAGAGGAGTGATTGGTTGGCTATGGGTAGCAAGGGGTGCAGCTAAGGCTGATTATCCTGAGGAGGCACTCTAATACATGGAGAAATTCTGATAGTGCTGACTATTCCTGCATACTGTGTATTAGTGTGCCTCTGTCCTATGGCCACAGTTGTATAGTTCTTATTATGGCAAGTGAGACATGCTACTAAGCCTGAGAGAATAGTATGAGGACGGTCTGTAGGAGGAATACCAGAATTGCAGTCTTTGTTGGAGTGGTATGGGAAGATGTGCCTGCTTAAGGATGTGGGGGCAATAATCTCATTAGAAGATGCCCTTAGCCGGGTGATGGTGGCGCAAGCCTTTAATCCCAGCACTTGGGAGGCAGAGGCAGGTGGATTTCTGAGTTCGAGGCCAGCCTGGTCTACAGAGTGAGTTCCAGGACAGCCAAGGCTATACAGAGAAACCCTGTCTTGAAAAAAACCAAAAAAAAAAAAGAAAAAGATGCCCTTAAAACAGTTAAAGGTTTAGAGGAAAATTTATAACAGTTGATATTAGCACACAAGAGTTGAGATTGCTGAAAAACAGCAACAGAAATTGCCTGGCCACTGTTGTGTATTGCTAGAAATGTATTTGAGGCAAGATGGTACCCAGACAGCACCTTGTTTGTATGAAAGAGTAATTACAAGAAAGGGAGATATGCACAGAATCCTACATGTTAGCCTCTGGTAAGGCAAATAAATTAGATAAACAGGAGGATGGAATAGAGGTATTGGCTTCCAGTTTGTTACAGCTTAAAACCTGAAATATACAGAGCACAACTTAGATCGATGAAAGGCCATTAGTAAGATCCAAGAACTTAAAACCCAGGAGAAGAATCAGAGTGAGAAGGCAGACAGCGTGGAAGTGATAAAGGATATCCCTCTGGTCTGACTGGTAGTAGTAATGGTATTAGTATTAGTATTAGTATTAGTATTAGTATTAGTATTAGCATTAGCATTAGCATTAGCATTAGCATTAGCATTAGCATTAGCATTAGTATTAGTATTAGTATTAGTAGTAATAATAATAAAATAATAATAAAAAGAAAGCCCCCAATTTCACAGAACCCAGAGGAAGCGGGCATCCCAGGGGCTCTAACCTGGGCAGTATCTTAGGTAAGGAGAAAGCAACACTGGCCCCAAACAAGAAGTAACTGGGACCCACTAGGACCCAGGAAGTCACTCCTGGCCCAGAGCACTGGTTCCTTCCTGTGTGGGCCTGAGCACTGAGTAGATCCCAGGCAGCAGCTCTGCCCCCAAACTCACAGAACCCAGAGGAAGCAGGCCTCCCAGAAGCTCTAAACTGGGCAGTATCTTAGGTAAGGAGACAGCAACACCTGCCCCAAACAGGGAGTAACTGGGACCCACTAGGACCCAGGAGTTCACTCCTGGCCTGGAGCACTGGTTGCTTCCTGTCTGTGCCTAAGCACTGAGCAGATCTTGAATCCCAGTTCTAATCCCAGTAGTAACACCCACCTGACACAGTTCTGATACAACTAAGATAATAGGAAAGACACGCTCCAGTCAGAGACTCGGCAGGTAGCACTAAGGAGATCTGGATGGCAAACAACAATCTCAAGAACATAAGCATCAGTGACCCAGGGTACTTGGCATCATTCGAACCTAGTTCTTCCACACAAGAAAGTCCTGAATTCCCCATATCACTAGGAAAGCAAGATTCAGATTTAAAATCACTTCTAATGATGATGATAGAGGACTTTAAGAAAGACATAAATAATACACTCAAAGAATTTGAGAAGAACACAGGTAGACAGGTAGAAGCCCTTAAAGAGGAAACACAAAAATCCCTTAAAGAATTGAAAGAAAACACAACCAAACAGGTGAAGGAATTAAACAAAACCATCCCGGATCTAAAAATGGAAATAGAAACAATAAAGAAATCTCAAAAGAAGACTACCCTGGAGATAGAAAACCTTGGAAAGAGATCAGGAGTCATAGACAAAAGCATCACCAACAGAATACAAGAAATAGAAGAGAGAATCTCAGGTGTAGAAGATAGCATAGAAAATATTGACACAACTGTCAAAGAAAATGCAAAATGCAAAAAGATTGTTGCATTTTGTTGTCCTGTTATTTTTGTTATTAGAGTTGAATTTATCTTTGTGTGGCTATCTTCTTTTGGATTTGTTGGAAGCAGGTTAATTTCTTGCTCTTTCTAGGGTATAATTTCCCTCCTCATATTGGTAATAGCTTTCCTGCTATTATCCTTTGTAATGCTGGGTTTGTGGAAAGATATTGTGTAAATTTGGTTTTGTCATGGAATATCTTGTTTTCTCCATCTATGGTAATTGAGAGTTTTGCTGGGTATAGTAGCCTGGGCTGTCATTTGTGTTCCCTTAGGGTCTGTATGACATCTGTCCAGCATATTCTAGCTTTCATAGTCTCTGGTGAGAAGTCTGATGTGATTCTGATAGGTCTGCCTTTATATGTTACTTGGCCTTTGTCCCTTATTGCATTTAATATTCTTTCTCTGTTTTGTGCACTTGGTGTTTTGATTATTATGTGACAGGAGGTATTTCTTTTCTGGTCTAATCTATTTGGTGTTCTGTAGGCTTCTTGTATATTTATTGGCATCTCGTTCATTAGATTAGGGAAGTTTTCTTCTACAATTTTGTTGAAGATATTTATTGGCCCTTTAATTTGGGAATCTTCACTCTCATCTATACCTATTATCCTTAGGTTCGGTCTTCTCATTGTGTTCTGGATTTTCTGGATGTTTTGTGTTAAGAACTTTTTACATTTTGCATTTTCTTTGATAGTTGTGTCAATATTTTCGATGGTATCTTCTGCATCCGAGATTCTGTCTTCTATCTTTTGTATTCTGTTGGTGATGTCTATGACTACTGATTTCTTTCCTAGGTTTTCTATCTCCAGGGTAGTCTCCCTTTGTGATTTGTTAATTGTTTCTACTTCCAATTTTATGTCCTGGATTGTTTTGTTCAATTCCTTCACCTGTTTGGTTGTGTTCTCTTGCAATTCTTTAAAAGATCTTTGTGCTTCCTCCTTAAGAATTTCCTCTTCCCATCTAAATACAAATTACTGTCCAGAAAAGGACACACTTGCAGAATAGTTGACTGATTATATCTGCGAAGACAGAATAATCAGCTCTTAATAATTCTGCATCACTAGGTCTGTCAGATGATCCTGGGCCAGAAGTCTGAAGATCGGATGCTCCAACATTTTGTAATATAGGGACTGTCCAGGTGTTCAGTGGTCTCTGTAAATTGGCTAAGTTTTAGAAGCTATGCTTAGTGCTTCCCATAATTTCAGTTAACTCAGTCATGGATTTCCGACAAGGTGGAAGACTTATAGTTTCATAGCCAATCTCGGCTACTTACTTTGAGAGAAAAGATTTAAGAGGATGATTTTCAGCTGACATTCATTCTACAGCCAAAAAAAGAAAAAAGAAAGAAAGAAAGAAAGAAAGAAAGAAAGAAAGAAAGAAAGAAAG
>JANHMN010000005.1:79360413-79382319 GCA_030674055.1 Rhabdomys pumilio
CTATCTATCTATCTATCTATCTATCTATCTATCTATCTATCTATCTATCTACCTCTCCTCTACTCCCTTCTCAACTCCCCTTCTCCTGCCCCCAAATAGACTCTATTCTGTACTAGACTTGTCTTATGGCTGGTACCTCAGGGGGGAAGGATGCCTCAACATGGGACCACTTACACAACCCCTTCCATTGCACCTTACCATGCTCTACTAAACATATTCTTGGCTTTATAAAACACATCAAGGATGACCATCCAAATAGGCTTTGGATGGTAAATGAACAGAAGCAATCATTACAAACATAAACAATATAATATTCTACAAATAGTTAAATAGAATCAGAGCATGTTAGTGATTACTTGGTATTATTCTTTATAATAGCAATAATCTCATGTCTTAGTTTTCAATACATTTTCAAGGTTTTCCAAGTATCTTTGGTAGAATGCTAGGTGTCATCATTCATGTGTCAATGTTAAGATAGTATAGGACTTTCATCAAAAGGTATCTAGAGTTGATTGGAGTGAAATCCAAACAATTTAAGGTACATTGGAAAAAGTTTGAACAACACAGGAAAAATGATAATTCCATTTTAAATCTCTTCCAGTCTCTCTAATTATGTCAAAAAAAATTCTCAATTTGAGCTTTTTGAGCTATTTTGACTTAACACCTCTCTAATATTTACTAATCTCCTTTATAAAGTAAAGACTCAGGAGCCTTTATGTTCAGGGTCTTCCACAGTCAACAGTATTTAGTTGAAATTTAAAGGTTTATTCAAGCATAAATTTATTTTTGCCAATACCTTGTATTAAAGCTCAATGATTTGTGGTAGTGATATCATCTGCAGTCTTATAATTAATTTTTTAAAGTGAAATAATGAGTGTGTTTAAAGAAACTGTTAAGCAAATGACTGTAGTCAACTTAAGCATGTAACAAAAATGTTAGACAAACAGAAAAAAATTTAACAATTTAATCATAAGTAAATACGCCACCTGGAATTCAATCAAAGTTCAGAGGCTTTGCATTGCACTTACTGAAGAAATTCTAAAATCACCTGGGGATTTCCAAAAGACTGGTCTCTGGGTGGTCAAAGAAATGCTAGATTTTGTTTTGTATATGTTGAGTTTTATATACCAATCAAATAAAACTAGTTACCTTTAAGAATGAAGCTCAAAATGCTTTTCACCCACAAACTGTACATTCTATAAAGGCAAAACCTTATGTAAGAACTGGTGATGAATAATATTTTTGAATCTGGAATGATTTCCCAACTCTATAGGATGCCAATCTTAAGTCCCTTGTAACCATTCTAACACTCATAGGATGATAAGGTATAGAGTAAAGTTAGATTTTATAATCTCTGTAATATAATTCCCAGTGTCTAGTCTTGCTGAAACCTGATATGCCATAGATGGTTGATGTCTATTGGAGGCCTGCAAATTTTCTAAGGAGAAAGACAGAAAAAAAAGGATAGGAGAGGAAGAAAAGGGAAAGTGGGGAGAGTGACTGTAGTAGAAGAGAAAGGAAAAACTGCCATCAAGATATAAGACAAACAAACATAAATAATACATCTCCCAGTTTCATGAAACTATTTCTCTTAGAGGCTCAGTCTCTGTTAGATGGTATTTTATAATAGCAACTCAGCCAATTCTTTGTGTGTCTTCAGATGGAGGAAACCCAAACCTACTTACACCAGCAATATATGCACCTCTAAAAAATAGTTTTCTTTCTTGGGATTATATTCTAAATAATAACCCCAAAGATGTCAGGTCCAATTCCATAGGAACTATGGATGTTATATCATGATAAAGCTCTTTATTGGTTTAATTAAGTTGAAGAAATTGAGGAGATTATCTGAAAGCATGCAAGTGTGCCCTAAATACAATTGCACCTGATAAGAGATAGAGCAGAAAGTTATTTTCTTCCCACAGAGCAGAATGAGGCAATTTGGTTGGAGTGATCGTCAAGATTTGGAAATTCTGACAGCTGCCAGGAGATTGAAAAAGAAAAAAAAAGAAAAGAAAAGAAAAAGTTATCCCCTAAAGCTTCTAGGGGTAACCATAGCTCTGGTGACATATTTAATTTGATTCAGTGATATTAATTTCAGATTTTTAGATTTCAGAACTGTAAGAGAACAGTTTTGTTGATTTAAGCTGCCAAGATTTTGCTACAATGTTGCATCAACCATAGGAAATTAATATAGGGATCCAATGTAATATTTCCATAGAGTCACTAGTTGTTTCCTTGAAAGGTTGTCATTACTCACCAACATATCATGGTTGTCTACTTCTCATAGGTTGGTTATTTAGAGATTGCAGTAGGTAACCAATTGAGAAAAGAAAACTTTCTGCTGTACACAAAATTAGGCTACTTCTATTCACAGTTATAAAATATCATATAGCCATTCTGGCATGGTAAAATCAGTAGGCAGAAGAAAAAAATAAGCTAGTTTGAAACTCAGTGGAGAATAATTCCATTCACCTAACAGTAAAGAACCAGTTCTTTGATAGATGTTGTCTAATAAGCACTGGCATAGTAACCATGAAATCATATACTATTTATGGCCCCATTCATATACACATATACACATGTCTTTTCAGATTACACTTTGTCCCTGTCTTCCTCATATTTATCCTTCTAAGAGTGTTGGTCAAACAGTCAAACTATTTAGTACTGCGAAAGTCTCCATACAGTCTTATGTGAGACCCTTATATCCATTCATACAAGTTGATGGGCAGCTGTACTGCCCATGGTTGTTCTCAATGGAATAATGTCTCCTGACTCATTTTAAGTAACTCTTTGATATGAGCCTTAGATGTGATTGTGGTCCATGACATATTGTGGCATACTAATATCATTTCTGAATTTCTCTCACCCTATTAGCACATCATGAGGATACACTATGAGGCTATAGGTGAAAGCAAAGTGACAAATGCCAGTGCAAGAGGTAGGTGGCACAGGAATCTGGACTACTTGTTTATGTAACTTATTGTTGCTTTCTTGGGAAACATCATGAACTAGAGAATTCTCAAGCTTTACATAATGAATCCATTTAAAGAGGCCCAATTCTGTAAGCCTTTTGATGACACTTTCAATATTCTGCCAAGTTATTTCTAGCAATGTCACCTCATTTCCTATAGACTATTATTTTCAAGCTTCAAAGAACCATTTCACCTGTGTTTTAAGATTGACTCTAGTGTCCTTGCCAGGATGCTAAATTCTGTTTCAGGAGAGTGCTTCAATCAAACTTCCTCTATCTATTCTTAAGTTCAGTGACCCTCACTCCAGTCCAGCAAACACTAGATTTTTTTCTCAGACATGTTCTCAAATTTCTTACAGGAACAAATTTACGTGGCGTAGCAGGAATACAACTCTTCTTCTTAGATCAAGCTGAGCCATGACCCTAGTTATGGGCAAAAGTAAATAGGTGAAAGCAGAACAAATCTGTGGACTTGTGGTGTTGCAAGTTTGTCAAAGGCCTCACCTCATCTTTTCTTTATAAGTGAATATTGGTTTCTGCAGTCAAACTCATGAAGATAAGATATTACATATTTATACTATTAACCCTATACACACATATGTCCCATTTGTTATGGGCAGTATAACTATTACGAAGAGATTCTCTGCACATGTCCCTCTGGATCTATGTCATTAGAATCTCTTTTATGGCTTCCAAGTAGCATTCTGACTTTAGTACCATGCCTTAAACTCATAGTTGGCTTCTTTCTGCCTGAAAATTTCTCTAGAGTTTCAAGTAAAGTTATAATCAGCCATCAAAGCACAGAATTCTTATAATTTCTTTTGTCCCTGGATCTGTATGGTGCTAGAACGGTTACACCTCTTTGCCATCCAACTTCATCACATGCAGAAATCATACAGGCAATGGTATAGTTTAGAGTTATTAATAATAGCTTCCTAATCAGCTTCAATTAATCTCTGTAAACATATATCCAGAATATGATTTAATATCAGTGTTTATTCCCTCATACAATTCTTTCTAAAACTACTTAGTATACCTACCACTATTGCTTGATTGTTTCAAGAAGCAATGGCTGGCACAAAGATTGGAAAGAAAGTCATCTATTTAGGAACGGATTCTCTAGAAATAAGATTACAATGAAAGAGTCTAAAACAAAGGAAGAAAATCATCAAAAACTGTATGAGCAAGCAGGAAGACATCATGGCAACTATAGATCAATTCTCAGAGGGACCATGAGAAAGGATCAGACTCTCTGATTTATCCCACTGAAAAGAGAGGAAGCTAGAGAGTCTGTCTTCCAATTCCCTTCCATCATTGTTTGGGGAGTTCTAGAGGCCATTTTGAGCCAGTCTCTTTCATAGATGTACTTCATGTAGAGAACTGTGAGTCACTCTAGAATATACTAGAATGATGTTACAGTATAGTGCTTTCTAACAGGAGTATTAAAAACCACATTTATTCTTTGGGGGAATATTACAACAAGGTTTTCAAAACCAGGCAACATTAACTCTGATAGATGGTATCGTGAAGGAGATGAAATTTCCAAGAGGGAAATGCATTTGACTAGAAGGGCAGTGGAATGTTTTTAGTTGAAAAATGAGACAAGAAAGGCTAACCATAAACTTAGTCATAGGGATGGAAGCCATTTTTCCAGAGTTTGAATATATCTCTGACCTCATATTGAACAATTTTTTTTGTAGGAGAGTTTTCAAAAGTATCTTTTTCAAATTTCATCAATAAGTGAAATTGTGAAACAAGAGAGATAACAGAAGGAACTAAAAAATATTTATCTCTTCTATCATGTGTACATTTTTGTTCATAAATATTGGAGAAACACCAAGGTATTCAGAACACAAGCATGAATGTTCTTTTGTTTTAACATGTATACCTAAAGTAAGTAATTTTTGATTCAGTGGTTACAAATGTCTCTATAAAAACATGAGCATTCTTTTTATTCCCACATTGCCACCCTCTTTGCCATTTGCAGAATGCATTATTAGAACAAAATAATAACCCTCCAGTTACCAAGTGTCTATATAAGGTAATACTGACACATCACAAAAAAATAATTTTTTTTGTCAAGCTTTGCTCATCTTCAACCTTTTTGCTTCATCCTCTTTCCTCTGGCTCTCTAAATATATAAGCCAGCAGCATTTGTTTCTCTTTGCTTCTTTGTTCCTGCCTTAATGCTTGTTTAAAACAAAATGGCTTGAATTAGAGAGATGTGTTTATTTTTCAGAGTTATTGACAGAAATATTAATGGTTGCTTGAATTAACATCATTTTAGTTACTAATGCTTTGTAATATGTTTCCCAAAGACAAATGAATGTCTTGCTTCTTAAAGTGGTTTCAGTGTAAATATAGAGTCAAGTTTGATCCCCAGAGCCTAAGAAAAAGGCATTATGGTATGCATCTCTAATCTCAGTGCTGGAGAGGTATAGCAAGGTATCTCAGGCTTGATAGCCAGTAAAACTGAGCTGAGGTTCAATGAGAGTCTGTGAGTCAAACAGTAAGGTGCCGGGGCTAGAGTGATGGCTCGGGTACGAGCACTTACAGCTCTTGTAGAGAAGTTGGGCTTGGTTCCAAGTCCTAACATCATGGCTCATAACCTTGTGTAGTTCTAGTTCTTGCAGATTTGATGTCCTTTTCTACCCTCTGCTGGCACTACACCCACATGGAATACAAACATATATGTCAAAAAACATTCATTCATATAATTTAAAAAACTCAATAAATTGGGTGTCCTTCAACTAAAGAATAGATAAGGAAAATGAGTTACACCTACACAACGGAATACTATTTAACTATTAAAAACCAAGACATCATGAATTTTGCTGGCAAATGGATGTAACTTGTGTATATCATCCTGAATGAGGTAACCCAGTTCCAAAAGGACATGCATAGTATGTACTCACTGATAAGTGGCTATTAGCAATAAAATACAGGTACCATGTTATACTTCACAGACCCAAAGAAGCTAAACAGGAAGGAGGGACCAGTCAAGGAAATTGAATTTCACTTAAAAGGAGAAATAAAAGAGTCATATGAGGCAGAAGGAGGAAGGGAATTAGATGGGAGAGAAGATAGGGAGGGGGAATGGGAGAGTCAGGATCAGATGTGGGTAAGGACAGGAGAGCTGGCTAGATGGCCATGAAAATGAATAGAAATCTGAAACTGATGGCAGTGAGGCTGTGAGAGGCATCTCCAGTACAGGACATAGACATAGATAAGAGATGTGCCCAAGAATCAATGGGGGTGATCTTAGTTGTGACTCAGAGCGCTAGAGATATGAAACCTGAAGAGGTTGCCTCCTATAGACAGACAGGAATCCCAGTGTGGGGAGCTGACAGAAGGCAGCTACCATCCTTGCAGCCATCTTGAACCATATACCCTGATAAGAGACTTGCTTACAATAGCCTACAACAGCTGAGCACACTCTGAAAACATCTTGTTTTAGATACCCAGGATCTTCCCTTGGGTGTGTGAGACTTAAAGGAGTGTGACTTAAGGGCATGGCTTAGAGATCAGATTTAGAGACAAAACCTAAGGGCTTTGTTAAGGGTATGACTTAGAGGCGTGGCTTAGAAGTGAGACATATAAAAGGCAAGAGGCAGACAGAAGAAAGCAACAGAGAATTAGGTATTAGGCACTTGGCACTTGGAGAAAGAACTTCAAACTTGGAGGCACTAGGGACTAAGAACTAAGGACTAGGAACTCAAGACTTGGGACTTGGACTAGGAAGAGAGACTGAAGAATAAACAGGATTGAATCACACTCTGTCTGGTCTCCATTCCTCAAGTCCGTCCTCACTCTCTGTCTTGCTGAACACCAACCAGTGGACCAGAGCAGCTTGGGGCAATGTGGACTCTAAGAATTTAACCCCCAAGGCTTTTGGCAGTGAGGGTTCCAATACTGATAGAGCAGTCCCCGATATTTTGGCCCCCAAGCGTGGGGCAGCTCGGGCTGCAACGTCCCAGTGGAGCCAAAGAGATATCAACTCACCCACAAATCTTTCAACACAAAATTTATCCTGTCTACAAGTAATTCAGGAACAGGGGAGGGAGCAGAGACTAGGGGAATGGACAACCAGTATCTGGCCCAACTTGAGACTCATTCTGTGGGCAAGGGGCAAACCCTAATACTACTAATGGTATTCTATTATGCTTGCAGATAGAAGCATGTTGTCCTCTGAGAGGATTCAGCCAGCAGCTGACTCAGACAAATACAGACACCCACAGCCAAACAGTTGATGAAGCTTGGGGACACTTATGGAAGAATAGGAGGAAGGATTACATTGCTGGGCCTGAGGAGATAGGAACTCTGTAGGAAGATCAACAGACTCAACTAACCTGAGCCCTTTGGCTCTCAGAATCTGAACTACCTACCAATGAACATACACAGGCTGGACCTAAGTCTCCCTGTTCATATATAGGAGATGTGCAGCTTGACCTTTGTGTGGGTCTTGAACAACTGGAAAGGGTCTATACCAATAGCTGTTGCCTGTAAGTGGGATATGTTCTAACTGCTTGGCTGCCTTGTCTGGCCTCAGTAGGAAAGGAAGCACCCAGCCCTGCAAATACCTGAAGTGCCAGAGTGCTGGTGGTGAGAATACTCAGGGGTGCCTCAACCACTCAGAGGAGAAGTAGAGGTGGAGATTTGGAAAGGATTGTAGGAGGAGATGATCTGGAGGGGGCAGTGAACAGGATGTAAAGTTCATAAGTAAAAAAAAAATTAAATTTAAGCAGTCAATATGAGTAAGTGAGACAATTTTATAAAATTTTAACATAGTAGATAACATGAATAAAAAAGAAAATCATCAGCTATGTTTTGAATACCTGCTGTTACAGGAACTCATGATATTTAATGCTGAGTAGATTCCTGAGCCTCATTTAAAAGGGAGTTTTTCTATTTTCATGCCACAATCGAAAATAAATTTGGTATGAATATGATAATTATTACTAATCATATCTAGTTTATTAAATGCTTATTATCAGCTTAGAAATACACAAAGATCATTACATAATTATCTTCTTTTAACCTCCTGACAATCCTGACTTGAAGGTAACATGTTCATTTTATTTTATGAGAAAACCAGCCTTAGATGCATAATGTACTCCTTCAAGTCATAAAGCAAGTAAGAGACAATCCTGATATTTAAACTAAGTCTGTAACTAAGGTACATTATCTCTTCAAATATTCTCTGGGAGCCCAGAAATATTGACTCAACTTTGAACTGACATAGATGATTAAAATTAGATCCAGTTTTGAAAGCAGGTTATAAACCAAGAGAAAGAGACAGAAAAGCACTGGATACTTAAAAATGAGAAGGAATTTGTGATATGCCAAAAATAAACATCTATAGAATAGGTTGCAGAAACAGAGACAACTTAACGTCAACTATTTTCATAATTTTGCTAAAGGCTAACCCTGGAAACAGGTACTATTAAAACGAAAAATATATGTGAGTACTAAAATAAGCTTATTATTTGACAAAGTAATTCCAAACTTAGTATATAGCACTTTATATATAATTCAAAATCCCAGCCACAAAAATAAGCAATTGTTTCAATGATATGATCTATCATTATGTAAATATTAAAAGTGGAAGTAAAATATTTAAAATATAGAAATAGATCATGTGTTGGTCAAAGGTCAAGTGAACTAGGGAAAAGACTCAATTTAATGCTTAATAACTACGAAAATTATGTTATGACCAAACAGTAAAATGGTAAATGTGGTGTTATATTATAACAAATAAATCAGTAGGACTAAAATATTATCTACATTATGACCATTGCTGTGTAGAAAGACTGTGCTTGTGGAGAATATGGTAAATATTGGACTAAAATGGTTGAATAGGGTAAAAGTTAAAACAATCAGTGTTCATTTATGAAAATATATTAAAACTACACATGATTTTCATCTTTCTGTATTTTCTTTTCTGAGGACCACAAGGTTCATCTTACTTTTTGATTGGGACAAGCACTGCTACTTACCTATTCATCCCTTCCCTCTAACTTATTAAAAGAAATTCTTTTACTTTCGCAGTGGGGATGGGTAATGTTTTCAAGACAATTTTGCTGGTAGTAATTTTTTGAATATAATGAGCAGACATTTTAAATACATTGTCATTGTTCATTTTTTTTCCTTTTTATTAAACATGGGTGTTGTTCTCATATAATATAACTTGAATATGGTTTTCCCTTTCTTTATTCCTCCCAGTTTCTCCCTCCCTCTTCTCCCATCAAGATCCCCTTCTTTTCTATCTCTCACTAGAAAATAGCAGGCTTCTAGCATAGAACAACAAACTGTAGCAAAATAAAATATAAACTCATCATACAAATGTTAAACAAGAAAGTCAATGGAAAAAGAAAAGAGAACCAAGAGAAAGCACAAGAATCAAAGATCAAATAATTCACATATTCAAGAGACCCATAAACATACAAAACTGAAAGCTCTAGTACATTTACCTGACACAGACTCATTTAGGCCCCATGTGTGTTTCTTCAGTCTATGTGAGTTCATAAGAGCCTTGTTCAGGTGTTTTAGAGGACCTTGTTCTCTTGGTGTCCTCCTTTCACTCTGACACCCCAGCACTTTGGCATCCTTTTTACACATAGGGTTTGTAATAATCATGAGAATAGATTCTGTTCTTGAAGGATCCAAAGTCCACAAGACCTCATTTATAAGGACCTGTCCTATTCTCGAAGAGACTAAGCTCAGGATAAGGGACTAAACTGTGCTGTGAATACTGAGGATTCATGAAGGCTGGCTTCAGAGAATCCTCACCAGGATCACCAGGTTGTCAAACAACATTCACTCCAGACTTCTGGATGACCAGGCTTTCAGTCATTTTCTTCTGTTGAGGACATGTTTGACAAGTTTAGTTACTCCAATGCTTTCTTTAAGCTTAGCTTCCTACAATCCCATTCATTAACTGTTGATCTTAGTGCCTGTGTTAACAGTTCTCTACTCATAAAGTGTTCTCCTGTACCACTGAGTTCAAGGCTATTCCCCCACTTCTATCAGTGTATATGTCTTTATGTTGTGGTATTTGATGCATTAGGAGTTGAGTTTTATGCACAGTGATAGGTAGCTGCATGTATATCTCTACATGCAGCTATCCAATTTGACAAGCACCATTTGTTAAAGATATTCTCTCTCATTCAGTATGCATTTATGGCTTCTTTATTAAACAAAGAAACAAACAAATAAGCACCTTGTATCCATAGGAGTATGGATTTATATCTGAGTCTTTAATTCTACTTCATTGATTGATTACTCTACTAGTATCTTGCTATTTTTATTACTATAGCTTTGTAGAATGACTTGTGATCAAGATTTGAGAGACCTCCCATAATTCTCTTATTGGTCAGGATTGTTTTAGCTATCTTACTTTTGTTGTCTTTCCATACAGAGTTGAGAATTATTCTTTCAAGGTCTGTAAAGTATTATTTGTGTTGGAATTTTGATGAGAGCTGCACTGTGTCTCTAGATTGCTTTTGTAAGATGACCATTTTTACTATGTTAATCCTACTGGTACATGAGCATAGGAGATCTTCTCATTTACTGAGATCTTCTTCAGTTTCTTTCTTCAGAGACTTGAAGTTCTTATCATAAAGGTCTTTCATTAGCTGGGTTAGAGTAACCCCAAGATATTTTCATATTATTTGAGCAAATTTTAAAAAGTGTTATTTCCATGATTTTTTTCTCAGTCTGTTATGTGTGTATAGGAGGGTTCATGACTGTAAGTTAATTGTGTATCAAGCTTCTTTGCAGAAAATGTTTATCAAATGTAGGAGTTCCCTGGTGGAATTTTTGGGTCATTTACATATACTTTCATAGTATCCGAAAATAAAGATAGATCTCTTCCTTTTCAATTTGTGTCCCTTTGATCTTGCTTAGTTGCCATATTGCTGTAGCTAAGACTTCAAGAACTACATTGAATAGGCATGGAGTGAGCAGACAATCTTTTCTTGTTCCTGATTTTAGTGGAATTGTTTTCTGTTTTTCTCCACTAAGTTAATGTTAGCTATGGGTTTGCTGTAAATTGCCTTTATTATGTTTACATATGTCCCTTGAATCCTTATTTTCTCCAAGACTTTTATTACAAAGGAGTGTTATATTTTGTCAAAGGCCTTTGCTGCAACTAATGATATCAGCATGTACTTTCTTTTTCTTTGAGTTTGTTTACATGGTAGATTACAGGTACTGATTTCTATATATTAAATTATCCCTGCATCTCTGGAATGAAGACTACTTTGTCATAGTGGATGGTCTTCTTAGACTCAGTTTGTAGGTATTTTATTATGTATTTTAAATCTATTTCATAGAGATAATAGTTCTGTAATTTTCTTTCTTTGTTTTATCACTGTATGGTTTTTGTATCAGGGTAACTGTGGCCTCATAGAATCCCTTTTCCCCATCCCCCCCACACACACCCTATTCCATCTCCCTTCCTCCTGCATCTATGAGGGTGTGACCCAGCCAACCCACCCACTCCCACCTCCCTGCCCTTAAATTCCCCTTCTATTCACTTTCACTAGGGGTTTTAGTTCTGTTTAAACTGCTTATTTGATCTTTATTTAACTTTCTTAAGTTATATCAATTGAGAAAATTATCCAGTTCTTTTAAATTTTCCAATTTCATGGAGTAATGGCTTTTGTTGTTGTTGTTTGTTTTAAATGTCTTTATGACTCTCTGGATTTCTTCAACGTCTGCTGTTATGTCCTTATTTTTTTTTTCTGATTCTGTTAATTTGTGTATTGTTTCTTATTTAGTTCACCTAAGGGTTTGTCTATCTTGTTGATTTTCTCAAAGAACCAACTCTTGGTTTTGTTGAGTCTTTGTATTGTTCTCTTTGTTTCTGATTGATTGGTTTCAGCCTTGTGTTTAATTATTTCCTGCCATCTACTCTCCTTGGGTTCATTTCCTTCCTTTTGTTCTGGAAATTATGTAAATAAAGCCAAATCTCAGAAGATTACATAGAGTGCATAGGCAAAGTCTTATCACCCTAGCTCTGGGAAGAATAAAATATAAACTTGTCTAGTACTTGATTAAAGTTCCAGACTTCACAATATAAGTTGTGAAGCATGAAGACTTAGAGACAGAGACAGGTTGGAAGGCAGCAGAGCTTTGTGGAGGAAAATGTGACAGCATATGGGGAGGAGGAGGGAGAAAAACTCTAGGAGTACCACTCTTAATTCTTTCCTCTTGCTTTGCGCTTATTCTCTTCTCTATTCAGGACTTATGTGGTCAAAGCAACTGGCAAATAATGAGGTTTGTTGGGTATTTAGTAAACCACTCCAGTAAGGGAAACAGCAGGACTCAATTAAAATCTGCTCAGACTTGGCTGCTGTCTTACAGGGGGGACAAAAGCAGTAGAGAGAAAACCTGGACAGAAGGTATAAGAAAAATTACAAGAGCTGGATTATAAGAAGTTTGCTTGATAAACTATAGAATTGGCTCTAGTTCCTGCTCATTTACTTTTATGCAGTTTAGGCTCTGACCATTCTACAGACTCTTGGAGATAGAGGCCCTTTCTATGATTACATTCCAAAGACAAACACCCTCAAAGTTAGCAGGAGATACACAAACATCTCACAGTGGGAGAAGAAATTGTTCTATGCTTTTTGTGTTGTTTGCTTGCTTGTGACAAATACAGTGCTCTAAGAAAGAGGGTCAAAATTTTATCATAAGATGGTGATTGGACAGGTAAGTTCTTTAATCAGTTTTGACTTTTTGCAGACTGAAGGAGTTAGGGCAATCAAGTGAATCTTTTTTAGGCAGCTGGAAGCAATTGCAAATTTTCAAAAGTCTTTTTGACTCAGAAAGCTGGGTATAGTCATTCATGTGGAAAGGCTTTTGTTTGTAAGATTTTATTTTTATGTTTATTTTTGTGTGTATGTGTGTGTGTGTGTGTATGTATGTACAGTATGTGTGGTGTTTGCAGTGTATATAATGTGTGGAGTGTGTGTTGTGTTGTGTATGTCTGTGGTGTGAAAGCGGTGTGAATGTATGTAGTATATCTGTGTGTTATGTGTGTTGTGTGTGTGCATGTGTGTGTGGTGTGTATATGGTGTGTCATGTGTGTTTATGTTACATGTGTGCATGTGATGTGTACGTGTGATATATGTATATTTGTGTATGCTATGTGTGTGTTATGTGTACATTTGTATGTGGCATGTGTTTGGTGTGCATATGTTTATATATGGTGTGTGTGTTATGTGGAGTATGTATGGTGTGTGTATATGTGGTGTGTGTGCGCATGTGTGTGTCTGTGTTTGCAAATAAGTGAAATGTTCATGGACAGAAAACAGCTGGATATATAGAACATTCTTGTTAGGTCTCAAACTGAAAAAAATGACTGAGGGGTCTATTTAACATATCAAAATGGCCTTGGCTGTCAGGTTCTCCCAGTATCACTCAATGACTACCTGTTACTGGGTTGCTGGTATACCCTATCTCCCAACCCCCCATTCAACCCCACTAAACTTTTCCAGCCCAGTGTCTGGGCTGTCCTTCTCCCAGCTACCCTTTCCTAAATAATCAGCCGGTTTGGCTACATCACTCTCTTGGTCAGTCTCTTGGTCCAGCCCACCCCGCTTGATCACCCCCTCTCTCCTCACATGGCCCAGTGCAGTCTGGCTATAATCTCTCTGGACTCTCCCGGATTTCAGCCCCTGGCTATGTTTTCACTTTTATCTCCAAAAAACCTCTTCTTCCAGCATGCCTAAAAGTAGTCGTGTCCTTTTTTTTTTTTTTTTTAAATTACTTTTTCTTTTCATTCAGTTCTGAGCTGGAAACTGGACTGAGGTCCTCTGTAAGTACAGAATCCTTTTTTAATTGTTGGCTTATCTCTCTTGCTTATCATGGGGAAAGGTTGTCAGACCACAAGGATAAAAAAATAAACCATTCAAATTTAACTCCCCTGTGGGGCTGGACTAGTAAAAGATATTAAGAAGTAAAATAACTTCCACTATTCATGTTACCCTATTTGTCTAAACCTACAACCTATGACTGCTTCCTAAATCAATACCTTTGAGAGTGGTGTTCGAAATATAAACTGTAACAGGGACCTTCAGAAGCACTTGACCTTGCCTGTGATGGTGTCATCCACATGCAGTCTTTCCTGCTCAGTTAAATTCATAGGGCCTGGGGTTGAATGCACTGGTTGCTGCCTTTCTGTGCTGCTTGACAGGCTAGTCAGTAAGTGTTCATCTACAAGTCAAAATAACAAAATTCTGATGAGTACAGATGTTTCAAAAGTGAATGATGTTCTGGATTATTGATCCACAGAGGAATATATATATATACACATGTATATATATATATATATGTGTGTGTGTGTGTGTGTGTGTGTGTGTGTGTGTAGGTATATGTGTATTCCTCAAAATATTTTGTGTAAAAACGTTTGACATAAAGAGTTCTGAGATAAAGAACACAGAACTGAGAAAATATGCACTTAAATACCAGGTTGAGGAAGACAGAAGTATAAAAAATAGCCAAGGGAAAGTGGCAGTGGACACAGAAATGTTTTCCAGGAAAAAATGAAAAAGCTAAAGAAGAAATGTTTGAGTACAGAGGACTTTTCAAAAGGCTGCAAGTCAAAAGGACCTAGAGCATACTAAAATAACAAAACAAAACAAAACAAAATAAAAGGATCTAGAATTCTGGGTTTGGTGGTACATCCATGTAATCCTAACACTTGCTAGATGGATACAGAAAAATCAGAAGTTCCAAGTTAGCCTTAACTTCCTACATAGGGAGTTCCAACCTAGCCTGAGCTACAGAGAGAGACTCTCCCACGTCATAAAGAAGAAGGGATGCAGGTCTGTGATGGAGTATCACTACTTCTACTACTACTATTATGAACAAAATACTCTACATAGTACAGTCCCTAAACATACCCACTCCCCTCATGCACACGTATTTGCACAGCCACACCAAAACAGACACACACACACACACACACACAGAGAGAGAGAGAGAGAGAGAGAGAGAGAGAGACAGAGAGAGAGACAGAGAGACAGAGAGACAGGTGGAGGGAAAAAGAGAAGGGTAGAAAAACAGGGTGAGAGATAGAAAGAGAATTTATATCTTAACATAGTATAGTGAAGTATAAGAATTCATAGACAAAGGAAATTCTAAGCATTTACAAAAGGAAAAAACAGGTGATGTACAAAGAAAGAAAAATCCAATTGATGTCAGGTTTTTTAACAGTACCAGATGCAAATGGGTGTTTTTCAAGGACTGAAGTAAAATTAACTTTGAACATTGTATTTCATATCTGAAAACTGTTTTTTAAATGAGAAGACAGTGTAAAAGTATTCTCAAGCATACAATATGTCAAAAGCTGTGCTACACAGATTCCTTTAACATGCCCTTAGATAAGTACTAAAGGAACATCAAATCTATGAACTTCACAAGAGCTGTATGAAGAAAATATAAATAAATACATTTAGAATCATCACTGTGATTTTAAAATAAGAAAAAGAAATAAAAAAGAAACATATTTACAAGACCCAACGATTTATAGTCTAGACTCTCAAAGTTCATTTTGGATATGAACACCTGGTGCTTTTGTTTACCTGCAAATTCTGATTCAGTTGATGGAAAATGGGGACTAAGGTTCTGCAATTTTTGTAAGTCTCCAGGTGCTTCTGGTCCTTGAACCACATTTAAAATAAAATCTAGGGTACCAGATTCATTATCATGATTGGTGCTGGAAAGTAGGGTAGATGAGGCCTGAAAGTGGCCTGTGTAAGACACAGCTTCACTTAAAAACATCCAAAGTACAAAATGAGATGTTGGGGAAAGGAGAGAAAATGTTATAATAAGGAATCAATATAATAGAAAATAAGATGATAAACAAAGATGTCACAATTTGAATAAATAAAAAGATAGAAACATAAAATTGTGAATGCTCAGACATACACATTAACAATTGGACATCCAAACATTGAAATAAAATACTGGAGTATTAACTAAGAGATAAAATACTTAATTTGTACTACACTTGTATGTCTGCACGCACACACACACACACACACAAACACACACACATACACACACAGACACGCACACACAGACACACCCAGACACACACACAGACACACACACACACATGTATGATACACAGAACTTGAAAGTGAAACTATTGGTAAATAAGACCATTAGTAATGTTCCAATCAAAATAAACCTCTTAGTTGTATTATATGGCATAAGAAGATATTTAAATTTACAGTAGGAGAGTTGTGACACAAACAAGGTTCAAGTGACTGAGTAAATAATGTGCTTTAAAACATTTACAAACCTATAAAACAGCTTTCAGACACGTTCAGCCCCTAACTTAAATTCCTATATCATACTCTCCTTATCAAGATTAGAGATTTTAATACATCTTTGATTCTTCACAAGTTATACAATGAACAACTTAGCATATATAGAAAATAAACAAATAGCACATTAACAAATATCAGAATTAGCAGGTAAAAGGGTTGGAAAGTTGGCTCAGTGGTTAAGACCACCAGTTACTCTTGCAAAGAACCAAGGTTCAATCTCAAGATGATGATACACCAGTTCCAGAGTGTGGGACCATTTTTTTTTATCTCTTTGGGCATCAGACATGGTACACAGACTGAAATGGAAGTTTCTGGTTTCTTTGGAAAATCAATTATGTCAAAGGATGGTTTCCTAAAGCAGACACAGAGATACAGGTGAAGGGATATTTTGGTAAGGCAAACACATGAAAAGACATGTGATGATAAGAAGGAAAATAAATATAACCCAGAAGACAGTGGATGATCTAGATGGTATTGATATTCTTTAGTGGTCATCATTTGTCATGACTTCATAGTAACGCACCCAACACATCTGATGGTGTTCTGGTGGCTTCTTGCTGTTTCCTCAGATTCAGGCCAATTGGCAGAGTGATGCCAGCTTATATAGATTTATGTGAAATTTTGTTAAGACAGACTCATGTGGTGTTTTACTGAGGCAAGATCCATGGAAGGATATGTGATGTTTGGAGAGAGTATAAATAGGAACCAATGGAAAATGACAGGGTCGGGGGCTTGTATAGCTAGCTTTTCAATGCTTCATTGGTCTCGAGTCTTTGTCTTTGCTGATCTTCACTTTGTTGTGAGAGGCACACAGAGAACTTTTACTGATATCTCTGCTGGTCCTGTCACCCCTGTTGACTCATGCTGATTCAGCGGAGACCTGTCTGTTTCTGCACTGCTGGTTATATCCTGACAATACAGATTGGATTTACTCCAAAGAACTATTTCTAAACAGATCCACTTCCCCTGTATCCAAATAACTTTTCTTTCCCACTACCTCTGGTGGGTGGTAGACTAAAAGTTAAAGCATTTAATAGCCCTTATTAAATGTAGAGTTTGAAAACTTTAAGTCTACAACAGACATATATGCAGGCAAACACATAAAATAAGGTAAATCTTTAAGAAAAATAATTACAAATTAACAAAATTATCAAGACTGATTATTGTTAGAGGAGTCAGAATATCCCACATAATAGCATCTTCACCACTGGGGAGTGTATATCTATTGATTTGTTGGATATCATTCATAAGAAGTTGTTAACGTATCAGTCAATTAAGAAATTCTAAAATAATCTTGAACAATAAAACAACCTCTGTAGGTATCACCATCTCTGATTCGAAGCTCTACTACAGAGCTATAGTAGTCAAAAAAAACCACACATGGTATTGGCATAAAAACAAACACTTTGATCAATGGAATCGAATAAAGAAACCAGACATAATACCACACTCCTATAGACCTACTTGTGATTAAGAAGCCAGAAATACACATTGGAAAAAGGGCAGCATCTTAAAGACATGCTGATGATCAAACTGGAAGGCTCCATGTAGAAGAATACTAATAGATCCATATCTATCACTTTGCATAAAACACAAGTCCAAGTGGACCAAAAACTTCAACATAAATCCAGACATGCTGACCCTGATAAAAGATAAGATGGAGGATAGCCTTGAATGCATTGGTAAGGAGGACAACATTATGAACAGGATACCGATAACATAGGAATTAAGATCAACAATCGACAATTTGGCCCTCATGAAACTGAAAAGCTTTGGTAAGGCAACGGGACACTGGAATTGTAGAAAGTAGCAGACTACAGAGTGGTTTTTTTTTTTTTTTTTTTTTTTTTTTTACAGCTCTACATCTGATAGAGGACTGAAAACAAATATTAAAAAATAATAATCTAATTTAAGAATGGTATCATATATAAACAGATTTCTCTATAGAAGAAACTCAGATGACTGAGAAATACTTTTTAAAGGCTCAGCATCCATAGTCAATTGGGGAATGCACATAAAAACTACTTGGAGACCGCATCTTACACCCATCAAAATAGCTAAGCTGAATAGCACAAGTGACAGACAGCTCATGCTGGTGAGAATTTAGGGCAAGGGGAACACTGATTCATTGCTGGTGGGAGTGCAAACTTGTATAGCCACTATAGAAATCAACATGTTATTTCCTCAGAGAACTGGGAATAGTTCTACGAGAAGACATGGCTATATCACTACTGGGCACATACCCAAAGGATGCTCCACCATACCACATGAACAGTTGCTCAACTACATTCATAGCAGCTTTATAATAGCCAGAAACTGGAAACAACCAATATGACCCTCTATCAAAGAATGGTTGAAGAAAACATGGCATATTTACACAATAGTGTATCACTCTGCTATTTTAAAAAGTCATGAAATTTGCAGTCAAATGAATGGAACTAAAAAAAAAAATAATAATCCTCCTGAGCAAGGCAACCCAGACCCAGAAAGACAAACACTGTATGTACTCACATATATGTGGATATTAGCTGTTAAGTAAAGATAATCACACTACAATCCACAGACCCAGAGAGGCTAAGTAACAAGGAGGGCTCTAGAGGGAATACATAGATCTCCCTGGGAAAAAGAAATAGATTTTGCAGAGAGATGCAGAGGAATGGAGATAGGAGGAATCAGGTAGGGCTGGATGGAAGGAGAGAGTACATGGAGAAACGACTGGAAATGGAGAAGTTTAGAGGGAACAAAGTAAAACCCCCACTTTGTAGTGGGAACTTCCTGGAACCAATGAGGGTGAGCCTTGTGAGGACTCGTGTAATGGGAGGATATAGAGCCAAAACCGACCATCTTTGGTAACCCGGCTAGGCTCCCAGTGGTGGTACTGGGACACAAACCCAGGCACAAAATTTTTTGACCTACAGTCTGTTCTGCCTGTGAGATATATTGGGGGCAATGGTGGCCCAGTGCTTGTGGGAGTCACCAGCCAATGACTAATGTAACTTGAGGCTCATGGCATGTGAAGATGCCCATGTTAGATACTGCCAAGAACTGGAAGCCAGATGACACAGAGACCTAGGGTAGAACCAAGCACAACTGACAAACAAACAAACAACAAAAGTCAACAAAATGATATTCTGCTATACTTACTCATAGACTGGGGCCTAGGATAATCATCATCAGAGAGGTTTTATTCAGCAACTGATAGAAGCAGATTCAGAAACCCACAACCAAACTTTAGGCAGAGCTTGATTAACTCGTGGGAGCCAGAATGGCCAACGACACCAGAACACAGCCCACAGAATTATGAAAGCAGGGTTCACTTGGCTCATAAGACTCACAGAGACTGAAGAAGCAATCACAGAGCCTTCATGGGTCTTTAACAGATCTTCTGCATGTATATTGTGGTTGTTTAGCTTGGAGTTTTTGTGAGACTAACAGTAATTGTGTCCCTGACTATTTTGCCTACCCTTAGGACCCCTTTCCTCCTACTGAATTGTCTCATTCAGCCTTGATGTGAGGATTTGTGCTTAGTCTTATTGCATCTTGTTATGCCATGTTTGATTGATATCCCTGGGAAGAATGCTCTTATCTGAAAGGAAATGGATTAACAGTGGATCTGGTGAAGGGGTTAAAAGGTTCAAACAGGGGTGAGGGGTGATGGTAGAAAGAGTAGAGAGAAGGGAGGCTGTGGTAAGGATGTATTGTGTGAAAGAAGAATAAAAAAAGAAATGCTCAAACTTAACCCCAATAAAACTGTGTCCACTATAAATTCAAAAAGACTAAAACTGAACCTTCATGTTTGATCACATCAAAAATAACTGAAAAGTAGAAGAAACTAAATGGTAGCGAAATCACTGGACAATGGAGCCTGACAGAGGCATTAAAAGCCACAATCACTAATATTAAAATGTAAGAAATTTTACATTTTAAATTTAAGAAATCTTTAAATTACTGATAATATTCATTTCTCTTTTTAAAAAATCTTTTTAAATTATGTGTATGGCTGTTTTGCCTACATGTATGTACTGACAGTATGTGAATGCATGCCTGGTGCCCACATAGTCTATGAGGGTGCTAAATCCTCTAAAACTGGAATGATGGTTTTCTGTGAACAAGTGGATACTGGGAACCAAACTCAGGTCCTCTGCAAGAACAGGTGTTCCTAAGTGCTAAGACGTCTCTCCAGACCTATAAGTATACATCAGATGGTAGAATATGTAGTAGACTAAGAGTGAGGCAACAGAGGAGGTCACATAGCATCATGCTCTGGCCTTTGGATACATATGAGGACTTCCTCAAAACACCCTTGTGTATGTACCACCCACCACCACCAACATACACACACACACACACACAGAGAGAGGAGAGAGAGAGAGAGAGAGAGAGAGAGAGAGAGAGAGAGAGAGAGAGGAGAAAGGAATAAAAGGGGGGGATTAAAGGTATACAAATACCTGAGTAACACCAGCAGCATTGTCCTCTGTTACATGTTCATGCCTGATACACACACACACACACACACAGAGAGACACACACCAAAACCAAACAAACACAAATCCACTCTAGTCATCTAGTCTTGTCAAGTTTGCACAAACTGACCCATACCCTTCCCTTCTAGTTATGGGATCTTTGCTTTGCTCAACTCTGAGAAAGATCTTTCTGTTTCTGGAATATCTCCAGGAAACGTGTGTAAATGAACGAACTCGATCAATTTCTCCAATGGCCACCCCAGTAGGAGGAATTCCTTCCTGTGCTTCCATTTTTATTCTCGGAACACATGATGACAATGGGACAGACGTCTACAATCATACAGATGCAAATGCCCAGCGTGTTCCACAGCAGTAGGGAACACTGCACTGTCAGTAGCCAGATAGAATTCAACTAGAGATGATTCTAAAGTTGGAGTGATGAAGTGAACCCTGGGATGTCACAGGGTAGGTAGCCAGACGGGACTCTCTGATCTTAGGAGACACTTGGAATACCTAGGGGGGAATTAGAAGGATGCAGAGAAAGGAGCAGCAGGATTGAGAGGATAGAAGAGGTGGAGGGGAAGAAGGAAGAGGACAGAGGAAGAGGAGGGAAGAAGGGGAGGAGAGGAAGAGGAAGAAGAGCACATAATTAAAACGTTCAAACACAGACAGTATCGACAAGTCAATTTACTTATGATGGAAACTTACACTGTATTATATTTTTAAATATTTGACTAGCCGCAGAGAAGAACAAGAGTCAGGATCTTTGTTTATATGAAATTCAAGAACACTGGCTTCCCAGTTAAAGGCAATGTCCAGATTACCTACCAAATCCAGAGTTGAGCCTCACAGAAACATTAATAGAATTTTTGCCATTTATTTAGTCTTGAAGAAAGAGTTGTGTTTATAATTTGAAGTTATCAAATGTTCTCTGCTAACACTGAGGGTAAGACTGGTTTCAAAATGTATGCTATTATAATATATAGATAAATCTATATATTAACATAATATGCAGATTAACATTTTCATCTAACACATTGCAAATCACTTTATGGAACATTCCTTTGAGAAATTAGTCTGAGCTGGGTGGTGGTGGTGGCGCACGCCTTTAATCCCAGCACTTGGG
>JANHMN010000005.1:79388388-79403540 GCA_030674055.1 Rhabdomys pumilio
TCTCTCTCTCTCTCTCTCTCTCTCTCTCTCTCTCTCTCTCTCTCTCTTTCTCTCTCTTCTTGTTTCTTTATTTTTTGGTGTGTATTAAGACTAAAGTGGAAAGTATTGCCATAGGTCATGTGTCCTGAATACCACTAAGTGAGATATAAATAAGCACAAAAGTAGCAAGTATCCTACTTCAGTGGAACTATTTGCAGAGATCAGAAATTCACCAGAAAATAGAGCTTTTAATTCTGAAGTCCCAGTTAAATTGAAATCATGTGTAACCTTCAGGAAAAAAAAGGGAATCCGACTAGATATACCCCCAAAAGGTACTCTTCAAATCTCAAGCAGTTCCCAGTGCAGAGTGGGGATTCAGTGTGTATTTCCAGCATTGATTATGATTTGAGTATTTTACCCACCTGAAATCCTGTTCTGTGGTTTTATTTAAACTGGTTGTCAGCATGGAATGACTTCTGCATTCTCTCCTGGAAGTGGGTGAATTTCCATGGTGAGCAATTCCTCTATATACAGTTTGCAAATCATTTTGGGAACCTTCCAAATGAAAGGCACTGTATAAATATACCCTCCCACCAGCAGCCAGCCAGCTTTCCACCGGGGATGCATTTGCATCGCTTATGTACATAGTGTTTCATTTGGGGCATTGCTTTTATTTTTATGACCATAAAAGAAATATTCACAGTATGAACAATAATGTAAACTGCATTCACAAAGATATATATTTGTGTATTTTTATGATTCAAAACTTAGAAATCTGAAAGAAAAGCAGCCATGGCATTTTTCTTTCCTGTTGCTGTTTGCTTTTTCATAGCATTCTTTATTATTTCCTAACTTTATGGTGGAATTTTGCTGAAATGCTCAAGTCTTTGTCTGTACCTCATTTGAGAATATGTGGTGGTGGGTTCAAATGAATGTTGCTGGCAAAACGCCTGAAAATAAAGGGCACTTGATTGTGCATTTATTCACGTGTGCACCTTTTTGTGCATGGAGGCTGCTTTAAGGAGCAAAAGAGAAAAGGAAGCAACCTCAGGTATAAAATATCTTCTAAGTAACTTAGCATGATAATGGTGACTTTCACAGGTTTGAAGAGATGTATTTTAGTCTTCATAACAAAAGGGGGGTTGATTTCATCCTGCATTAGTGGGGAGTTAGAGTGTGAATTCCTATCATACAGAAAAAGCTTATTGAACTTTGAAATAAGGTGCCAAGAGAGTTAAAACATCTGCAAACTGTGTCATTATTTACATAAAATACATACACACAAAAATTGAACTGAATTATAACTAAATTTATAAATTAGCCTAATTAATTAAATGTGAACTGAGTAAGATAATCCAGTCTAAACATATTTCTAGCTTTGAGGAGCTCCTTTGACTATGTAGAGTAATTTTATATAATACACTTCTAAAAGGGGGGCTTAATAAAACTTTTCGCCACATCACTGTGGCATGATATAAAGAGTAGAAAATTACACTTCAGATATCAGTAGGTATAGAATCAATAAAGATTTGCATTCTTTTCCACTGCTCACTATTTTCTACCATAGACAATTAGCTTGGCTTTTCTCACTCATTGCCACTAAAACAGTAAGTGTAATGTTTTAAACCTCAGTTATAATATATTAATATAAAAAAAGTAGCTCACTCAGTTTATTTTGGGGGGCTTTGCTGAGAAAGTAGATTTTCTGTAGTCTCCTCAATCACAATGCTATTTTACCTAAACTCTACTTTCATAATTCTAGCAATGCTAAACTTTGTTTGATTAGTCTGTCATAAAGTATCTTAATGTTCCTTTTCCTTATTATCAGAAAATAAACCAGCATATTTTCTTCCACTGAGAAAATCTAAAAGGATGGATAAATCTGCAGCCAGTCTTTACTACAAACCCCATAATGCTTTGCATTATAGCCTACGAATCCCATATTGCAGCACCAAACTTACTGTTAACTATCCTGTTACTGGCAAAAAGAACATTTGAGAACTGTGTAATATACAGGTACTCTACTCAAATAGTAAATTACTTTTTCTGTATTTGAGAGTTCCATTGGTAAAATAAAATAAAAACCTTTATGGGTATGCATGCTATGCATACTATTACCCCATTCTGAATACATCATCACAACGTATCAAGGCATATGCTTTTTATGTCAAAGTAAGTTTTAAAGGGAATATCTATGTTACACTATGTTAGCCTTGGACTCATTGTGTAGCTCAAGCTACTTTGGAATTTGTATCCTCTTGCCTCAGTCTCCTGCATGCTCAAAGTTTAAACATGTTCTACCACACCTGACTTAAAGTACTCTTTTTAACATCCATGGGTCCAGGGTTTGTTTCAACCCCAGTGTAAAGAGAGGTCAGTTTTTTCCATATTTTAAAATAAAATCTTAATATATTGTTTAATGCTCCAAACATTTGCAAATAAGAATTCAGTGAAGTAATTAAATTTCTTAATTAGATGCACCTTGCAGCTGCTGGTAGTCTTAATTGGCAATAATGCAGCTACATTTTGTTCTGACACATATCTTCAGAAGAGTTAGAGAACTGAAGGGAGGCAAGAGGAAAATGTTCCCACACAGTTCAAGACAGTTCGCACAAAGAGGATCCCATGGCAACAAACAGTGAGGCCCACAGTTGGCTCTGTAAGATCCAGGAATAGACAATGCTTCACCTCGGATTCAAACAAACATTTCCCTTTCTTGAATTGAAGAGAAAGCTTTTTTAAAATCATCTATTTCCATAGGATTCAAATGGTCCAACATTCACCTATGTCTTTAAAGCACTTACTCAAGTTTCCTGATTGCTTTCTGTAGCCTATCTCAAGGTAAATTTATGTTGTGCTCTCTGTGGGTAACAAACTGACTTGTAAAAACATTGCAAATACGGGGTGGGAATGATCTCTCATGTGGACCTCAGCCCCACCTTGGCCACAGGTCCTTTTACAAACAAAGAAATTGATGTCATGAGAGATTAGTGATTCCTATGAAAAAATTATGCCAAGGTAGAAGTAGAATTTATCTGAGATCTGAGCCTATGGTCTAAGATTTCTACTTCTAAACTTTGCTTGAGGCAACTAAGTGTGTTAATTGTACCTCCTCCAGTACATTGGGAGTCCTTAAGTGGGTCAGCAAAAGGACTGAGCAACAAGATATAGTAAAATGGATCATTCACTAGAAGGGAGTGGTGGCATTCTCTCTTCCTATTTTGCCTTTAGATTTTTCCATTGTAGCTTGTAGGTAGGAAGAGAGCTGCATGAACACCAGAGGTTAACCTGGGTTAAATCCTTCAGAAATACCATGTACGTCTTGAACATGCACTAGTATTTAGCACATCTTCCCTTGCCTTACATTATAACCCCAGTTTAGTGGACATTCCATCAAAATATAGATTTACTTCCCTTTTCTGTCTCCCAATTCTCAGTCATCTCACTTGTGCTCTGACTCTGTATACCTTTCAATTAATTACCCATTTCATCTACTTTTTCAAGTATTTAATCTCCCTCCAATTTGTACTTTATTCACTAAATTACATGAAGATATAGTTCTCAAGGTTTAGGGTTGTTTTTCCTGTTTACTTTTCTACCATTGGTGTATCTTGTGAAGTCTACCAGTTAAAAAGCTTGAGGAAAACCTTATTCAGCAAGTTAAGGTTTTCAGACTTGGCATTGCAGGGGGCGGAGCTTGGGAAAAACTGAAGTTTGGGGAGAGGGAGGAAGGGTGACAGAAAAGCATTTATCTATGCTCTTCCCCACTTTACTCCATTATCAGAACCTAACGCTGTGGCTGCAGTGTAAAATATGCGCACTTCTCCAGGGGCTTGCTACTTTAAGTGCAGTATGCAGTCTGACAGCATTATTATAGTGCACGGACCAGCTTATTAGAGACTTAGGCTCTCAGGCCTCACATTGCATCTACAGAATGAAAGTGCATGCATTAAAGTCTTGGAATCACAGAATTAAGAGTTTCATAACATCTCAAGGTAAAAGGCAAGGCACTTTAAAGTAAGTAACTCCCCGTTTATCTACAAGTATCTATCTACTTTTGTCCCTCATCCCTCAACACAAATCCGTTTCAAAAAACTGCAGCGAACTCTCAAGACGTACAGGAATCTTTACTGCTTAGGAAGAGGATGCACTTTCAATTCTGTCCTGTCAACTCTCTTCCCACTCCCCCTACTGTCATCCCCGCCCCCTCTCTTCAAGGGGAACCCACCGCAAGCATTCTTTCCCCAAAGTCCATTCTCTCTGGGAAGATTTTGCTTTTCCCCAAACCGAGGGAGCTCCTGCTGGGAGGGTAACTGCTGGAAGGATTTCCAGTTTACATACCAATACAGAGAGAAACACTTTGCAAAAACTGCCCTTTAGGTAAGATTATCACCTTGCCACCTGACACCCTGAGCTCTGTTTTTATGCCACCCCCTTTTTTAAAATGGAAGAGAGAGAGAGAGAAAGAGAGAGAGAGAGAGAGAGAGAGAGAGAGAGAGAGAGAGAGAGAGATCGGTCTAAAGCTATAATAAATCTTCAAAAAGAAAAGACGAAAGGAGGTTATTATGCTTGTGTCAGATCAGGCATCGCTCCTGTATACCTTTCAGCTGCCTAGAAAAAATGGAATCACAGTTCTACATGGCTAATGCAAGCCTGGGTAAACGTCCAATTGGCTGGGCCACTTTTGCCTGGAAGGACGGATTCCCATTATTCCTTCCAGGGTCCTTGCCGAAAGATTCCCATGCTACCATCCTTCCTCTTCGGGTCTTCTGAAAACTAAAACTCGCAAAGCGGTGGCTGTCTGTGGATTGGCTAGTACTAAAATATCCATTGGGTGGCAGTAATACTATCCTCTTTATGACTTGCTGCAAACCAGAGAATGCATTCAATCAAATGAACCGATCTTGTAGAAACACTGGAATCATTTATGCATTGCAGTTTCTCTTTCTTGTTTTCGCTCCTTCTTCCCTGGGATATTTTGAGTGGATTCTGGCTATTAATCAAGATCTCGTGCTGTTCGTGGTTTGCTTGTCGTTTTCGCTCAGGATTAGCATCATTCAAGATAAACGCAAAGCTGCTTCCCCCCACCCACTCTCTTTTGAAAAATCATTTTTGGGGTCTGCTGAAGAGAGCTAGGACCCAGGAGACACCTTCCCAAACAGCAGGGGTTGTGTGCTTTCACATAGCAGTACTGTACAAGGAAAACCCCGTCGGATCTGTTATTGCGGGATACTTGTGAAATACACATAGGATTCTTTCTTATGGCTGCATCCCGGATCTGGAAATTTTACTTGGGGACCAGGAAGATTTGAAAAGCTACATGTATCCAGAAGATTTGCAATCAAGACTCCGATTCTTGTCATAGAGCTCACAGACTTATTCACTTATCGTCCGATTTCTTTCCTTCTTAAAAAAATTCAAAACAAAACAAAACACGTTTAAAAAAATTTCTCCCTCTTTTTCTGATCGCTCCTTCTTCAGTCTCTCATTTTTTATTCTGCCTCTTCTTTTTTTTCTTCCTAGTCTTTTTTTTTCCTCTTCCTTGCTCTGCACCTGGATTGTATCGTCACTAAACAATCGGGCACTTTGAGAACTCACTGGCGACAGTCTTGTAGGGAAGATCTGTATGGAATTATCTGCTTTGATGGTGAACTTGGCGTTTGTGAATGGGGACCTTGTTCACAATATTAATTGCTAGCAAAAACAAGAAAAAGAACACAGGAGTAAAACGTGGATTTTTCTGAATACGCATTGTGATGACCAGCAATTACCTTACCGGCTGATATCCAGAGGAGAATAATTTGGAAGACTGTTGTGGGTAAGGTCATTTTTATATCTAGACCCATCAGTGGCATGAGCAAACTTGGGCGTCTGTAATGAGAATGGGTGACTTGGATGATTGCTGCATCGCATTGATGGCTGTGATGTGGCCGTTATTGGCACTGAATGGAATAACTGCAGTTGGGTGTGTGTGTGTGTGTGTGTGTGTGTGTGTGTGTGTGTGTGTGCATTCCGAGTAAAACTGGAAATAAATCAAAGAATCACTCGCTCCCCAATTATTTTTGTGTAGAAGAGAGTCTTGGATTAATTCTGGATAGGCACTCTTTGTTTGGATGCAATATTTGTGGTTCCTGTGTTCTGGAAGGATAGCAGCGGTAAAAGGAGCACTTACTGAAGAGCCCCTTTCAAATGAAATGAGCTACTCTTTCTTCTTTAAAAGAAATGTTTTCAACTCAGTGCAGCATTCTGCTGCATTTCCCAGCCGCAATGGGACCAGGGATATCCCACTTGTCAAGTTCCTAAACTTTAAGGTGATAATCATTGTTAATTGTTCTTCAGGCTGTGGTTCTTGGGGATTATTAAGTGCCGTGTACTACTTTTCTATCTATTCTGGTAGACTATTATTCAGAGTGAAAAAAGAAAGGACTGAAATTGATGAGTAAAATAGAGAATAATAGAGCAATATTATCTTAAATATCACCATCGTGCATTCTTTCCTAAGTTCGATTGTCCAATAATATAATTATTTACCCAATACCCTAAATAGCTCAAGCTACGACCCACGTGCAGGGAAGTCAAAGGTCTGGAAGTGGAGATGATCCTTTTATTGCAATGCAGCTAGCTTGGGAAATGCAGTCAATTACACCCCTCTCTTAACCTTAAGTTAAAGACGTGTTTTATCTGTTATTTTACCCTTTAGCTAAAAAGTTAGAGACTACAGCACTCAAAATTCTTAAGCATATTCTGCCTGGGAAATGGGATAAAAAATCGATATTGATGACGTGGTTCGGTGCACTGTACTGCAATGCTTTAAGTCCCATGTTCAGTACCTATGATGAGAGAATGGAGCATTTGCATGTGTTATAAATCTCACCTGGTAGATTGATCTGAAGGGGAGGGGAGAAGATATGTGCATATGTAGGAAGATGGATGGAAGTCGTGCATAATCGGTGATTATGTAACTTCATTACATCAGTGAGCTTCAGTCAACGATAGTGAGATGGAATGATTGTATAGCGAGAGCCTCCATCACCCTGCTAACTTTTGAAGCCTTGTAACAGTTAACAGAGGAGGAGGGCAGACAGAGATTAGCTCTGAGGGTCCTGTAAACCTTGATCTCTGCGGCGAATTTAACATGAGTTTTCTCACAGTGAGTTTCACAGGGCTAGCAGATCATGTAAGCTTTAGGGCTGGATGGGAGCAATTTTAACCAACCACACCCGTGGAGAGTCAAAATGTGTCTGCAATGTTTCACAAGTGCCCCATTGAGTCTTTGGGGCTGATGCTTCCAGCCAAGGTCATAGATCTTTTCCCTATGGTTGAAATATGTGACCTCAACTGTGTGGAAAGTTAAATCCACTGAAATGACTGAGAAAGACTGAAGGGAAGGATCACTTAGTGTCCCCTCTTGCATTTTTTTCCTGGTAGAGCTTGATGCAGATTTCAGTCTGGAGGTTCCCTCATAAAAAAATGATGATTGCTTCCACAGTGTGTCAGAAATGAGTGCTTCTTACCTTTATCTTTGCCATGACAACCTCTTTCTGGGCCATTTTAACCCTCAGGGAAAAAGAAGTAAAAATCTTTAAAGGTAACAGTATCTTGTTAAATTAAAAAACAACAGCCCACAATGGTTTCTAATGCATTCTTAGCACAAATCCTAGAAATCAAGAGCAATCTGTTTTCAAGTTTTACTTAATGAATACCTTAAAAGACATGTTACTGTCGTTGGAGACTTTCACCATGAGATGAGATAAGTGCACTCTGTTCACTGTACAGAGGAGGGAACACTGCAGAATAAAATGTCATTATTCTTCATGCTTTATTTGGAACTGTGCTTTTTTGGGGGGAGCAGATGCACATCAGCTTCTTAGGCCTTTCACTATTTCAGCATTTAGCCCCCCACACCCTCCAGTAGATCACACACACACACACACACACACACACACACACACACACAAGCTGCTGACATTCTAATCCTGGCCATTCAAATTTTATCTAGTTCCAATTTTTTCACTTTATTTATATTGCAAGAATGGATAAAAGACTTTCTGTCAGAGTACTGAGATGATTTTTTTCTGTTTTTGTTTAATTTCTTGCATTTCATTTATAAAAAGTCCTACGGAGTTGGGGGCAGGATTTAGAGACTCCCTAAGTTAACTTTGAAAAGATTTGCTCACCTAGAATCAGATGGTGGGATTGTGGAATGAAATTTTGAGGTCTGATATTTGAGGTGACTTTCTTATTTCTGCAGGACATGCCCAAACATTGATATATTGTGCCAGTGAATTTGGAGGTTTGGTGTTCATATTGTGTAGGAAATTGAATGTGAAGTTAACTCCTGATTTCTTCCTTCAGGGGTCAGGGTAACACTACAGCTGCTTCCAGGCTGTTAGTCTCCAACTACGTGCAGAAAATCAGCCTGCAATGAATTTTTTCCCTATATCCTCAATTTTCACATTGTATAAAGGACTTCCTCAGTTGTTTTCTGACTGACACTACACATATGTTACCCAACAGGGCATCCTCTGGATGTTTTCTAATTCTAATAGAGGATGGAAATAAATATAGATGGGAAAGAAGTCTGTTTTAAAAGGTACTGTGCATGAAACCAGTACATCCATGTAATTGCTACCTATTCGCTTAAAGACTACATATACTCACATCAGGACAGATAGTTTCAGACATTTTAATGGCTACTTATAACCTGTTACTTTCTTTAAAAAGATTATGTAATGAAGTCACTTCATAGCTTTTATCTTAAGTATCCTACAAATCAATAATAAGCAGCTTTGATTAACAAGAAAGGATTTAAACATGAAATCAGCGAGTGATGTAAAATATAATGTATAGTTTTCTATTTTATTGCATTTTTAAAAGATAAAGTCATGTACTCTATTGCCTTAAGCTCAATTGTACTTATATTAGGGAATATTTTAAAAAAACTGCCATTTATGTTGTAAATATGTAAGCTACTGACTTCTTTCCTGATAAATTACTTCTGTAAAATTGAGAGATTTAGCAAAAACAATCACAATATTCCCAGAAATGCAGAAATTTAAATGACATTTTTATTGCAGTGTATGTGAACAAATCAATGTTATTTTAAACAGAATGATGCATAAAGCATTTTCTAGGACTGAACTTTGAAAATGAAGATTTATATTTTGGAATCTTTTAGTATGTTGTGTATTCATTGCAAGGTTTTGTATATTCATATGATTACATTATATATGATTTTGAGAGATCTCATGCTTTCATAAGGAAGGCTGTTTTATAATTTTAAAGAAGTATTGATTTGTAAGATTTAAAGGTAGTAAGTTCTCTGGTGATCCTGAAATAATGCAACAGAATAATCATTTTACTATCTTAGCTATAGATCAGGACATGTCAGCATTTTAATTCCAATCCAATTTTCATTAGTCATATCAGGAAGCTCAAAGCAGAAGGAATCAGGTTTTCTATCCAGTCACTGTAGGACACTGGGCTGGCTCAGGCTCCCTGACTTGTATTTTAGCCTTTGTTACTTAGCACACTTGTAACCTCTGAACTACGTTCAACCTGCAAGACATTCTGAGAACCATAAAAAAAATATAACAATTACATGTTGCTCAGAGAAAAGGAGATGGGGAGGCAGTGTGTATCCAAGTTCTTGCACTATGCTGTACATTAGAAAGATACAAAGATATCAGTCAGAATTCCTCTATCTTATGAATTTTTTCAGAATGTATTTTTCATGTTCTAATTGTAAATCTTTATAGACAACTTCTAGTATTTATTACAGTTAGCTGGGAGGCAATATCATTTATCGGGTAAGCAACAGAGTTGCATGAAAAGCTTTTGATACAAGGTTTCATTCACCACTCAGTTTTGTTTTTCAGGGATACTCATATAGGAATATAGTTGTCTTAAGTAATTAAAAATAGTTGCATTTGAATTATATTTAAAAGGATTTTGTACAGATAATACAAGAAGATAGTCCTACCCCCCCCCCAACTTAATGCCCCTGAGTATTTAGGATCTGTTTTTGGATAGAGGATTACAGAAACAAATGCTTACAAACAAACTTGATGTGACCACTTGAATTAGGTCAATTGACCTCAAAGCTACTCTCAAGCAGCGTTTTATTTACCAAAGTATATGGACTTGAGTATCCAGAGTAATAGAGAAGATGAGAATGCAAAGACACCAGTACTGTTTGCAATTTTCTAGTTGCAATAATTACTAACGTTCTTTAGGGGGAGGCAATCCCCCATGTGTCACTGTTAAAGCTGCATTTCTTTAATGCTTACATTTTAACATAAACACATTTGCATGCATGAGAAAGACGTAGTTCATTATCCGAGTTTCTGTATATGGTTTACGTGGATGACTAAATAGGCTAAGAAGTAAGGTTTTAAGTTTTGTTTAAGATAGAATTGCAAACTGTAAAATTAATCCTGTAAAAAATAAATTAATGTTCATGAACTTAAAAAATGCTTGTGTTAAAATATAAACTCCTCTGAGTTCCAAGTCTCTTGATCTTTATGTTAAAGTTCCTCAATACTTCTTTATATTTGATAATTTTGTCATATATATTTATTCCACTTTGTTGATACCTATAAATATCAAGTATCTTCTTGCTATTCTATATTTTAAAATATATATCTCTGTGTCATGGAAATACTTTAGTTAAGAACCATTATATTTAAAAAAGAATAGCATAGTAATATAAATAGGCTTGTTTATTTGACAAATTCAGTTAATCACCTTACAAATATGCTTTTAATTTTCACCCAGAGAATGCCACCCTGGAGTGTCTTACAATGCATATAGCATACCATTACAGGCCTCCACATGGCTCAATGGACATACCCCTTGCTGCTTAGCCTGGCCATTGGCTCAGGATGACAAATCCTCAGTTGGCATGCTTTTTTGGTTCTGCTGTGCAAAATTCCTAATCAAGTGCCAAAACCCTAAGATTCCTAAGGCTTGTAACTATGGAAAAGGGATGACTGAGTGGCTTAGTATTGCCTCCCAATCATATAATCTGAAATTGTCAAACAGTGAGCTGAGGATGAAGCAAAAGGAAGGAGCAAAGCTCTTTAATATTTTACTTCCAAACATTTGTTTGTTGTTGTTTAATGTAACCATTAAAAGAATCATTTTCATGGCAAAAATATTCAAAAGGTTTGTTATAATTAATTGCATGTACAGACAGATAGACACCCACCCACTCTCCCCACACATACTACTTTAAATAACATTAAATGAACAATTTTGTTCCTACTTAAATTTGAGAGTAAAATTAAACAGTATTTTACCATACTAAACCAAGTTATAGTGTGGAGTTTGAATTAACTGAAAAAATGAAAATAGATTATACACTTTCAATCTTCTTGTAAGAGTGTTACCTATGTGTTTTATACTTCACCTATATTATAATAAATAAGCATATAAAAAAAGTGCTCATAGACATTCATCTTCTACTGGCTTGGTTAAAATTAATTACTTGATACATTCTTATCTATGAATACATATGATAACCATTATGTTTGTACAGTGATCATCATGAACTAATATATTAATTTAAGTAAAAATAATGTTAGTTGGATGCTGGAGAGATGACTCAGCAGTTAAGAACATTGGGTTCTTTTCCAGAGAAACTGAGTTTAGTTCCCAGCCTCCACATAGTGGCACATAACTTTAATTCCATTTCCAAAATATCTGATGCCTTTTTCTCCAGTCACCAGGCACACACATGGTGCACAGACATACAAGCAGTCAAAAGATCTCCAGACATAGAGTTACATGAAATTTAAAATGTTAATTTAAAAAATGTTGGAAGGCCATTTAATCAGTTTTACCTTCAGTATCACTTGATAAAAATGTATAATAACAATACATATTCTTTAAGATAAATGTATATACAACTGAATTTAAAAATATCTTCAAAATGCATTATCTGTGTATAAACTTTAATGTAGAATATAAATTCTAGAGTACAATAAATAAAATGTCCATATGTTCAGAGCCAAAATATTTAGCATTGCAAACATTTCATCTACACATGAACCATGTTTATCAAATGTTGAAAGGGAAAACTAAGCTTTTGCTGTGTAGTTCTTGCATCTACACAATAAAGTTTCTTGGTACATGAGCTTTGGAGTGTAGAACCTCCTGAAGTTCCACCTTTAGCAAAATGATTTTCACATTTATTCTTCAAAGGTTATCCTAAAATCATTATGTATCATAAAATAATAACTTTTCAAGAGATTGTCTTGCTGCCACAATAAAATTAATTTTAATAAATATAACCGGAAGTAACTAAGGAAGAGTCAAAAGACTCTAATGTAATTGTGCAAAGTGTATGAGTAAAAGATGTTCAATTATGTCTTTTAGATAAGAATATTGTGAGCTAGTGAAATGAAATTGAGTCTCCAAGATCTTGTAGTTTGTTAGTCATCCTATTAACTATGATTCTGATTTCCTGATAAGGTGTAAAAAAAATTGGGTATTTTATTTTATTTTATTTTATTTTATTTATATTACAACATATCCTGACATACCATATTGTCTTCTTAGTTCAGAGTAATGCTATTTCTTTTCTTTGTTAACTTTACTAAATCTAATACTTTGGACTCTAGCTCACTTTATTGACTTGTGATCACTTTCCTACTGCCCCACTTGTATTATACGGACTGAAATCTCATTTTCTTTATGCACATTGTACTACTCTTGACATTATTTGATGTCTGTGGACATCATGCAAGGGAAGAGTTAGGAAAAAATAGGTCACTGGTGAGTCTCCTTGCTTTAACTGAACAGTTCTTTCTGCAGTAGTTGTATGTCTCTTCTCATGCAGAGAATTGCTTTTGTATAGAATTCTTCCCTTTTTGTCAAAAAGTGACCCAGAAATGACTTTTGTAAACATTTCACTCTCTGGCCTTTAGGGTAGTCTGCCTTGTCTCTATATTGTATGCTGCCTGCTTAAATCAAAGGCAGTCTACTAATGACCCCTTTCAAAATATATTTTAGTCACTTATTCTACTATAAAGACATAGAATCTCTTTTTAAATGTCTCCACTAATAGGATCATTTACTCTTCTTACATAGTCAGCAATGAAGTAATTTTGAGAAAGAAAAGAGAAAAGCATTCCTGGAGCTTGCTAACCTGTAAAAACATAACTACTATCTGAAAGACTAACAGTTGATAGATCAGGCAATCTAGCGCCTATGAATTTTCCATGTGGATTAATTATATTTACAGATTCTAGTGACTAGACTGAGACCTCTGTATACACAAACATATACAAACCTGTTCATTTTAAATTGTGATTAAAAGGAAATAACAAAATTCTCTCCCCTTTTCTTTCCTTCCAACATCTCCTGTGTCCCCTACCTTCAACCCCTTCCACATCTTTCCTCTTGCTCCCTTTCCAAGTCATGGTATCTTTTTCTTTGATTATTATTATTACACACACACACACACACACACACACAAATATATAAATAAAGCCTTTAAAATGCATTTAGTGTTTGTATGTGCGTGATTTCAAGGCTAGTTACTTAGTATTGTGTATCCAATTAGAGACATTTTATTTTGTGTTAAGATATTTGGCATATGAACCCTGTTATTATGCTAAATTGAAAGATTTTAATGACAAGCTTCACTCCTTTGGATTGTAATAGTAACACAGAAAATACAATACTAGGCTTTTTTTCTTCACTCAAAGCTGCCTTCAGAGGATTTCATTTTAAATGATAAGGTATAGAGAAGACTGCAAAAATCATCTTTTCATTCAGTTAAGATGTTGCAGTGTACTCCAAACATACTACATAGGCAGCTGTACCTATTTTCCTGTGTGGAGTACTGACAACTGGCTAGAAACACTGATGTTTACAGCCTCACCATGAACTTTATTTCTGAAGAGACATAGCCAGGGGAAATAAACACAGCAGTATAAATGGGAAAGAGAAAGACTTCAAATGCTATCAAATATTTTGTGTAAACAAAGCTTCATGTAGCCAAGGGAGAAAATTTGAATGTAAAAAATGAATTTGATGGCTCTCAGTGTTTAGTTTTTGAATATCCCTGTTAAAGCTCCTAATTGTTCTCACCATGACAAAACTCCTGAATGGAACTCAAGAGGAACCCAGCTCCACAGTGTGCAGGATAAATTCACTGAGGGGATCTCTGGGGAGTTTAGACTGCTGCTCTTCCTTCTTGGGATATTCCTACAGGGCTCTTAATAACAGTCTCAGAGTCAGTTGCTTATGTCAGTGGGTGTGCCCTTCCCAATGACTGAATGGTTTAGTTTAGCTCCAGGGAGCAAGTGCCTGTCAGTCTCATATTTTTTGGTACCAGAATCATGTAGGAAATGTAATAGTATGCTAGTAAATAATTACACAATAATGGTTAAATATTTGCTAATTGCAAGCCAGTTTTAGATTTCTATTCTCCAAAATTTGTGCTGTATTGTAAGTTAAGACTAAAGTTTCCAATGTAGGAAAGAAAAATTGTAAAATAAAGGAGAGAGGATGAATAATATGTACTTTATTGCTTACAAATGGTACAGAAAGATGAAATTAGTGGCCTTTCCTCCTGCTTCCTTACTTCTGTCCTTTCATTTCCTTTTCTTTCACCCCAACCATAGTTATTTTAATATTTTAAATTATTTTTTAGACAGAGTGTTACTGTGCAGCTCATGCTAAATTTGAATAAGGAAACATCCTGCCTCAGTTTTCTGAATGCTTCAATTCTAGGTGTGTGTCTCCCCAGTCAGCTACCAACATAGCTATTTAAGTTAATTCAGTGTTCAGAGGCAAGATATACAAAAATGAGCAATGGCAGATGTCTGAGTCCAAAGATAGGTTAATCAAAGTTGTGACCATCCAACTTTGGGAAACACAACCATCCAGAACTGGAATTCAAGGCAATTTTCCAAACATACTTCCAAAAGTGTTACCAAGTACAGTGGAAATTTAGAAAAAAAGGCCAGACAGAACTCATGAATACAGAGAGTAATTAGGGGAGACATACAAAAGGAAACAAGCTTCATGTTAGACTTTGAATTAACTAATATTGGTATGGATGAGCTTTCACATTCCAAATATGGGGATATTAAACACACACAAGCACAGGCATACACACACACACACACACACACACACACACACACACACACACACACACA
>JANHMN010000005.1:79409218-79461725 GCA_030674055.1 Rhabdomys pumilio
ATATATATATATATATATATATATATATATATATATATATATATTCTCCTCTTGCTTTGCTTAGACCCTTAGACCTCTTGCCTAGGAAATGGTGTCACCCACAGTAGGCCCTCTAACATCAATTAGAAAACCAAGAGAGTCCCTCACAAACATGCCCACATTTGTCAACTTGATAAAGGCAGTTGTTCAAACAAGACTCTTTTATGTAATTCAAGGCTGTGTCAAATTGAGTGTTAACTAGATTACCTGACTTTCAGGACAGCAAAATGTCATGGTTTCATTTTGTGCTGTTTTCTGTCTCTTTTTCACTGCTTATGATTGTTTCCTTGGTCTTCTTTCACCTCTATGACTTCATGCACTATTGTCTCATGTTAATTACTCTGATGATTTTTGAGCATATATATTCAATAGCCTATTTTACACTTAAAAGTAAGTTGTTCAACCCAGGACTTCTCTTTAAAAATCGAGCTTGTTCACAGTTTCTTTATTTCAACCAATTTTAATTTTAGTTTTGCAGTCTTAATTACAAAAACCCTTGAAACCATCCATTGGTATGCCCCATATCTTGCACTCCAAACTCATTGTACTATCATCATTCCTTCAGAATGTAACCACTTTTCCCTGCCTATATTAGCATTATGCTTGTTGAAACCTTCTATCTATTTTCTAAATTGTAGGAACCTCTAATATGATCTCATGCTTCTGGCATTGGTCTGGAGAGGCTGCTCTGACAGAGATTCTTGGTCCCATGAAGGATGAACACCTAGTGGGGGGGAATTCGAGGGTGGGGATGTGGGAGTGGGGGGTAGGTGGGAGCATATCCTCATAGAAGCATGAACATGAGGAGGGGGGATGAGATAGGAGGTTCCTGGGTGGTGGGTGTAAGGGGGGTAAAGGGGATTAAATCTGAAATGTAAATATAATAATATCCAATAAAAATAAATTTTAAATAAGGAAGCCAAATCCTGCCACTATACCATTCATAGGCTTACAGAGCTTGGCTTATGATATTTCTTGAAGTGAAAGCAAAATTCTTATAATTGCCTATATTGGCTTCCATTTCTTGACTTCATTTTTCTAGCTCATTGAAGTTTTTTTCACTTTCTGACTTCTCCCTGGCCTCAGTTAGCCATTTTTTGAAGATGGCAGGAAAGTTATTGACTTGGAACCTTTGTATTGTCAGTCATCACTGTTTGAAACAGCATTTCCTTGTAATCTGATGACTACCAAATTTTTTGTCATGTCTGCTGACTTTTGGAGTTTCTGGCTAGCCCACCTTTTAGTCTCAGATCCAGAGAGAGAAGTTATATTTAAAACCAAGTTGAATGGTCACAGATACCCAACAACCCAAGGCTAAAATTTGACTCCCACAGACAGGCAGGCACACATGTGCACATGCACCTGTACATGCATTAATCTATCAATATGAGAATATGCTCACTTGCCCAGACATGCACACATATACACAAAATAAGTAAAAATGTAACGTATTGCAGAGTGAACACTTTCTTTTAAAAATAAACTTTCATTAACTCATACCACAAGAAGAGAATACGTGCCTGGAGTGTATGAAGCATATTTCATTAAATTATATTCCCCTAATATGAAGCTATATAAATACTCATCAGCCACAATAACTTACATGTCAGTAGAATAATTTGAGGCTGTTCTTTTTATTTTATACCAATTAAATTTCATATAAAATTTAAACATGTTTAATATTCTCTAATATGGATTAATCTCCAAACACCTCATGGTGATTTAGCAGATGATACTTTTCACTCTATTATAATAGATAACAAAGTCTCTCTTTCTTTCTTTCTTTCTTTCTTTCTTTCTTTCTTTCTTTCTTTCTTTTTCTTTCTATCTTGGTTTTTTATCTGGTGACAATTTAGATTATATGTCATATATGCCTTTTTTTGTCTTTTTGCTGTTTTGTAAGTAGAAAATGATAGTAATTTTTATGAAATGTTCTTTTTTGTATTACAAATGTAGATTTAGTATGTAAGTTTCAATAGAACACATTTATTTTTCTCCCATTATTTGTAAAAACCCTGAAAATAGTTACAGTGAAAGCCTTTTGTTAGTCAAAACAAAGAGCATTATTTCTAAACATTGAATGAATATTCCTTTTCTTTTTTACTGAATCATTAGTTTCCTACAGCAATACAAATTTTATTCTTTTGTTTTATTCATTCAATTTAGTATTTTCCAAAGAATTTACAAACATTTTACTTCTTGCCAAGCCTGACCTGATTAAAGTAGATAACTGGATATGCCCAAAGTTTTGATTCATGAACTATGATACAGAGATCCATGTTAACACTTTGCATTAAATCCCTATATACGTAAGTGTTTCAGTATGTGTGTGTTTATGGGTGTGTATGCATGTGAGTATGTATATTTATACAACTTTAACAGATTGATTCTAGAATTTACTGAAGAGCTAATTTACCACTAAATCTATCAGCATCTTTATTTGTTTTTTCCTTTTCTTGGGTGTCCATCCCGTGAAATCCTCATGAAATTTCTCTTCTCCAAGTTTCAAATATAATGATAATCATGTGTTCCCGCTAAACTTTATTAGTTTTTCTGAATAAAGGAGAAAAATGGAAGAAGGGGGGATAAGAGAATGAAAAACGCCTTTAAGTCCATGGACGTTACCAAAGATCTATCTAAATGTTGTAAGTTTTCTTCTAACTATTTTAGAAAGAATTACTTTTCCCCAACAGTTTTATTACCACTCATGTCTGCTTTACTTTGTTACTCCTCTGCTGCTTGTGGGTGGATGGAGTTTGACTATTTCAGAATAGTTACTAGTGGGTGGGTTCAAGAATCTCTAGTGGGTTGAGAAAAAAGCCATGTTTATATAGATAGTGATCCTTCTATTAAAATATCGAGTGAGTAATATTTAATAGCTGTATTTACCACGCACACAACAGAGTCCATCTGTACAGAAAATTCCAAAGTACTTTACATTCATGTACAGGACTGTGAGCAATTCTTATCCCCACAATTTATTTCTTGGTAGACAAGGATTCCCTCCTGAGGGCATGACATGGGCCTGGATGCCTATGGATATGAACAAATCTAAGATGCTATGAATCTGTCAAGACCTAGCTTTCCTACTGCAGCGGATCATAGCACACAGCTTTAGGGCCTTGTGTGTATTGCTTTGATGACAGATGTAATACCTTTAGGTTCACTGGCTTTAAAATGTGGATAGCGGGGGCAAAGGCACTCACATGATGTACTTAGCTGCCAAGTGAGTGCATTCACTATTTCGATTTGAAGTCCAGTTCTTTTTTATTTTAAATACAGAACTGGCAACAGCCAGGATGCCTTGTATATATAGAAAACTATATTAAATTTAGAGAACACTTTGTGCATGTCCATGATACTGATAATGATAAGCTTTTCAAAATGTAGCCGGTTTCAGCTGGTTGTTTTAGTAACAGAACAAAACAACAACAACAATCCACTTCATTTAATGTGATATTTGGATGATTTTGTATTATAAGTAGACATCATTGATTCACATTTTCTGTATGTTCTACCTGGAAAAACACTTGCATTAGTCTTTTGCACTTACCTTAATCTTCAGAGATTTAATGATCATTGATGTTCATGACTCACTTTACTACAACAATGCTATCATCAAAACATTAGGTTTGAGTAGCTACAAATGTACAACCCAATTATAATTTTTGCAAGTGGAGTCCCCAGAGTAAAATTACATATATTGTTTTGTAATTATCATTCTAAAATTCAATACTAGGACAATTAAGGTCTAAATGATTTGAGATACAGAGCCATTTTAAAAAGCACATTTTACTTTCATTTTATTGGCAAGTTTTAAGACTAAAATTTAAAAAGACCAAAAATGGACATAATTTAGATGTGCATTTTAATGAAGAAAGCAGAGAAAATGTGAAATCATTTTGAAAAAGGATACTTAGCATGATATAACTTCTATAAATGATGATTGCCCCCTACCCTGTTATTTAAAGAATGAAATAAAGTTACGTGTAATGGAAACTACTAAATTCAGGCTGACATTAAGATGCAGACATTTTAAATAAATGACATATTTTAATTTAAAAATTTGAATCTAATATAAAATGCAAATTGATGTAGCCCTTAATGTAGAAAAAGGGAAAAATGTCATGATTGAGTTTGGAGAAATTGTAACTTGGACAGATTTAGCCAGCTGCAATGATGAACAAGGCTTCCTTTATTATTGCTTCAAGAAAAGCTATTGAGTAAGTAGCACAAAGTAGCTACTTGAGTACATGAATATCCAATATCCCTTTGAGAGGCGTATTTGATTATAGATCTTCCATTTGCCATGTTGTTGTTTCTAACTCTCCAAGTGCCACAAAAAGACCCGAAGATCACTGTTGTTGTCGTTGTTGTTCTTTTTTGACCTATGGGTTGTATCACTGAAAACAGTTGTTATCTACTTAAAATGATCTTTAGCAATCTCTAGCTTCATACCTAATTTACTTGTTCCTTCATTTGAAATCGTCCCATGCATCTTTGGTACTTACATGATTCACTGTGAGAAGGTTAGAGACAAACTCCTCCCGCTCCTCTCTGACTTGTGCAAGATTTCTTTCTCAGCATCATTTCTCAATCTGGCTCAAACAAGTTCATGTTATTCCTATTCATACCCACAGACACACAACACACTTAGACTTCACTGATATGGGCTCCTACTACTTTTTGGCTTGGAAAACTCATAATCATTTTTTAATGATTATGAAAACTCATAATCAGATATCTGCTCTTTAAATTTTTCCTCAACTTTTCTGACAGAGCATTTTCCTCACCCTTATTTTTATCTTACCCAATCCCAATTATCAGAAATCATTCCTGAAAGAATGATTGTTTGCTATCATTATTTAGATTGTCTCTGTCACTGTTAGATTTGGAGCTTCATATGGACCAAGGTGCCATTTATTTATTTTAGAAAAATATCACCCCATCATACAGGGCTTAACATAACAAGGTCTCAAGGGGTAGTTGATTGGCTGGATGAGCAGATCTTCACTTGTGGATTTTGCTCAACCTACAGTTGTGGGTGCCAACTCAATACACAGAGTTGGAAACTGTTTGTAGCTCTGCCAGTCAGTTTTATGTTCTGCCAGCACATTCTTGGTAGTTGTACATTCCCCACTGATAGGATTTTTCCCAACAGTACTTGGCTTGATTACAATGTTCAATGTTTAAAAAAAAAATCTGATTTTCCCCCTCTCTCTACCCAACCTCATTCTCTCAGTTTTTGTACAGCAGGTTTCTGGAGCATCCTGTTGTTACCCATTCTCTCCTGTGTCTTACTCATCCAAGTAACTTTGTTATGAGAGGCTGGGAGGCTGGCCAGTTTCCATCATCTTGTTTCTGGTGATCCTGTATTACTTTAGGCATTTGAGTGGTGAACCTGGGCATGCTGCCACAACCAACAGTGAAGGTGAATGCATTGCAGTGCCAATAAGAACTAAAGCATGGAAATAAATCTATAAAGAATTGACTTTGTTACTGCTTTCTAGTAAAGGGGGAGATTATACATGTAAAACGCCTTAGTAGCAATGAGTTATATTGTATTACTTGTAGTTCTGGATGAACGAACACCAATACTATTCACCTTAACTGCTGTTTTAGCATGATGTTGATGCTAATGGACAATACTATGCAATTGTTGCAGTTCTTGCCCACTTTGGCTGAGGTTAGAAAATGGAATGGTATGTAGTACTACAGATCAAAGTTTTTCAAACTTGGATTACATATGGATCCCCTGGGAATTTTGATCCACTAGGTATGGGCTGACGCTGACATTCTGCATTACTAACAAGCTCCCAGAAGAGCTTACTTTGGACAGAGTGAACTCTTCAAAAGCAGTGCTGGCTAATGGGCATATTATTTTTTTATCGACCTATCTGTCTATCTGTCTATTATCTATCAATCTATCCATCTATATCTATCATTTATACATTTATCTGTCTGTCTATTGATCTATCTATCTATCTATCTATCTATCTATCTATCTATCTATCTATCAGCTATCTTGTTGCAACAATACCAGAGAAGGACAAAAGATGCCCCAATGCAAAGTGAATGAGCTGTTCCATCAGTGCTTCAAGTTAGTGCAGCCTATTACTGTGGTGGCCATATCCCTGGGTTACTGGTGCTTTTCCTCTTGCATGGCAAATGGAAGAAGTTGGTCTTGCTGAATAAATCACTTGGTAAAAATGATTTAATGCATCAAAATAGCAAAATACTCTTTTGAAGTTGATCATTTTAGCCGAAAAGGAAGTGAAGTTCGGTTACCAATGACTTAGGGCTGTGGTAATTTTCTATCAGGTTTCTTTTGCACTCAACTCTCCAAAAGGAGTAATATCAGAACTATCAATTGTATACATGCAGTTTGTGGTCACAGTGTGTTAGATGTCAGAGATACAAAAAGGTATTAAATATGCCTTCCCTGGAATATTCTGTAGTTAATTCTATCAAACAGACAGCTTTATTTTTGATGTCAGGGATTTTAATTTTATGCAAATTTCTAAAATACTTAATGAACTCATTCAACATATACTCCTATCATAAACTGTTACAAAATAAGTATAAGAATATTTTTTTTGGTAGCAGGGATTAAACCCAGGGCTTTACATATGTTAAGCAAGCCCTCTACTTATGAGCTATATATATTTTAAGTTCTTAATTTTTTGAGAGACCATATCATTCATGACAAAGCTGAAATTTGTCTTTAATTGACAGTCTTCTTGTTTTTTTCTCCTGAATCCAAGAATTGCTGTCATACTTGACCATACCTAGTTAACACTGTATATTTTAAACCTAACTCATAATTCCTGCTTATAATTAGTAGAGTTACAAGTGATGCTTTCAGGCCATCACCAGTCAGTATATTAGAGCTTCATAATTTCACTTTAAACAGAGTGTGACTTTGGGCTAAATGCTATATTAGCATACTTAATATCCTATTTGTCAATCAAATAAAGGGTATACAAGAGTTGTTTTTCTGTTCCCAGGTATACATTTGTATGCTTAATGGAAGGTCATCAGAGTGTACATGCAGCCATACTTGTTACAAGCATGCTTCTTAAAAGAGAAATGTGCAAAAGGATCAAAAAACTGTAATATTGGATACTATGTACTTAAAATCAAGAAAATTAAGCATATGTAATGTAGCTATTGAAAAAGTGCTACTAATGTTCTACATTTGCCCTGTCATCTTTCCTTTAAATAAAGTTTAATTAGAACACAACCATGTGTATTCATCTGTGAATTATCTGTGCCTGTAAGAAAATAACTGATGACTCATTAGCATTTTCAAAATATGTTTCTGATATTTCAGGGCAAAAATCAAAATGGTATCTTTCCAGTAACCAGCCATTTTCCTTTTCCTATTGCCAGCTTGCTCTTGCTTTGCAATGTAAATCAGACACATCCCTCCCATATCCATGTTCTACTTACTTTCCTAACATTCTTTCTTTCTAAACATTTGATTTGATTTTCTTTTGAGAGTACAGGTATACACACAAACATCAGGATTTTCTTAAAAATGAGTAGAGGAAGAAGAGCCTTAGTAGTGGACTCAGGGCCTTTTGGACAGAACACCTTAAATTTTAGTAGTCTAGATTTTGATCAGAAAGGCTGTGGCTAATGACTTTGGGTGTACATACTTACTTGGGTCTTCAAAACTTTACTCCACTCACTGGTCCATGGTAGGAATAAGTTTATAGCAAGGCAACTAAAGGTAAGCCAAGGGTCTCTTCTTCAATATAAGAATGGTTTTTACAAAGGAGTCTTCTTTAATTTGGAAGTAGAACAAGGTAACTATTAAGAAACTGGGTTCTATGGGGATTTGGGGGATTATTATGGGGATTTTGTTACATATGAATGGTAGAGAGTTATTCCAATGAGAGAAAATAGGATGAGCAGAGCCAGGGTGTTAATAAAACTTTAAATACTCAGAGAGGATGACTAGAACTTATGGATATATTATATACTTCCAAATACATACAACCTCACCTTGTCTTTGTAGCAAATCCTTAGGGTCAATATAGAAAATCTGTCCAATGAGAAAGAAATTAGGCCAATGAGAGAAAAATTAGGCCACATATCAGCTAAGAATTTAGAAACATGGATGCTCATTATAATGTCAATATTGTTAACAATAGAATAAGTTCCAGAGATTTCTCATGCCTGTTTGGAGGATGGAGCTATTCTATTTTATTTTTCTTGATTTTTGCTATGAAGCAGGGTCTTTCTCAGTAGCCCAGGCTGCTTTTCCCTCAGCTACCTTAGTGTTCAGATTCCACGCATGTACCACTATGAAAGGCTGTGGCTGTTCTAATTCTGTGTTTATTATTCTTAATGGTGTGGATTTTCTCTCTGTCAATAATAGTAATTTTTATATGGTATTAAAGTGTTGGAGTACAATTTTGGATGGAAGGAACTGAAGAATCAGCTCTAAGCTGAGAACCCATGCTCAGTATAGACAGCAGTTTATTCATATTGCCTTATTTTATTATTTTATTTTTACTTATTTTATACTTTATGGATATAAATGTTTGTCTACATATACGTGTGTTCACTATATGTGTGTCTGGTACTCTTGAAAGTCAGAAGAGGGTCTCAGATCCCCTGAAACTAGAGATACAGATGATTGTGAGTCACCATGTGGATGCTGGAAACATAACTTTGGTGGGTCCTTTGCAAGAGCAACAGGTGCTCTTAAAAAACCATTTCTCTCACACTCTAGTTGAGAAATATTAGGCTTAAACAAAGTAGCAATTAGTGGAAAAGTTGGAATTAGAAACTGACTTCTACAACTGTGGGCCTCCTGTAGTTTGTACTGTATGCTACATTTGATTAAGAGCAATGAAGTGTCACACATATTCAAGAAATCCTTTTAGGACTTAGAAATAGAATATAGCTAGACTAGTGTTTCTCAAAACTTATTAAAAACAAAAATGCCCTGGATTTGAACCTTGTGATTCAGGATGTTTTCATTGGGCCTGTGCAAATGCATTTGAAAAGAACCAGTGGAAATTTAGACAAAGATGATGGTTGTGATTCATTTCAAAAAGCAATGGAATACAATGTGTTTCTTCTTTTGAATGTAGCTCTTTGCTGAAGAGCTTTTGCTATGTAAAAGCCCATTTTATTTTATTTTTATTTCTCCTAAGACTGTAACTTTTTTAGTGCACCCATTTGACTTCCATATTCCTATCAAGTTCTACAGAGTGCTACTGTTTAAGACCAGAATTGGAGAGTCACCTGCTTCCCAAGGGGAAACGGCAGTTTTCTGACCTTATCTGATTTTATCATTGCCATGCTCTAACTCGCTGAGCTAACCAGCCAGTTTTGTTGGAACTCACCATGGAGACAGCTTAATTTTAACTCTGAGAGAACATGGGCTTTTCAACACAAGTTAAATATAGGCTGGCACAGAACATTACAGAAGCATTAGGTCCTCAGAAAATTCCTTTAGCTTCCAAACTTTGAGCTGCTGCTACTCATACACGACACTCATACATTCCTCTTGGTCACTCTTAGCTTTCTTTCTTCTTTTTATTACATAAATCGAGAAGGCAGAGCTTTTTCTACCAATATTAGAGGTAATCTCAGAGTATGTTTCTCTTAAATGATTATTTTGAAAATTAATGTTAGGTTGTCATACTGACTGTAAACTTTTGGTATTTGTGTTAACTTTGCTGAAAGTATTTCCCTTAAATTAATACGAAATACAATTTGTAATACATTATAAAAGATGTAAGTTTTAATTTGACAAAGTGGATGTATTTGGTGGTAAAACGAGTGCATAGTTTCATGTTATTTCTGGTGAGTTTGCACACACATAAAATGTTTTGGGTTGACATTTTATCAAACACATAATTTAAATGCTGAGACCTTTTCAAATAGTGAAATTAAAATAATACCTTATTCTTCTTTGTTGTAGGACTACTAGTTGGCAGTATGTTTGTACTTTTGAATAGAATACAGGATTTAGAAAATCCAAATGATTTTTTTTATTTTATTTTAACTTCATTATTAAGAACATAGAAGCAAACAGCATCACTCAATAATATTAACAAGACAATTTCAGGGAATGTCTATACAGTTAGAATAACCACTTGAAAATGTGGATTTTATACTTTCACTATCAAATATATTTTTGTATATTTATCTTCTACCATAAAACATGATAAACTAGAAAAACAGGTAGCTTTAATATTCTCTTTTGTGATTGAAGTTTCCAGTACCTACATTCAGTTCTTTACCTAATATTTATTACCTAATATCTAGCTTTTCTTGCAGAATTCTGTAAAGTGCAGAGAGAAACAGATGAACATTTAAAAATGTTAGCAATAATAACAATCTGGCAATATAGATTTGTGTCTCACAATAGCAATAAATTAATTAGGAAAAGGTCAATAATATGAAAACCCTAAGGTAACTTAAAAAATTAACCACTAATTTTATAAATTTTTAATGGATATTTCAAATAAATAGTTTATAAACGTTTTGGATATCAACATGCACATTAAGTTATTAGTCTATAAATAAAATAAGCATAATGAAAAAATTTAAACATAGCCTTATAAATAATGAACATGCTTTCAAGTTCTCATCAGGATGAAAAAGCCACAAACAGGTCCTTGTCCTGCTGAGTTTCTGTGTGAAGCCAATAGTTCATCTATCTTCTCAACAGCTTGAAGGTCAGACACTGAACATAGAGGTCACCCACAGATTTAATTCTCATTTATTTTTAATGATTTCTTTTATTTTTGAGATTATGATATAATTATATCATTTCCCCTCTGTACTCCCCCCACATATATCCTTCCTTGATCTCTTTCAAATCATTGCCTTTTTTCACTAGTTGTTGATATATATATATATATATATATATATATATTTCTTAATACATATATTTCTTAACTTTTAAAAATGATCTGCTTACACCTCTGAGTACCTCCATTTCTGTGAGATACAAGTCATTTCTACATTTAAAACATTGAAAGTATGGCAGGTTAACAATACCCATTAATCTACCCATATCATAATCTTTTAATAAAGGCAGAGAAAAAAAAAGTACAGTGGGACCGCTAGATGAGGCTTGTCTTCCTCTTGACTTCAAACTGCATTACACAATAGTTCAAATGTGTAAAACAATAGTGATGCCTGTAGATCTCTTTGAGGTCCTATTTATTTATGATTCTTTATTATTTTCAATCTTTCAGAAGTATATTTATTCTCCAGACTCCTTGTTTTTACTGTTCTAAAGGCATACACACCTTAGGAATTTGACAAGTTTACCCAGGAAATTTGAGTTGATTAATTATCATTTTATATAGAAGTGCATCGGACACATTAACACCCAGACAGATTAGCTTGTCATAAAATGAAGTTTAAGTGGTCTTATAAGATGGACTGCGCACAATCTTTATTGAAGATTGATCACCAACTTCCAGTCTGAATAGGTGTTTAACAAGTCAACAATTTGTCCTAGAACTTTGTACAGATCACAGAAACCTGGTTAATTTTCTATGTCATCAAATTTGCATTTTAAACTTCGTAGTCCAAAAGTTTAGCATATGCTAAATCTGTTCTCAGTAAATAGTTGTTGTTGATAAAGCCTGTTTGATAGACTCCCTCAGTTTTAAACAGTACTTAAATGTGTTCTTGATGTCAATTTGAACCTGAGAAACAACTAAATGTTCATACAAATGAACCAATATTTTCTATTTTCACATGTTAGTGGATTCCAATAATTTGCACATGAAAAAGGCAAGTTAGGGGAGAATTCCTTTCTGTTTTTCAAACTGCTCTACTAGCATTCTCAAGATGAAATGGCAGCTTAGACTCATGATTATCAGTTCTCTGTACATGTTGCTGTACCACCAGGATTTTTATCCCATTCTAACATCCAGTTTACTTGGGAAGCAACTCAAAAATTGTCAGATTCAGAAGTGGTTTATGTCACTCTCCCATGGATTTAACATCTTCATTTTCCCCTGAATTCTATAGGGATAGGGACACACTCCATGCTAGGACTCCAAGAATAGATGCTACTTTCCCAAACCTGTCTCTTCTGGTATATGAACCTGCTCATCTTTCTGAAGCATTTTAGTAGTACAGTTTCTGCAAACCTGACTTTATCAAGAATTTTTTTTATTTGCTTTGGAAATGAAGATGTTACTTCTTTGGGAAGAGTTACATCTTACTTGTTCTCGGTTTGGAATATATCACTATATCTGATCTTTCAAAGCTTTACTGATACATAATGGTTCTGATATAAAGTAATATGGTACTGTTTCTTACAAATATCTTGACTGGTGGAAGAAAATTGATTGAATATTTGGGTAAGTTAATATAGATAATGAATTATTAACTAAAGTTACTATTCAATATATGCTATGTGACATGACACACACAAACAATTGTATCAAAATATACATTAGTTTCCTATTAATCATCATTGCATAATACTGCAACATAATTTTTGTTTAATGTTACATTTCAATGAGCTGGCTAACAAGAGCCATTGTAATTATGCTAAGTCACTTTTTAATAAAGACCAAATTTAATTTTTAAATTAAAGTTCAAAGTTTGTTCGAGAATATAATTGTGAAAAGATTTTTAATATTTTATTTTATGTTCTGAAATGATACATTTAACATCAAATACTATACCTATTTAGAAACCATTTGGAGAACAAATTCCAAATAAAGCTAGTAAAATACTGTAGGAGTAGAACTAAGAGTGTAAATGATAAAGATGAGGGTGTTTACTGTGTAATCATAGCCCCATGGAAAATGCAAAGATTGCACTGGAGAGATGACTGAGAAGTAAAGAGCACTTGAAGGTTCTTCCACAGAACCTGAGTTCAGCTCTTGGAACCCACACAAGTTGCCTCACAGCCACCTGTAAATTCAGCTCCAGGAGATCTAGCTTCCTGTTCTGGCCTTCTCAGACATTGCACACAGGTATATGTACCCAGACTCACATAACTAAAAATAATAAAAACAAATCTTAAAAATAAGAGTGCAATGGAGTTGGCTGTACCATCTTTTCTTTAAAGGGAATTCTAGTTATGTGATTGTCTCATGGTGTACCAACTGAGATAGCCACTAGTGAGGTTAAAAAGAAATGCAACTTTCTCAATATTTAATTTTACTTACTTAGATGAAAGCATTATTTACTTGTTTTCATTAGATAAAATGGGTTACTTAAATGAATTCTTCATGGTTTTTGCCTTTTATATTATATACATGTTTAACCTTATATATGTAGGCCTGGAGAAGTAGTTTAGCACAACCATGAAGACCTAAAGTACAAGTTTCTAGAATGTATACAAAAACTCTGAAATGGCAGTTTGAAAATGTAATACTAATACTTTTTGGGGCAGAGACATTAGGATCCCTGGGACTTGCTAGTCAAGATCCATCTTTGTTGAGAAAACTTGTAATTTAAAAAAAAATTACTTATTTAATTTATTTATTATTTTTATTATTTACTGATTCACTTTACATCCCACTCACTCCTCCTGATCACCCCTCCCATAATCCTTCCCTGATTTCCCCTCCCCTTCTCCTCTGAGACACAGGAAGCTCCCTTGGTATTCCCCACCCTGACACGTCAAGTCTTTGTGAGGCTAGGCACATCCTTTCCCACTGAGGCAAAATATGGCAGCTAAGCTAGAAGAACATACTCTACACACAGGCAACATTTTTTGGGATAGCCCCTGCTCCAGTTGTTCTGGACCCTCATGAAGACCAAGCAGCACATATGCAACCTATGTGTGGGTAGGCATAGGTCTAGCCCATGTATCTTCTTTGGTTGGTGCTTCAGTTTCTGAGAGCCCCTAGTTGATTCTTTTGGTCTTCCTGTGGACTTCCTAACCCCTTAGGGTGTAATCCTTCCTCTTATTCTTTAGTACGAGTCCCCAAGCTCTATGTACTATTTGGCTGTGAGTGACTCCATCTAAATGGAACATCTCAGGAGGCAGCCATACTAGATTGCTGTCTGCAAGTATAACAGAGTACCATTAATAGTATCAGGGATTGGGGTTTGCCCATGAGATGGCTCTCAGTCTTAATTTGGGCTGACTGTTGGTTGGCCATTCTCTCAGTCTTTGTTCTATCCCGTCCCTGCATTTCCTGTAGGAATAAATTTAGTGTTGAAAGTTTTGTGGGTAAGTTGGTGTCCCTCTAGCTCCACTAGGATTTCTGCCTGGCTACAGGAAGTTCCATATCTCCAGTGCTGTGAGCCACAACTAAGGACACCCCCATTGATTTATGGGTGATTCTTTATCCCAGGTCTCTGTCTATTCCTGGGGATATCCCCCACCTCCCGACTCTGTCAGTTGAAGATTTCCATTCATCTTTATGGCTATCTGGCTGTCCCTCCTGTTCCTCTCCACATTTGATCCTGAATCTCCCCATCCTCCTCCCCATCATCTCTCCAACTGAGATCTCTCCCTTCATTTGCCTCTTATGACTATTTTATTCTCCCTTTTAAGTGAGATCCAAGCATCCTTGCTTGTGTCTTCCCTTCTTGTTTAGCTTCTTTGGGTTTGTGGAGTTCCATCTTACACTGTTCAGAATGGCTAAGATTAAAAACTCAAGTGATAGCACATGCTGGTTAGGATGTGGAGTAAGGGGAAAACTCCTTCATTGATGATTGGAGTGCAAATTTATACAACCATTTTGGATGTCAATTTGGAAGTTTCTCAGAAAACTGGGACTAGTTCTACCTCAAGTCCCAGCTATACCATTCCTCGGCATATATCTAAAAATGCTCCATTGAAATGGAAACTGAAGGGTTCCTTGGAAAGTCAGTTGGATGGTATTTTGCTGGGGCAAACAGGTGAAGGAATATTTTGTTAAAGTGGACACAGGTGTGAAAGGCTAAGCAGATTCATGAAAAAAATGATTCTCTGAAGCAGACACAAGAGAGGAGATATTTTGCTAAAAAAGTACATGAAAAGACATGTGATGGAAGATTCTTTGCTAACAACACACATTTATTGGTCTGCCTTATGCAATTTATTGCATAATTGAGCTTCATTTGTCAAGACTCCGTAGAGAAAAAAAGCACCAAAATACTTCTGGTAATGTACTGTAGTTTCTTGCCAATTTCACGAACTCAGGCTGATTGGATACACATACTAAAGAAAGACCCATGTTGAGGCAAAACAGGGGGAGAACACATGATGTTTGGAGAGTATAAAAAGGACTCCAAGGAGGTACACAAAGAGAGCTTGGCTTGCTACTACAACTAGCTGTGCAATGCTTATGGGTCTCTAGTCTTTGATGATCTTTCTTTCCCTGAGAGAGACACAGCCAAGAACTTCTGGTGTTCCTGATGGTCCCTACTGTTGAGCCAAGAGTTAGGTCTGGTTGTCTCTGGTAGGTCATGTCACCATTTTTGCCAACCAGACTCTAATGAACTGAACTGCTGATGTATCCATGAAATATTTGCGAGTGAGTAGAGCTGCCACTGCTTGCTAACCTGTGAACTGAATTGCTGATTCCCAGATAACAAGTACAAGAATTGTTCCAAGTAACCTTTCTAAACAAGTCTACTTCCTCTTTATCCTTTCTTTCCCATTACCTCCAGTGGGTGGGTGGTGGGCCGACAGGGAGGTTAAAGCATTTAAGAACCATCATTAAAAATAGGATTTGAAAAAATTAAAATTATACTCCACCATCCTACATCTATGTAAAGAAAATGTGGTACATCTACACAATGGAATACTATTCAGCTACTGAAAACAAAGATATCATGAATTTTGCTGCCAGATAGATGGATCTTGAGAATATCATTCTGAGTGAAGTAATTCCATATCAAAAGGACATGCATGGTATGTACCACTTATAAGTGGATATTAACCACAAAATACATGATATTCATGCTACAGTCCACAGATCCAAAGAGAGACCTTATCTTAATCGTAAGCCAGAAAGCCAAACAAACTCTGGCATTAGCTCGCATACAGACCACTTGAATATACATGTACTACGCATAAACATAACACACATCGACAGTAATAGCATAAAAATGACAGTGATACAGAGATTGAATTGACAATCAGGGAGCCTATATGTGTCTGACATAAACACTGTGTATATATTTTATGGTTATATATCTTGGTCTTCTTGTGGGACTTCTTACAGTTCCACCTGTGTCTATTTTGGGGCTTTTTTCTCATTTTGGTTTGGCTTGTTTAGTCTTAATATAAGGGAACATGTCTAGACTTATTGCAACTTGATATGCCATGTTGGGTTGATATCCCTTGAAAGTCTATCTTTTCTTAAGGCAAAACATAGGAATAGACTTGGGGGAAGAGGGAAGGTGGGAAAGATGAGACTTAGAGGGAAGGAAAACTGTGGTCTAGATGTACTACTAGATATGAGAGAAGAATAAAACACAATATACCAGTAGAGAGCATGGTATAAAAATATCTATGTTAAAGTTCTCATAAGCAAAACATGATTGACTAATCCATTATAAATTGTGTAAGATAGTTGGGCTAAATAAATATTGACACCTGAGTATATTTTGCACTTATGAATTACTTCTGACAATAAAATATTCATTTGTATATTTAGATTCCTTTCTGTAATACTATTTGAATGACTTAGCTATTTTTCCATTGTGATGATAAGATACCATGAATAAAGCAACTTATAAAACATTTATGTTTTATAATGAAACATTTATTTGAGGCTCCTGATTTCAGAAAGTTGAATCCATGATCTTCATTGTGGGAAGCATGGTAGCAGAAAGCCAAGTTTGGTGCTGGATCATAAGTGAGAGCTTATGTCATGATTCACAGGGACAAGGACAAAAGAGAACTAAGAGAGAATGGTGTGGACTTTAGAAACATCAAAGTCCACCCCAGTGACACACTTTCTCTAACAAGGCCAGGACTTTTAATCCTTCTCAAAATGTTCTACCAGCTGGGAAACAAACATTCAAATACATGACATGAGTGCTCATAGGGACCATTCTTGTTCAAATCACCACATTATAATCTCTGGCCCCCATAGGCATGGAGCCATATTATAATGTAAGGTGCACTTAGTCAAACATTAAAATTACTCCTGGTATAGTCTCAACACTGTTTCAAAGTCCAATGTCTCTTTTGAAAATCAAAGGAGTCTCCTAATTATAACACCTTATAAAATCAGAAGGCAAATTAAATATTGACAGCATATAGTGTCACAGTGAGGAAATACTGGAACACACTAAGACCAAAACCCAGCAGGGCAAACTGCAAATCCTCTAGTGCTATGTCTAATGTCGAATGTTTTGTATGTCTCTTGCCTTCTAGTTTTTGTGACTGCAACAGAACTGTCTTTGGCTGTTTCCTCTCTTTGTTTATACCACTATTTGACAAGATTCCCATGGCTCTGACTTCTCCAATATTTTAGGAACTCTAAAACATTCCAGACCTCATCATCACAACTATACACAACAGACTCTGGTCGTCCAGGCAGGAACTCCTCTGCTAGGGACTCCTCTGCCATGTGTCTGGCTTCAGTAGGTCTCCATAGCTTTGGAGGAAGATTCCATAACCCTTTTACTGATTGGGAGTCCTATCCTTGGACTATATTTGCATAAGCTTTCATTTGTTGTTTCTTTTTTTTTTTGGTACTAAATTTTTTTTATTGGATATTTTATTTACATTTCAGATGTCATCCCCTTTCCCCATTTCCACTCCCTAGAAAACCCATATCCCATTCCCCCTTTTCCTTTTTGCTTTTATACAATTTTTTTAAATGTTAATCAAAGGCTTTATAAGTTTGGTAATGCTCAATCAGAAGTGTAACCCAACACCCAACCTAGATATATCAACTATCTTTGACTAGTGGAGACACGTGAACATCTGCTTCCATGTCCCCCCCTTTCTCTCTCTTTCTCTCTCTCATCACCTAGCTTCTCCTCTCCTTCTTCTTCTTCACTCCTTATTCCTTCTCTTCCTCTCCATACTCTTCCCATCTTAGCTCCTCCTACATATCACCCTTCCTGTTAAAATAAAATTTTCTCTCAAAATACAATTAGATCATAATTATGCCAATTTGTACCAGTGAGGTACAAGATAGTCCTAATACCCAGTCCATCATTTTGTTGACTAAGCAGAACCTCTGTCATCTCTCCTAACTAAAACACTTAGTTCTGAACCTGGATTTTTTCTTGACTTTAGAATGAATGCCAGCTGAAAACCATCCACTCAAATCTTTTCTCTCAAAGTAAATAGCTAGGATTGGCTATGAGACTATAAGATTGCAACACCATCAGAAATTCAGAATGACTGAGTTAACTGAAATTATGGGAAGCACAAAGCATAGCTTCTAAAACATAGCCAATTTATAGAGACTGATGAACACCTGGACAATCCCTATACTACAAAGTGTTGGAACATCTGATCTTCAGACTTCTGGCCCAGGATCATCTGACCAACATTAGTGATGCAGAATTATTAAGGGCTGATTACTCTGTCTTGGCAAATATAATCAGTCAACTTATTCTGCAAGTGTGTCCTTTTCTGGACAGTAATTTGTCTTTAGATGGGAAGAGGCAATTCTTGCCCCGTGGCTGTTTCACCACAACTGGAGTAACTCCAAAGATGCTCAATTTCTTCTTAGAATCCAAGACAGGAAGCTGTCAGGAGCAGACAGGTCTCTAATCAAAATGAACATTAATACAGAAATGTTTGTAACATCAGTTCTATGGACTTCTGAAGTTTTGAAAACCAACTATCCATGTAAGGCAATCTGGACTGTTGTCTGTTAACTCCTCTCAGCTATTTCTAAATAAAATATAGAAAACAACCTAACAATAAACTCAAAGCCATGAATTTGCTATAGTCCCTTAACTCACAGGCGAACCATCTCAAATCAGTTAAAAAAGTTAAAGAAGGACTGGGTCTAAGCCTTGTATTCCTAAATGTGTTATACAGGCACAATGCCTATGAGAATAACAATATTAATCTCACTTTTATATCAATAAGAAGCTTGTACCAATGAAAACCTTGAATTTAAAATCGAAGTAAATTTTGTACAATTTAAGAAATTATAGCTTCATCTTCAGAATAATTATACATATTTCTACCAGTAGGTTATGGCTATGAAATAAATTCTAGCTAATCCTCCCTGTTCCAACAAAACCAGTACTTTTACCTAGAAAGACAGCCCAATATTAACCACCTTAGTCCCCAAGCCCAAGGAATAGGGGCGCTGACTCTTCATTAACTTCTTCAAGTTGATTAAGAGCATTGAAATATTAGAAGAGGGGTGGGGGGAAGAGTAAATTGATAAGCCTTTGACGCTGGGTCTTCACTGCATCCAGATGGAATTCCAGGATATCAGAGGTTCGAGCAGGTCTGCTCAGCTTGCTTGATGAGTAGATACAGCAGGGCTGTGTATTCTGCAATGTATAATTCTCAAAACAAATTTTAGAATCAAGCTAATTTTTTTTATTTTTATTTTTTTCATTCTTTGCTTTTTTTTTTTAAATTTTAATTTAATTTTATTTGGGGGGGTATTATATATACATTTCAGATTTTATCCTCTTATCCCACTTCTTCCTACCACCCAGAAATCTCCTATCCTATCCCCCCTCCTCATGCTTCTATGAGGCTGTGCCCCCACCTCCCCCCAGCCCCACTACCCTCTCCCCACTCTGTGTTCCTTTTTTATGGGACCAAGAATCTCCTCTCCCACCTATGCCCAACAAGGCCACCCTCCCCTACATATACAGCTGGGGTCATGGGTCCCTCCTTATGTGCTCCCAGGCTGGTGGTTTAGACCCTGGGGAGCTCTGGTTGGTTGGTATTGTTTCTTTCCTCATGGGGTCATAACCCCTTTCTCCTCCTTCAGTCTTCTCTCTAAGTTCTCCATTGGGAAACCTTTGATCACATCAGTGGTTAGTTGTGAGCCTCGTCCTCTGAATGTGTCAGTCTCAGGCAGACCTCTAAGGAGAAAGCTATATCATGTTCTTGACAGCATGCACTTCCAGCCATCTAGATCAGTGTCTAGCTTAGGTGACTGTACATGGAATGGATACCAGGTGGAATGGTCTCCAGGTGTCCCTTCCTTCAGTTTCTGTCCCATGTTTTGTTTCAATATTTGCTCCCTTGAGTAATTTTGCTACTCGTTCTAAGTAGAACTGAGGCATCCCCATTTGGTCTTCCTTCTTCATGATCTTCATGTTGTTTGTGAGTTGTCTTTGCTATTCTAAGCTTTTGGGCTAACATCCAATTATCAGTAAGTAAATACCATGTGTGTTCTTTTGTGCTTTGGTTAACTCACTCAGGATGATAATTTCTAGTTCCATCCATTTAGCTAAAAATTTCTCTAATTCATTACTTTTAATAGCTGAGTAATACTCCATTGTGTAAATATATCACATTTTTTAATTCTTTAGACTTTATCATTTCACAAGTTAGAAGCTTAGTTGGGTGGCTTCTTTCCCTGAGGGTACCACTCAATTTATTTCATTCTTATCAGATCTGTTATCTCTTTCAGCACAAGACTTGTCTCCAATATTTCCTGGTGCTCTTATTCTTTTCATACTGTACATTTTGTATTTCGTTGTTGCCCCAATTGTTTTTGTTTTTTAAATTGTAGACCCACATAGGATTGATCACTAATAATCTCATGACAGAATCAGAATTAAGATTTCTTGAAATCTCCTCTGCTGATAAAATTAGTTCAGAACTCTTCAATTTAAGCTCAAGTAGGTACATATGACAAAAGCAAAAAGCATCCAGATTCTTTGCCAAAAAAAAACCAAGAATACATTCTAGCCTAGTTGCTAATGTTGTTTCCCACTTGAGTCTGGACTCAGAACCCTTGCATTTCAAGCTCCTACTATGATGGCACATTAATCCATGCTTACAGCATTTAATTACCTTTCTAGTCCAAAATAAAAGAAGTCATTCATATTTCTCCAAAAAATCTGTCTTAGTTATTTTTCTATTTCTGTAATAAGACACCATGACCAAGGCAGTTTATTAAAAAAAATCTTTTAGGCAGAATGTGGTTCCAGAAAGTTAGCATCCATGATCATCATAGCATGGAGCACAGCAACAGGAAAGCAGGCATGGTGCTAGGGCAGTAGATAAGAACTAATGGCCTCCTCAAAGTCTTGAGAAAGAGAGAATTAGCTGGTAAGAGTGTGTTCTTTTGATACCTCCAAACTGACCTTCCAGAGACACACCTCCTCCTACAAGGCCACATTCCTAATATTTCTCCCAAAGTTCCATCAGCTGGGGACCAAAAATTAAAATATATAAGTCTATGGGTATCATTCTGAATCAAGCCATAACAAAACTTAAGGTCATACTATCTTGTTGATTGGTTAAAGTGACATTTCTCAAAATTACGTGGGATACAACAATACAATGTAGTCAAAGAATATTTTTGGTCAAATATATATTTCATATATAACTTATGACAACATTTCAAAATTAAAGTGTTTGTCACTTTTGAAATGTTCTTATGCAGTAATAATCTGAAACTATCTTACATTCTACTTGTCAACAGCTTCTCTTGCCTAAGTTCCTTGTCATTTTCCTTGCACTCCCATATTTATTTATTTTCAGTCTTTGTGTAAATGTTTCTGCTGTGATGCACATACGTATAGCATGTATCTGTTACATCTGTGCATGATGGAAGAGGACCTAAAATCTCCTGGAACTGGAGTTATAGATAGTTGCTAGCCAGTACACAGGTGCTGAAAATTTAATGTTGGTCCTCTGGAAGAGCAGACAGTGCTTTTAATCACTAGCCTGTTTCTCTTTCCTCTCATGTTACATTTTAGTACATTGCACAGTATGGTCTTGTGTTTAGGTATTATTTCCTTTGTAAGTATAATTCTATGAAATAGTCTGTAGTAAAACAAGAGTTTTTTTTTTCAGATACCTTTGGCAAAAACATTCTTAGTAGACATAAGTATAATTAAAGAGTTCAAGAGACCTTGAGCATAAAAAATGCACAAGCTCAGGGTTGGAGAGATAGCTCAATAAGAGTGTCTTCTTAGCCTTTCAGAATACCTGTGTTCAGTTAGGTTCTGCTGCTTAGAACTACCTGTAATGCTAGATCCAAAGAATCAGGCCCTTTTCTGCCCTCAATTGGAGCCCACATACATATATGCACACTTACACATGCCAATCTGCATATGTTAAAGAAATAAAAAAAAGTATAAGTAAATTTTCAATTCAGTGTCTTGTATTAGATTTGAAAAAGGGCAGTATTTTCTACACTGTCCTGATGCACCACACTGAACTTTGTAAAATGCTTTCTTGGGTGTCCCAAAACATGCTATGAACTTTAGTTTGTCCATATATTTTTTATAGAAATGAATTTTAAGTATAATAACTAAACTTCCCCAGAAGTCTACTGCATTTCCCATCTCGAACACCCATCAGCTCACTTGAGAACATCCCTTGTTCCTTTACTGTAACCACCATACAGCCTCATTTGGAATTCTGCTTTCTTTCCAATGATTAGATAACCATCATTATTTTTTTTATTTTATGCCTCCCTAGAAGATCTTGGAGTTACAGATTTTACTTCTCAGGGGGGATAGTATGAAACATATGGAATATAAAGAGCTCTATCTAACTCAAGCCTATAGGTATTATTGCCTCTTAAAGATATCTCAACTTTTGTTTCAAACCTTCCTTCTATTTCATTTGCCATGGATATTTGATGGGTCAGTGAACCCAAAGAATAATTTATCCCATGATGATTTACTTTGTGTTTGGGGGATGGGTAATTTACCAATAGTTTTAGTAAATGAGTTACAAATTTTTCTTACAGCCTTCCAATATAACAGACAAGGAAAAAAACAAGAAAAAATGGTTTGAATAAAAGAGACTAAAATATTTAGATTAAATAATTGAGAATTCATTGTCTACCTTTGATTTTATATTATTTTATCTTGAATTACACACACACACACACATATATGTATACACACACACACACACACACACACACACACACACACACACATATATATATATATATATATATATATATATATATATATATATATATATCTTTGCGACAAATGATCTAATTAGGTATCCTCTCCATCACTTTTGTTTCTGAGGGAAAGCAAGATGGTTTCCAGTTCCAATTGAATGATTCCTGAAATAGGCATATGGACAGCATTCATTGCACTTACTGAGTTATTAAAAAATGTGAAGTTAAGAGGGAAATAGGTGATAGATTTGGGGAATTGGAAGGAGACAATTGAGTAAAGATATGACAAAGATTTCTTGTAAATGTGTAGGAAACTAAAGAAAATGGATTTTAAATTCTTTTCTTGGATAAGTGTTCCCCCAATAACAGACTGAATCATCAGACTATTCCTTTACTATCACTGGACCTTATTTTATTCAGTACATAATACTTATTGTTATTTGATATAATCCACTTATCTTTTTCAACAAGTGTCAAAGGTACAAGCGATATGAGTCAGTATCTGTCTTGTTCTCCAGTCCTTCCATAGTATGGTACAAGAAAACAATACAGATTCCAGAAACATTTGCTAAGTGGATGAAAGAACACACATGTTTCTCAATTCCTTGGTTATTTCTGGTCCAGTTTTTTTCTTTTTTTTTTCCCTTTGGTTTTGGTAATTTCAGTTGTCCTTTGGACCCATCCTTTGCATTGTTTCAACTTTCTTCCACTGTTCTTAAGTACTTTCATGTTACCCCATTAGAAATTTACCTTTTCTTTTTCCTTACCCATATTTCTGAATGTCTTTAGTCAGGGTTTCATGTGTCTTTGTATCACACAACCTCAAAGACTACATTTCTTCCCAGACTTAAATTGCTATTTCTACAGAAAGCCCTTTCAATATAATCTTTTGAAAGTATACCCTAATCCCATCACTTAATATTCAGCTTTAAGGATTCCAAGTCAGAAAACCCTGTCAGATAAATTCTTGTTTTCTCATTATTCAATGCATATTAACATTATGTTTTTAAGCACAGAGAAAGTCTTCAGAGAAAAGGTTCTCTGTCCTAAGTTTATTTCCTTAAAAATAAGATTAATTAAAAACTTTTTCTTAATTTTATGTGGTTTAAATTTGCATATCTCAATTAAATGCACTCCCTAGATAATGTGTAATGAAAAGGTGACACTGGTATTAATGGTTTTTGATAAAACAGTGGTATTATATACAGGAATTTGTAAGGAGGATGTTTTTGATAAGTTAAAATCCCCTAACTCTTTATTATCTCCTTGCTTCAATATGGTTTAGCATTTTTAAAAATTGTTAACACTTACTTGCCTGCACATGGAGGACAGAAAAAAACATCTAGGATTAGGTTCTACACCTTTGCTATTTGAGTGTTTGGGATCAAACTCAGGTCCTCAGATTTCAAGGCAGATAGATCCCTTGCTTTCATATTACCATTTCTCATTTACTTTTTTATTTGAAAGCAAGAAAAATTCTATAAGACAACTACACTTGGTAAAATTTAAAAACATTAAGATGGAAGCCATGAGTAAATTCTCTTTTTGCATATTTTTATATTTAGTTATCAAAAGAATGTATAACTTTTATGAGCTAGGCAGAAATAATCTCCTTAAAATATTTTGTATATAGTTTTATGTCTTTTTCCCAAGTATGGTATTCTTTTAAATTACTATTCTCTAAGAAATGCATGTTGGTATTAAAAAAATTAAATTATATAAAATTGTACTGATTAAATCTGTAAAATAATCTTGCCTGTTTTGATTGTACTTGTAACATGTTTATTTCTCTAACATAAGATTTTATTAATGAGTTAAAAAAAAGCAAATTGAATACAACAATGGTACTATATAATCCCCTACTAAAATTTTATTTGTGTGATCATAAATCTATTTATAATTTTTATTAATAAGTAAAGCAATTCTGTCAGCAAAATTGGGTTATATCTATCACAAAGTTTATGAAAGGAGCCAAAGAACCCATGAAATTCTTATGCTTTCAATATGCATTAGTCATGAAGCAAAATGCTACTGTATAACCAAGCAAATCGGTTCTAATCAAAGCTGTTTTCTGTGAATTAAATCACCAACAAAATTCAATCTTTATCCACAGAATTTTAAGTAGTAAAATCTCATTTTCATTCAAGATCCAACTGAAAGACACACTGAGGTGTCTCATTTTTCTGCCATATTTAAGTTTCTAGCCTGATTAGCGGTTTTTAAAGAAATGGAAACAAAGCTTCTCTACAAAGCCAATATATACTTTGTAATAGTAGCCTTATACCTTAGATTTGTGGGTTAAATACTTATTTCTAGAACAAGTAGGACAATTGCAGGCTAACTTTATGCCAACTTGATACTGGCTAGAATCATCAAAGAGGAGGGGGCCTCAATTGCAAAAATGCCTCCATAAGATGGGTCTGTAGGCAATTTTATGGGAACTTTAACAATTGATGTGGGAGATCCACCCTATTGTGAGTGGTATCATCCTGGACTGGTGGTCCTGGGTTCTATAAGAAAGTGACTGAGCAAGCCATGGGAAGCAAGCCAGTAAGCAGCCCCCCTCCATGGCCTCTCCCTCCAGGATCCTGCCCTGTTTGAGTTCCTGTCCTGACTTTCTTCAGTAATGAACAGTGATATGGAGGTATAAGCCAAATAAACTCTTTTCTTCACAACATATTTTTTGTCATATGTCTCATCATAGGAATAAAAACCCTAAGAAAGACAAGATATAAGATGAATATTTTCAGTCTATGAAAAATGTCAGAAAAATCTATCCATTTGTCAGTTTTTATACTTTTCTATTGCAGATATATTTTTGACTTCAACTGAAATTATTAACTGACCTACGGAGTCAGTCAGTCTATCTATCTATCTATCTATCTATCTATCTATCTATCTATCTATCTATCTATCATCTATTATCAATCATCTAATCATCTATAATTTTCCTTTTAGGTTGTGGCCTTTATGCTAAACTTATCCTCTGGGTTTCCTTATATGGGTCATGTCATAAAAATATCTATTTGAGGGCTTGTCAGGTCAGATTCTCTGAGAGAACCATTATATTCTCTATGCATCCTTCGTCCTTGTCAATTTATGATGTTTTCATTCATTATCCTTGTACAGATCATGGAAAGAATTTTTGATGTACGGATAAAGTTATGGATTTTGTTGTACCAGCTCCTAAACTTGAAAAATTTATTACAAGGTTTTTTCATAATGGCCTGGCACTAGGTAGAAAGCTGTTATCAGTAAATCAATTTATGTTACTCTGTGTGTCTCATGCAGTAAAACAGACAGTGTCAGGCTAGAGGCTTTGAGAAGGCTAAAACTTTTTCTGACATTAGTAATTTTTAAAGTGAACGCTTATTACCTGCCTACCTTATACTGTGCTAGTAAAAAATGAGAATAGAAGAAAAACAGAAGGTTGATTTATTGGTTAAGAAATAGCTTTTTCACTTTCAATACCTTTTATCTCAAAACTTGAAAATCTGGCTTGGTGGAAATAAGCTCTGGTGTCTGAATGACCCAGCAGAACAGCACCTGCAAAGTTATATGTCCAAACGAGCCCTCAATGTCTATCTATTTATTTGTTGTGGATCATTTTCTGATTGGAGGGATGGTTTTACATATACTTTCTGTTAACAAGCAGTATGGTGAGAATAGAAAAAAAAAAGACCTTTGAGGGCATGCTTTAGAAACCCTTAGTGCCAACTAGAACTAAGAACCTTTGGTACTTCTTTTGTTTCTTGCTGAGATGCTCCTGTTACCGAAAGTCACAGGCTTTATCCATATCCCTTTAACTATATAAGAATAAAAATCATTTGAACACTGTTCGCATTTTGCATTTTAGGAAGACTTCAAATGATAAGGTCAACTTTTTCATATGTGTCATGTCACTTGCTGTTTGTCCTTTCTTTCTTTCTATCTTTCTTTCTTTTTTTGTCCTTAACGTTGCTCTTATTTAAGTGGGAATTAATTGGGAAGATTTACAGTAGGATTAGAGATAAATTGATTCTCTTCCTTTTTAAAATTTTTGCCTGAGTCAAATGGGAAACTAAGTTTATACCACATAATGAGATATGGTTTATTTCTAGTCATTTCATTTATCAATTTAATTTGAGAAGCCACTCTCCAAAAATAGTCTGATTTCCATCAGCATCATTACTCTTGAAATTTCATCATATTTTAGTCAAAACTTCCTCAGACAAATGTTTACTGAGTCATGTTGAAATGGTGCCAATTGTTCTTCTACTTTAGCCTACTAACAGACACTTGCAAAATTGTCCTTACAAAGTTCATTAGATAACCTTCATCAGCATCTAGTAACACCATATTTCCCGTCCTACATTTTTATCTTACCATTAGACCTGGTCCCATCTTGTAACCTTTTTTAGTACTTATAACACATAAAACTTAAAATTCTCAATGTCCCTTTAATCTATATATCCCTCTGTCACCTCTCTTTTATTTGAACCATGTATTTGTAACCTATAGTACAAGACAAATGATATTATGTTATTGTATTATGTTATTGTATTTATTACTCATGCAAGTGTTTATTTTGTTACTTTCTTTTGATTCCTTATATATTTTATAGTCATCAATGAATCCAATCAATGTTAATATTTCACCTTTAAATACTGCATTGTACATTTCCTTACATGTATTTCAATTAATTATGCCACTGTGAATGGGGAAAGGTTACTCATCTTCTCTGTGGAGCTTGCGTTGAATACTACTTTGGTTGGAACATAAATATAAATTCCATGAATCATAGGACTGGGAAGTCCTACCTGCATGTGAGCAAGAAGCACAGTCTTTACAAGGTAACCTGTTACTTGGATAGATCTGAGGATATTAATGATGAAAAGGAGTGGCCAGAGGAATGACTTTTCCCTTCTCAATTGCAGCACTGTAAGGAAGTGACTTCTGCTAGATCAAATAGACTATTTTGGGGATTCCTGCTCACCCATCTCTTCTTTGTTTTCAGAGCTGCTGTAGAGCTGTTAGAACAGTGAACTGATGCTTTCTGACTTGCCAAACAGTGGGAGCTTTCTATTTAAATAGTTATCCCTTAGAAGAGCTATATTAGGGAGCTCAAAGGAAAGGATTTAAGGGCCCACACAGAGGGGAGAGGCAGCAGATCAGCCACCTACTGGGTCCTTGTTCCTTCCAATGCTTCAAACTACATATTTGTAAGGCAGACGACCTCCTGCTCACCGAACTGTGTGCTCCTCTCCTGGCCTTTTGTGTTTAGCAAACACATGGGAAGGACAGGTCTTTGCAGCTAATGTGTCTTTCCTTGTTGTTTGTGCTAAGTGAGAGCATACAGCCAAGTGGGCAAAGATCCAGGTGTGCTGCTGGCACCTAGGGATGTGACCATAAGAGAAACTATTTAGAGTGGAGATGCTCAAATATACATATTTAATAGACATATTTAGAGAATATGTAAAATGAGACAATAAGTACTCAACCAAAATAATTAAAAAATTTAAACCAACCGCTTTTGTGCTTTGTTTATTTGTTTATTGACTTATTTAATTTCTGATTAATAATCAACTTTATGATTTAATTATAGGAAACCTTCTTTTTCTTTCTTTCTTTTTTTTTTTCCCCCTGTGGCCAAAATTGCATTATTTCTCTAGTTTTTAAAGCTTTTAGAACTTTAATAAATTCTTTGAGAATCAATTACATTTTTATGTCTGATTTACTTTTCTTATGCCCATTTCATTCTCTGCACTAAGGAGACAGAAAATATGTTAGCATCAGGAAGCTCACTGTTCTAACAGATGAAGGCTTCTTTTCAAATCTCATTGAAACCTGGCATTCAGAAGTAGGCCAAAAAATAGGACTGGATATCCACCCAGATATCTTTTTTTTTTTAATTATTAAACATCTCCTTCAAATTCGAGGGTGGGGAGGTAGAAGTGGGTGGGTGAGTGGGGGCACATCCTCATAGAAGCAGGAGGAGGGGAGCTGGAATGGGGGTTTCTGGGTGAAGGGGAAATGAGGAAAGAGGATAACATCTGAAATGTAAATAAAATGTCCAATAAAAATTAATTTAAAACAAACAAACAAACAAACAAAAAACAAAAAACCCATCTCCTTCGAATAAGTTGGTTCCATGATAGGCAGTATACATTCTTACACTGTGGGGCTTTTGTCATTATATGCATATTATTATGACTGCCATAAAAATAAAGAAAACTATCTAAACTATTTCAATATCTAAGAGATATTACTATGATGTCAAATATTCTCTAGCATTCTCTCTTCTTTTTACATGAATGCCTGTTAAGGATATAACAAAAGCCTTTCCTTTTAGTCCTTTCTGCCCCTCCTTTTTTTTTTCTGTAATGATTATATACATGACTTACGATTCTCCCAAGTGCTAATTTCTTCCTTCTCCTGGCTTCTGCAGTTTTAAAAGGGGAAAGTTCCAGGGTCTGCTCTTCTGGTGCTCCTTTGTAAGTACTACTCTAATTTAGGGTGTCAAACAACCCACCATCTCATCTGGTGTCATTGGTGTGTAAATATTGTCCCCCTTGGGAAGTATTCACATGGTGACTCATTTTAACAGCCAGTAATGTGAAGCTTAAGAGTTTTCAAAGTGCTGGGGAGTTTTCTACACACTATCTGAAGCCACACACAGCTGCTATTCAGATCTTAGGATTTTGTCCTTAGCTGCCCTGAAGACTGATGAAGACTCCTTTTGGACTCTGGTTTTAATCACACTGCTGGTACATCTCATCTTGTGGTGCCTAGTTCACAATCTTAACACTGAAGTGACTTGCTAACAATGAAACATAGATGTTAGGCTAGCTTTAGTTTGTAAAAGGCTGGTACTTTTTTCCATTCCAAGGAATACATCATATTTTGTTAGCTTTGTGTCCTCCCAAATCAAAATACATAACACAGGCAAAGAAGCAGAAGTTGGCAGGTATGTGGTTTGTAGATTCAACTGTTCCCACATCAAAAGATTTATGAACTGTGCATTTTAAACAGTTCTTGGTTCATGACTCCCTTTAACAGAATTGAGAGGAGGGGAAGGTGAGGCAAATGGGAAAGAAAATGGCCTAGGCTGTTCAAACTTGTGGTATAGATAAAAACTTAACCAAGGTATATTGAAGAGGAATAATCTTAAGACTTGAGAACTCTAATTTTAAAGGACAAAATGGAAAGGTCTTGAATAAATTCAAAGCAGCAAGTTTACAGAGACCTCCTCCTTTGCTGCTCGCTGATGCAGCTCTTCTGTGGAATAGAAATTTAAATAGAAAACTCACACTGCTTGAGAAGCAAAAACATTAAGACATTGCTTTAACAGCTTTACAGATTCTGCCATTTTCATCCTGCCTCCAGTGCTAAGAAGTGAGCAGTAATCTCTAGGGTGGGAGCACGGCCCACGGTCAACACCTATGTTCAGCCTGTGCTTTCTGCACTTTCACTTTTCATGTTCCTTAATCAATATTTACCAGGTGACAATCACAGCTTTAGCGGCTTCCATTTTCTACTGATCTTTCTGTTGCCAGTGTTTTAGACTTTCAATTATTTCCTTGCCTATAATAGTACCTCTGCTAATCCCTCTTTTATGAATAACCACATCAATTATATCTATTTTTTTTAGGATCAGGTATACATTTAAGAAACTTGAGATTTATTGTTGGTGTTTGTCATTTAAAAATCACCTCCAGTATACTCCTCATTTACCAGGTCAGTTCATTTTCTTTGTTGCTTATTTTAAATGACACTATTTCAGGCAATTTTCATTTACAAGGTTAACTGCTGCTGTGTAACAAACTACTGCAAAAAATGTAATATATTAAGCTCTAAGGTCACCAGTTCTTCTGGCTTGTCTGAGCTCAAATTCTTTCACTGGAGCTTGGCTGTGAGAGTTGTGTGTTGGCTAAGGATGACTGATCTAGGATGGTTTCAGTCACATGTCTGAGAGTTGGCTGTGTGTCAGCTATGCCATGTGTCTCCAGCGATCTAGCAGGTTTGCTTTAGCTTATTTTCCCGCAGTGTTCATAAGGTTCTGATGCACAGAGGACAAAGAATACATGCGTTTTCTTGAGCATAGGCACAGAGCTAGAATGTCATGACTTCTGTTGCAATGTATTGACTTCAGTGAGCCACAGGCAGATGAACTAGAGGCACAAGGAAGGGCAATTAGCTCTGTCTCTATATTGAGAGAAATTGCACAATTGCATCACAACGGGTGTGGATATAGAGATGAATAAAAAATTCTGGTCTTTTTTTTTCCATTTCCTGCATGTACTTAAGCTATTCCCATGACACAGCTGTCACAAGCAACTACTTTGGGGAACAATAGGTTTGGTATTCAGGAAACTGATCCATCATACTTATGAAGAAGATGATACCATGAAAAAATTATTTGGACTTCATAGGTCTTCAGGACAATGAAAATCGCTGGAGCCTTTAAAAAGAGAGTGACTTAAGGAAAAAGCTATTTTCATTTCTAAAGTGAAAGATTTTTACTCTTTCCAATATGGACCCTAGTATTACTTTAATTTAAAATGACCCCAAGTAAAATGTGCTCAAGTGAATTAAAATGTGATATATTTTCTTACTTGTCATCATGTTTGGACAAAATAAATTCCTTGATGTGGGATACAGATGAAATACCACTCTCTGATATCATAGTCATGAAAAAAGTGTTCTATTCTTGATTAAGTTTTTTTTTCTTATTATGAACTGTAAGTATTGCCCATGAGCTTGATACTTTCTGGTCTGAAAAATATCATATTTCTTTAAGAAACCTTATTATCTGACTCATTAGAGATTTTTGAAATGTTTACTAATTAGTTTTTTAGGGGAGCTAAAGAAGAGTAAAATAAATGTATATTTTAAATAATTCTTATTTTTATTTTATAAAATTAAAAGGTCTTGCACAAGATTACTAATAGCAAGGCATTATATATGAAAGAAAATGACACTATCAAGAAGACAAAATTATTTCATACCAAAAATTCAGTGAGTTTATATCATTAAGTGTGCCTTACACTATAATACATTAAATAGGAAGATGGCAGCACTAATAATGAGAAAAAAGAGAAGTAGACTCAAAGTGCATGCAGTTTTGTATGTGATGTTCTTTTATTATAGAAATATAAGGGTTGTGACTTAAATTATTTTAATGGTTTTGTAATATAGTTCTGTGTGAAGGGCCTAATGATGGAAAACTTGGTATACTGAAAGTAGCAAGCTCAATGCTAAGTGGCTTGCTAACTTGTCATCAGTGCAGTAATTTGAGAAAAAGCTGGTTAATAATAAGAGAACTTAATGCATGTCAACACCTTTGTCTTCAGAAAAGGGTGATTCTGCTTAGATAAAATAATACAATTAACTATGGAATATGCAGAAATATATGCATATAGTTGAGAGCTTTTCTAATTACTCATAGTGTTAAAATATCTAACAACTATTAATATGAGGGAGAAAGGGTCTTTTCAGCTTACATTTTAAAGGGATATAGTCCATTAAAATGTGAACTCATTGCCATAGGTGTGTGAAGCACTTGATTACAATGTATCCATAGTCAGAAGCAGAAAGCAGTGAGTGTTTATTGTAAGCTTGATTTATTCTTTTACATTTATTTCAGGAACTCAGCTCATGGAACAGTGTCATCCATCCTAGCAAGTCTTCTTGCTACAATTAATGTATGAGCATGTCCATAAGCTCATCTCCTAGATTACTCTAGATATCATTAATTGACAATTCAGATTAACCACCACAAAGATATAGAGAAAAGTCAATTTATTTTTCAGTATAATAGTCAGAATATGGTGATTATCTTCATAGGGAGGAGAGCTAAACATGCTTGATGTTATCATGAGAATCATGGAAGAGCTAAGAATCAATAAAACTGCATGTACACCAGAATACTCTGTACCGGAGCCTTCAAGGCTAATGCCACATTTTGTTTGTTTATTTTTGTATTTGTTTTCTGAGCTGAAACCCTATCCCTGACCCATTACAGAAATACAACTTGGATATCAAATGAGCGATTGCCAGGATGTCCTTTAAGGGTAGGCATGCATGACAAAGAGAAGCTCTAAATTGGCTAACATGATTTCTTTGATGTGACCCCTTTTCACCTTGTGACAGGTTTGAGCAGTGTGGCCAATTAGTATTTTAATATAACACAAACACTTGATTCGCCTGGGCAAATTGCTTCCTATGATTTTCTGGTTACTTGATGTGCTAATAAACAGAAAAAAGTCAGTTTGTTAATTTTGGGAAAATTATAGTTACAGCAGGAAGCCATAGAAGGCAATTAACAACAAATATAAAACAATACTAATACAAGAGACTGAAGACATTGTGAAAGAAATCAATATCATGACATACTTTTCTATCTTCTGTATCATTGCTGATTCCTGTGAGTCAGTGATAGATCTACTTTTTTGTTTCATTTGTTCTCAACCTCTGACTAATCTTGGCCTCATTTTTGTTTCAATTTCCCCTAACTTTCTGCTCAGATAGTATCTATTTCCTTTCTCCAAACCTTAAATCACCCTTTATCATTCTCTTACTGGAGTAGCGACCATAACAATCCAGTCAGGGAATTTCTGATCAGTTTCTTCCAAGGTCTTATTTCGAAGCTTACTTGATCATCATCAAGAAGATAATTGTCTGTCCCTAGAGCTGGGTTAAAAGGCAAATCAGGTGACACACAAGTTGGAAATCATTGTGTTACAGTCTCTCTACTCTACCTATCAAAGATGCCAGTTGCATCTAGTAACATCTTGGCTCCTGAACCTTGCAGGCAACAAAGGGCCTCTTCAGAAACTTGAAAGTATTCTTATTTCTAACCCTCTTTTTCCCCATTCTTAATCCTTTTTTCCAAACCAAGTTTCCCATTCATATATTGCAGCCCATCTGTTCTATGAATTTTAAATGAGATAAAAATAATTCTTGAGAGAGATACTAGATTTGAAGTGAGTGATTTGAGATCTACAGAAGATGCATTATAAAAATATTTTACATATGACTACATTTTTAATAGAAATACACACAGAGTCATTATGTAGTGTTCACGGGTACTTTTCTATTCCTTCTCAGAGGTTTAATGCTGATTCCTTTCTGTCTTTAATAGATCAAAGAGGTGACATAGTAATTTAGCTTACATTGTCCAATAAGTAGGGTTGAGATGAGATTAGATGCAGATTCATGTCGAGACCAGCAAACCATAAATCAACATATTTTGTTTGATATCAATTCTGTCCCCCATTGAGTATACCTAGTCCAAACATTGTTTATCATTTTGTACCTTCACTACTTGAATAGACCCTGCTAGTTTCTAAAATTGTTCCAACACTAATAGAAGATATATAATAGATAGCATAGGAATGGGGTTAGCAGGAACACTCTTTTCATAAATCTTACAAATTTAAACTTAAATAAAATGTCATTAGAATAATAAAGCATGATGGTGTATGTCTATAATCCCAATATGGAGAGACAAAGAGAGGCAAAGATATCAGAAGTTAAAGGAAGCTAACTACATAGCAGTTTCAATGTCACTATGGGCTACATGAGATTCAATTTCAAAACAGTGTCATAAGATATGTCTCTCTAGCAACCTAAGTAGATTATATCCCCTCATTCATAATCTACAAACTTTTATTATTTACAGCTGAATATATTTTCCCATTATTACTGTGAGTTGTTCAACAAGTTTCAGAGGAATGTGTAAACTCCATGCACTCAAATGGTTAAGGAATTGTGGGCCAAAAGTGGGATTTGGAGTATAAGGGGTGTTCATATAGCAGCATCTTAGATCTTCTGGTATTGCTTCTTTCTCCAAGAACATGACTTCTAAGAATATTATGTCAATAAGATATTGGATACTTTCAGGAAAAATAACATAAGAGCTTTTGTATGTGAAGTATCAGTGTACTATTTGCTAACACAAATGTTCCCTACTTTTTTATACAAATTTATTTCTCAGTGTTTTGTGAATGAGAAATCATGAGTAGTAGACAATTAGATTTCATAAACATTTTTTATCACATTCTGATCAACTTTATGCCTATCTTTCACCTTTTCCTGTTTACCTGCAGGCTACTATTTCAGTACTTATCTTCTCAATCATGTCATTTAAATATATAAAGATTGAATGCTCCAACGTTTTGTAGTATAGGGACTGTCCAGGTGCTCAGTGGTCTCTATAATTTGGCTAAGTTTTAGAAGCTATGCTTGGTGCTTCCTATAATTTCAGTTAACTCAGTCATTCTGGATTTCTGACGGATTTGAAGACTTACAGTCTCATAGCCAATCCCGGCTATTTACTTTGAGAGAAAAGGTTTGAGAGCATGGTTTTCAGCTGACATTCATTCTAAAGCCAAGAAAAAAGCTGGGTTCAGAATTAGTCTTTTAGTTAGGAGGGGCAGTCTTTTAGTTAGGAGGTTCTGTTTAGTCAACAAAATGATGGACTGGATATTAGGTCTATCTTGTACCTTACTGATACAAGTTGGTATAAGTATGCTCTAATAGTATTCTAAGAAAAAAACATTTATTTTAACAAGACTGGTGATATGTAGGAGGAGCTAAGGTGGGAGGAGTAAGGTGAGGAAGATAAGGAGTAAGGAGAGGAGGAGAAGGAGAGGAGGAGCTAGGTGACAAGAGGTGGGGGATGGGACACTGAGGTGGATGTTTGCATGTCCCTGCCAGTCAAAGATAGTTGATATATATAGGTTGGGTATTGAGCTACACTTCTGACTGATATTGAACATTACCAAATGTATAAAGCCTTTGGTTAAAATTAAAAAAACAGTGTAAAAGCAAAAAGGAGAAGTGAGGGTGGGATAGGGATTTTCTAGGGAGGGGAAATGGGGAAAGGGGATGTCATCTGAAATGTAAATAAAATATTCAATTAAGATTTTCCCATAAAAATAAAGATATAAAGACATTTTGACTTGGGAAAAGTATTTAGTGTAGGGCTAAATAGACATGATTCTTATTGTATACACAGGGATATTACATTTAAAACAAAACTTAAGTAAACCACTTTTATGGAAAAGAAGAGATTTTTATTCCCATAATTTTATAACTTGCAAAAATTTATATTACATTTATTTACTTATTTCTTTCCTTCCCTCCCCACCTCTTCTCTCTCTCTCTCTCTCTCTCTCTCTCTCTCTCTCTTTCTATCTGTGTGTGTGTGTGTGTGTGTGTGAGAGAGAGAGAGAGAGAGAGAGAGAGAGAGAGAGAGAGAGAGAAGGAAAGAGAGAAAGTGAGAGCAAGAGCACATGTGTGGATATGTCAGAGGGACAAGTTATAGGAGTCAGTTTTCTCCTTCCAAAATGTGGGACTCAGGGATCAAAATCATGTAGAATATTGGGTGGCAAGTACATTTACCCACTGAACTATCTCACTGACCTCATTTTGATAACATTAATAATAACATAAAAGGGAAATGCATGATTTTGAGAAAAATATTTCCTCTATCACTTTCCCTAGTTCTAATCATGAACTATACTATATAACTACATTATAACTGTATATTATAAAATATAACTCCTAGTTCAGAGTTCACGATTTAAAGTTGTATAAAGCAGGAGATGAAGGATAGTAGAAATAGAGAAAATAGTTATGAGTCAGGGAGTGAAGTATGACATGATAGGGATTCAAGTGAAGAGTACTGAAGAGAGTCCTTCGTTAAACTAATTCAAACTTGCTTTGGCTTCCCAAGAGCATGTTCATGATTTATTGCTTATGTGAATTGTCTACCTTGTTTTATCTTGATATTTCCACATTACTTATTCTCTTAATAGGTTCCTCTGGAAGTCTATTGACTGAAAATCTACTGCTGTGGGAATATAGCTTCTAATTGACTTAATGCAAATGCTTTGGGCAATAATACAAATACCAGTGCAGTGGTGTGTTTGTTTCTCTCTTCATTTAAGACCAATTAGATGATCAATACAGGATGGGAAATGACATTGTTGTAAAGGAGAGCTGGAAAAGTTAATATATTGATATTACATGCCTCAGCAGGAGAATGAACTGAGTATTGGCATGTCATTTAAAACACCAGCATTCCTATAGTCTTACTGTGATATCATTTCCCAAACAGGGGATGCCTTATCTGGACTTAATGGGAATGGATACATCTAATTTAGCAGAGAGTTGGTGTGCCAGAGTGAAGGGATACACAGGGCTCCTCCACCATCTCAGAGAAGGGAGGAGGATGAGTGGAAGGATTGTGGGTAGGGATTATTGGAAGGAGAGCAGCATTTGAGATGTAAATAAATAAACATAAAACAAGAAAAGGAAAAAACAAACCAACCAAACAAACAAAAACATGACAATTTTGTAAAGAGACTTCATACCCCTAAAAAGGTGGACATAGAGTTCTGGTTCTATCTCTACTCTTATGACATATCACCAAGGTAAAGAAAAGTAGATAGACTAGACTACACTAGAGTAGAAAAGAATACTTGACTTATACTTAAAACCTGATCTCTAAGAGAAAGTTAGGGAACTTAGAAGAATATCAAGAGTTTATCCACAAAATGTACAAAACAAGCAAACAAACAACAGAATAAGAAGGGAGATGAGAAATTAATGGAAGAGTAAAAGCTTGATGTTAAACAATGAAAACAGAAGAAAAAGATAACTGCTGGGAGAAGGAATATAAGTTGTCTTCAATGGAGTGTAATTGGGTATTTCAACCATTATAGGAGAATTTGGAGTAGGGAAGGAATATGATCAAAATATATACAAAATTAAAAAAATAAATCAAAGACAAAAGACAAGAAAAATAAAACAGCAATATTTTATTGGTTTTTAAAGTATGGCATTCACATGGTAATTAATATATTGCAGTATGTGGAAAATGTGTTCATCTACTATGCTTGCAAGAATTCCTTATAAATCACACCCATCCCACATTGAATGTCAGGCAGCAACAATGACTCTCATCTATACTTTCTTACTGACATCAGATTATCATGTGCCGTAAAAGCCTGGTGGTGACATAGACTTGAATCTTTTCCTTTCTTCTTTCCTTCTTTCCTTCCTTCCTTCCTTCCTTCCTTCCTTCCTTCCTTCCTTCCTTCCTTCCTTCCTTCCTTCTTTCCTGCCTGCCTGCCTGCCTGTTTGCCTGTCTTTCTTCCTCCTGCCCTCCTTCCTTCCCTTCCTTCTTTCCTCTTTCTTGCTTCCTTTCTTTATATTTTTTCTATTTGAGACAGAGCTTCACCTTGTAAACTTGGTTGATGTGTAAATTTTTATGTAGATCTTACTGTCCTTAAACCCACAAAGATACATCTGCCTCTGCCTCCTGAGTTCTGAGTTTTGGCATGTGAACCCATAGCCAGCTCTTGAATCTGATCTTTTATTACATTTTTTCTGTAACCATGGACACTTTGACTAAACATCCTGACCCCCAGAGTTTTTCTTTCCTTAAAGAGTATGAAGATTGAAAAAAAAATACATAAAGCACTTTAACACATACTATGGCATTAAATGCGAGCTCATTATGTATTACTTGCTTTCCAATTTTCCTCCTGAGAGCAATGAATGATTCAAAGTTTCTAATTCAGCTGAAAAAAAACCTCTCAGTATTGTATAAAAGGCACTATTGCTTATAATTTGTAAGTCCTTTTATTATCACTGAGTATGTTACTAGAATTATGTAGTTTAACCATTGTGTATGTAATTTGAGTTTAAGTAGAAACATTATTATAACCAATGTTGCTTCCTATTCAATTATATGTCCTTCCACTAGGATGGAAGCAGTATTATTTCTTCTAATTGTGGAAGTCAAAAACATAATAATTCTCATTCTATGATAATTAGCAAATAACCAGATCAACAATTGAATTGGATGCCTAGCCATATTTGTTGCTAAAGACATGTAATAGAAGTATGTGAGATAGAAAAAGGAAGGAAGCTGAGCCAAAGATTCTAATACCTGTAATATACTAAGGAATTGCCTTTTAGGAATAAGACAAGCAGCATGGAAATGGGAAAGAGGCAGCGAGTTTCCCATTTAGGTGAAATAACAGACTTAATGATAGTTTATATGTAAGCCTTGGAAGAAAAAAATTACCTCTGAGTTTGGCCTTTGTTAAGGAATAGATAGGTACTGCCACTTAGTGAGCATAAAGGGGTCAGTATTAGACTATTGGCTGCTGCAAGAAGCATAAATCCCCAGGAACTTCTGATTCTCAGGACAAGTATTTTCTAGTGTCCACGGTCAATTTTCAGAAAAGAAACTTATTACAAAACACACAAAAGTTATAGAACAGCACACAGCACAAGAAAAAGAGACAAAAGTCATCATGACATAGAACTAATTGTTTCCAGTTTACTTTTTATGGTTCCTAGAATTTTATATTTCAGGAAATTTCAAGGAGTAACAAGGCATTGGTATTTTCCAGTAAGGAAAGGTGTTTTTGAATTAGATAGCACCCAAATACTAAAGGAATTAGCTGAATTGAGTGCCGTGTTGCATGGAAAGTTGATTTTTATTGTGTCTTAAGGATTTCAGATAGCAATTCAAAGATATGAACAACTATTGCTCTGGCTCTCACTATTATCAAAAGTATAGCAAATGGAAAGGTATATATTAGTGGTTTATGATCTTTACTATATTATTAAAACTTAAAAGCCTAATTTTAGTTATGAGGAAATGTTTACAAATTCTACATCTAAACTAGAATCCTGATGCAAATTTGAAATCCTCATTGCTTTTCATAAGACCAAATTTACTATTGAACAATGCTAATTGACTTCATTATACAGTGGGATGTCATTGCTATTTGGAATCCATTGCTGTGTAATAAATATATTGTTCCAACCCGAAAAGAATTACAATCATTTATCATCCTCACATTTTCTGTGGATTGAGGACTCAGAAAGATCTTATCTGGGTAGGTCCAGCTTTGTGTCTTGCATGAGGTTGCCAGGGATGCAATAGTTAAGAATACAAGCTTTTGAAGGCTTGACTGGAACTGGAGGATCTCCAGTGCAATAGATCACTGATGACTTTGTTAGATTAGTGTGGGTTTTTGGAAAGAAGCTTCAGTTTCTTGTTACATATTCCTTATCACAGAACTTCTTGAAGGTCCTCGCAAAACACAAATTGGTTTCTTCCACAAAATGTGGTTCAACAGTGAGCTAGTTGGAAACCACAATGCATTTGGTGATTTTGCCTTGAAATACACATTGTGTCATATTCAAAAATATGTTATTATACAATCATCTATATTCAGTGCCTGAGCAGACTACATAGAAACATAAAAATCAGGAGTTAAGATACAATGGACCCTATCTTGAATTTTGATTTTCATCAGCAATGCCTTTCTTTTGTATCTCAAGTGTTAACAGTTCTCTTCTCTCCCCCCTAAGGATTTGTTAACTTTGAGTTTTTTACCCAAGAAAATTTTAATTAAGAGTGGCTAGGTACAATTCAGCATCCCATTAGTAAGAAAAGTGGATATAACTGAATTTAGCAGGAAGATCAACAAGAGGATTTATATCACAGAACTCTCAATAGCCAGAAAATTAAAGTTCCCATTACTTCTGCCTGCTTTCCTTTTCTAAATCTCCCTCTTCTGCTTCCAGCTGTCTCAATTTTCTTTATCTCTTTCCCACATAACTTCTAAAATCTTGTTTGTTGTGCCAAATATCTAGCTCTACTCATAAGTTTAAAAACACATTCTCATCAGAACAAAATTCCAACAGGTATTTTTATTTTCTTTAGAATATAAGGAACACTCTGTCCTATCATGAAAGATTTTGGGGGATGGGTGGGTCAAGTAGCTTACTGTTATTCAGTCAAGAAAGGTTTTTCTTCAAAAATGGAAGGAAAGAGAGCAATATGTTCTCCAGTATATATAGTATTTACTCCTTATTTTTATGTTTATATTATGCTCTGCTAGCTTCCATATTCAGGGAGAACACTTAATCCTCATATTTTGTGAGAATTGATAGCTATTCCTATTTGAGGTTATAGCTCTCAAGGTTTTTCCCATTGTGTCTCTCACAGCCATTATTACTGAGATATTTCCATCTACTCAACATTCTATCTTATTTAGAAATAGGATTATGATCTGTCTTTCATTTCATCTGATTCTGGAAGCCACATGAAAATTTTGATGCTTAGGAACCCAAGCCAGTCTTAGTGGATACATATAACTTACGGCTTGTAGCTTGGTCATGCTCCCTAATATTCACCCCATCCAGTGTCCCATACTTAGCAGATATGGTTCACATGTGTGTTAATTGGCTCTAATTGACTGAGTTCCTGGGATGAAAGAAACTGTGAAAAAGGGCTTGTCTGCCTTCATAACCCCTATTAATGAGTTCCATTTTCCTTTGATGCTCATGAATTTCTTAAACACAAAATATGAAAAAAAAACACTCTCAAAATTTATGGGTGAGCATCATGGTAGTTTTGCCACATTTAAGACATAAAATAATTTTTGGACACTAAATAATCACTAGTAATAACTTAACAATCACTAGTAATATCTTTGCTCTATAATTGCTCTCAGTGTTATTTGGAGGAGAACAAAATTAGTGACTACTGAGCACTGACAGCAGCTTTGATAAGCTAAGTTTAATTAAGGATATTTTATGTTTGTTCTTTTTCACACTCATCCATAAAATATGAGATATTTTGACTATGTAGTAATTGAAGGCTGGAAACAGGAATTTCAGAAAAATGGCAAAGAATTTACTTGTATGGCTAGTACAATTTCTTGTGGAAAATATGAGAAAATGGTGGGGTTGAAAATGTGAGAGTTAGTTAAGAGATAATTACAGAGATAAACCTGAAATCAATGTTTGAGAAATAAGAAAGGAAAGTCTGTAGTTTCTTCAAACTGTAGTTCTGGTTATAGTGTCCATTGAGTAGTGAGAACAGTTTGTATTGGAGGGAGGAGGAGGTACAGATGAGCTACAGAGATAGATAATGTAAATACTGCTTTAGGAAAAATCAAGCTCCCTTGCCATATATATTGTGAATAAATGAAAGAAAAAGGGAAAAATTGGTAATAAAAATCTCAGATTATGAAAAATCAGAATTGTAATACATCTCTGTAATATAATGTTCTTGTTAATTTTCATTGATTCATTTTTGATAGTTTAATACATATATATGAAACATTCTGGTCACACTCACTGCCCCTTTTTTCTTAGCCCATACCTTTTTCCACAGGCCTCTCCTCATATTCTCATCCCACCTTCACATGGGAAGCTACTGTTTTCTTTGTACTTTATAAAACTAAACATCCTTAACTGTGCTTTGAAAGTATGATGTTTATATTGATTTGTTGATACACTAATTTCTTTTTAAATTTGATGGTGTTTGTAAGGCACACTCTGAAAACTTCATTTAACTGTAGGTCTCTGTAATTTTGTAAAAATGTAACTGCTTTTAAAATGGCCCAGGCAAACATATATAATCCTCTGAGTGTATTATACTTGAAATTGTTATCAAAATAATTATTACAGGGATTTTAATTAGAGGCAACTAAGATAAATAAGAATTCTAAATATTACTTCCAGACATATTACTATACATGTATCATGTTAATACTCATATATTGTTTCATTTTAATTAAGACAGTAACATAATTATATCTCCAAACTCATGTTTTCTAACATAATTTCCGTTATAGATTTGTTCAGTGCAATGTTATATATTTTACCTTTCTAAAGAGCAGAGAAATGTGGCAGTACTGAATATACATGTGTTTGCTGAAAGCGATAAATTGGTGATTTTCTCCTCTGTGGGGCAGAAACAAGTCATATGGTTATAAAGAAAAAATCCTACAAGCAGTACTTTTAGAGCACTTCTTAGTAGCAATTTCAATTTGTCACCAGCTCTACATGTATTCCCAACTGTTACTCCTTTTATTCCATAATTTTTATTCTCAGATCATTCCATTTCATATCCCAAAGATAACATTTGCTCAAACATAAAAATAACATTTAGCTGCCTTTACATGGCTCTTGCAAATTTATCTCCCAGTTCTTGTTTCCCTTAGTTTCCCTGTAGCTTTGAAAAATATCCAAGTTGGCTGAATTCTAAGCTGAATGACTGTGACATCTCCATAGTAGCATAATTCCAAATGTCTGTTTGCTAGTTCCAGTTGATGGCTAATCAACCCTGCTAATTTAACATGACTAACATGGATTTCTTGCTTTTCCCTCTACTCCCATGCTTCATGAATCTTTTATGTATTCTATAGTTAGCCCATTGTTCTATTAAAACATGGGTACTCACTTTGAAGTTAATAATTTTAATGAGTAAAAATGAATACAAATCTATTATTATCAATAATTTCATGAAATCAAGTTAGAACTGCTGTACAGGTATGTGACCATCAACTGGGACATGAGAAATATACCACAGACCACAGCTCCAAAGTTGAGTGACCCTCACCGGGAAGACATCAAATGGTTATCAATCACTTTTGATTCTTCTTTGCCCATTTACATTAGTCTATTCGATATATATGCAAGCTTTCAGAAAGCTCTGACTAAAATACCTATCCCTTTAAGCATTTGAAAACATTTGTCTCTTGTCTGCCTTTCAATGTATTCTGTATAGTCCATTGGCTATGCAAATGTAAGCATCTGAATCTACTGTCTGAATGGAATCTCAAAATGAGAAATATATGGTAGATATTTATTTCAATTCAAGGCATGGATGACATGGATGAAATGCTTTAGTGTGGATTTGGCCAAGGAAGGTTTGTTTGAGAGTAAGCAGATTTTATTGTGTGGATTTATTTGTTGGATATATTTGGGTGAGTGGCTTTGGAGTGGTTGGTAGATAAAATGTGACTGTGAAGTAAATCATTTTTATTTTATTATTATTAAAATTACTTTGTGTGTATGTGTGTGCATGTGCGTGTAAGCATGCATAAGAATGTGGGTTTGCATAGGCTTTGGTGCATTTGAGAAATTCAAAGAATAACTTGCAGCAGTTGGTTCTTCCCTTTCCTCAATGTGGGTCCTGGTGATGAAATTCTGGTGGTGAGGCTGGGCTGTACCTGTAGACACGTTTACCTCCTGAAGTGATCTCTTTCCTTTCTTTCCATTCGCTCTCTCTCTCTCTCTCTCTCTCTCTCTCTCTCTCTCTCTCTCTCTCACAGTTTGGTTTTTTGTGTCTTTTATTTTTTGTAATTTTTGTGCAGCCCTGCATGTCTGAAAATTTGTTCTGTAGAATAAGGTTGGACTCTAACTCAGTGATCCTCCTGCCTCTGCCTCCTGACTGTTGGGCTTAAAGGTGTGCATTAGCATGCCCAGTTCCCTGCAGTGATTGTTAAGTAGGTTTCCAAGGTTGGTTATTAGTAATCATTTAGGGAAAAATCTTTTATCGTGTACCTAAGTTAGGTTTGAAACACGTACCGTTTAACAGAGTTCTAATTCCACAGAAAAAGGAATTGCATTTCTTAAATATTTAAACTTAAAAGGACTCCTCATTTATTTCCTTATAATCATAGGGATCTCCTCTGTTGCTGTCAAGATTAAAATCTAAAACTCAGAAGATTCTAGATCATCTAGCTATTATCCCTTTATTCACTTCAATCATTTCTATTCTCATTTTTACTCTTATTATTACATTTTTACTTATTAACTTTAAATCTGGCTCACTGCTCCCCTTCTAGTCAACCACTTCCACAATCCCTCCACTATCATCCCTCCCATTCTCCAATGAGTAGTTCAGGACCCGTGAGTATTCCCCACCCTGGCACATCAAGTCTCCTTGATGCTTAGCTTATATGCTTTCTCTGTGCAGTTCAATTTAAACAAGGCTTTTTTCCCTGCTTCAATAAGTCAGGCTCTGTCCTGTCTTGTTGGTTGCCTCTGTTTGGAATGTTACCATGATTGTTTCCCATCAATTAGTTCTGCCACAAATATTGCTTCTCAGAGAATGCTTCCTAGAATACCCATTAAAATAAGCTTGTGTCTCTAACATCACTTTGCTTTGGAATTCATGGCTCTTACCTCTTGCTACACAGCCCAGGTTCAGCTCCTTGCCCTCCTACTTATTAGCTCTCAGACATATTTCATGTTACTCTGACATTACGTGTTTGAGCTTTCTCATCCATTAAAATACAGTAGTGGAAATATGCTTAATATAGTTGTCATAATCCACAAGTGAAATGAACTTTGTAGAATCCTAACTCCCCACAAAACCTGTTGGTAAAGGAATTGGGCAAGAGAAACTAGTGACTCATCAGAACTTTGGTTGCTTTTCTGAAGGAAGAAGGGAGGGTAAGAATCTATTGATAATTGTTTCATTTAAGTAACTGGGTTTTAAATATCGGGAACTTTAGGCTACACGCACTATATTCTATGTATTAACCTCAAATAACAATATTAAGAGAGAACTAATAAAAGTCCAATTATTAAAACAACATTTGCTCCACTGAAAAGTTGATAGGTCTTTGGCAAAGTCACTGTGAAAATTAGTGAAAAAATTCATGTTTCTAAGAAACAATGAAAAGTAATAATATTAGAAGAAAATGCTGAATCATTACAGAGAGGTACAGATAGAAATCTTTGGACGTTCATGTCTCAGATGAAAGCAGTTTGGGCTCTCAACATAACAAGCACATATAATAGTGGCTGGTACGTGATAAGAGCTTAATAAAAGTGAATTTTATATTTTACTTATTATCTGCATGTAAGCTATATCTTAGGCATTTTTCTAATTCACAAACACCTGTTACAAACAGTGGCTGGTCCAACATAGGTAGTCAATAAATTATCACAAAATTGTTGAATATACTCACTTGTCTTTACTACACTAAGTTGAAAATAATATTAGAGCAAATAACAAGTCTCTTTCATTTATTTCAGTATTCAAAGTCATGTATTGATCATACAGTGTCTGACACACAGTAAGCGTAAAATGTATCCTTTGCTTAATTAATAAATTTCATAATCAAACAGCGAAAGACATAAATCTATTCTCAGTTGTCTACTAAATCTGCAGATATAAGAAACCAAGTATAAATAGAATTATAAAACAAACCCATTTTTAAATGAGTTTGTAAAAGCATATTTTATTTGCCTTCTATAATTGTTCCCTTGGAGGCTGATTGCTGATTAAGATCATCCTTTCTAATTCTCTCTGAACTCTGACTGGATGATTCACCTCAGCTTTTCTGCATCAAAAATCCTCTCTAAGCTGACTGATTCTAATTGGCTTTTCTCAGCTTCTGACAGAATTGCTTTGCTTGGCCTCAAACTAACTCTGGTTATCTGTTCTAACCTTCTGGCTCCTTATTCTCTACTATCAACTGCCTCTGCTGACCTGGCCTGAACTGCATGAACTCTAGAATGAACTTTCCTGCAGTATACTCATTAAACTGAATCTCAACTGACTCAACTTCCAACTCAATGAGGAACAGAACTGAGTAATAATCTGTGTGTGTGCTGCACTTAAATAGCTTTTCTCCTGAGAGTAGGGTGTATTGTATTTCTGACTCATTCTGTCAAATCTATCTCCGATTCATCACTTTGTCTGTCCCTCAATTAGACACCATTGTTTGGGATTAAAGGATGTGCTAACAAATTCCAGCCAGAGGGCATAAAAAATGTACTAAGGATTTGTGTGTGTGTGTGTGTGTGTGTGTGTGTGTGTGTGTGTGTGTGTGTATGTGTGTGTTTGTATGTGTATTACAGCTGAATAGCACAGACCTAGGAGGTCTTTGAATGTGACCAGAACAGCCACGTTGCTGGGTTAAAATTCCTCTACATAAATTGAAGACATACTTTTAAAGAAGTATAGTTTTTCCCACAAATAATCTCAGACCTTTTATTCTGAAAATGTGTTTAGTGACTAACAAGTTGGTGAATCATGTAAATACTTACTTGATCATGGAAAATTATTTCCCTCTGTTGATATGGGACAGTTATTTGTGTCTCAATAATCACTTGAATTATTTGTGATGAAGTTTGGGAAATAATGCATTCAGTTTTACCCCACAAAGTCACTCACTATCATAGAAAGTAATGTAGAGGAAGCACAGATAAAGATAGTACCACTGTAATAAGGATGGGCTATTCTAAAGCTTGTACATAGATGGGCCATTTCTACCATAAATCACTTGGGTTTGAGGGAGTATCAGTTGAAGTCTCTCTACTTGTTGAACAGTTTCCAATATTAGTCTCCAGTACTATGTGTATCTGACAAGAAAGAAGGTTTTTCTAGAATACATCTAAGCTGTAATTGTTTTTTTTTTACTTGACTATGACAAATTATTTCAACTTATAATGTTACCTAAAAGTTTGTGCTGTGTTAATGACAAATCTGATCCAAAATACATGAAAGGCATTATACCTTGGAACCTGTTGTCTTCACTTAACTTCCAAGTATTAGCCCTTTAATTTTATCTTCATGTTACTGCTGTACTTTAGGGGGAATTTGAGTACCATGAATGAATTATCAACATTAGTGTTAGGTGAGTTCATTTCTGCCTAAACAGAAACTTGGGGTCAGCAAATCAGTAATTGTTATTAGAGGCGTGAAGTCCATAGCAATCCTGTTCTGATTTGATATATTTTTATAATTTCATTGGGAGAGGAAAAACTCCAACTAAAATGTATGTGGATCTTTTTCTACAGTGAAGTGACAAAGATAATATACTAGTAATGTAGAGATGAATCTTTCCAAAGTAGTTGGAAAATGACAATACTTAGTGAAAATCAAGTCTACCCCATGTTTTTCTAGCAACTGCAAGCTAAGACAGTTCTGCTATTATCAGTGCCTTAAAGGAGACTTAAAAACAAAACTACTCCATGCATGATAATTATACAAGATTCATGTTTCATTATCCATAAATAAGATGTTACTGGAATTCAAATACACCTATTTATTTATAGATTATCTAGCTGAATTTTATTGTCTGCTGAGGTTCAACAGCAAGTATTTTCCCATAGTGTTCACTATTTGGACCTTTATAGGAAAAATGTGATGACACAACCTAGAAGATCACTCAGACCTCGTTCCATGAACAATATCTAATTGTTTTTCATCATTGTTGTATCATATTTTATAGCTGCATAGTGTTCTGCTGCAGAGGCCTCGAGTGATGATTTAGTGGGTAAGAGGACAAAGTGCTTTTTCATAGGATCTTAGTTCAATGTCTAGCATCTAAGTTAAGTGGCTCACAAACCCTTGTAACTAACTCCAGCTCCAGGAGATCAGACTCATCTGTACTCCATGGCACAAGCAATTATGTATATGCTCCCAACCTCAAGACCTACTCCATACACATAATTAAAAGTAATAAAATATCTTTGATAATAATTATAGTCAAAGCACATTGAACTAATTTAGGACTTTATCTACTATGGTATAAATAATCCATGTAATTTTGCTTACTAAAATCACTCACAATTGAGAACATATGCTTTTGAAATAATCCACATCTTTCATCCTGGGTGCCATTTGTTATTTTACATTTTATTATACACAAACATCTCCTTTTATATTATGTTTTTGTTGGATATTAGAAAGTATCATGGATGACTTCACTGTAATGTAAACATTTTAGCATAAAAAAGTCATAGGATTTTAAGGATAATTAAGACATATTCTAATCTTTCCTTCTCCTTTTGGACAGAATTGACAATTGACTTGACCTGGAAAGATTTTGGTTTTCTGTAGTCTTTAGAATTCTCAGTGAGAGTGCAGATTTTGTAGTGTATTAACTTTGGAATTATTTGGAACTTGGGCATTTATTTCTGACTAACAGTATATTGAATGTTGTTCTATTTTAAGGCTTTACATAGCTTATTAATATGGCAGTGACCCCAGTTCCTAAATTCTTGATTTTTAATTCTGTCTCTGGATCTTAAATCCTGTTAATGAAATCTTCTCAGTTAGGGCAATGATTAAGTCACACAATGTACACACTCTATTCCCCCCTGCATGTTGTGAAACCTTTGTACATAAGAACAGGATTCTTTCCTTGTGAATTCCACACAGACATTGCTGAGAAATGTTCTGCCTAACCACTTTTGTGAGCACCTTTTTTTTTTAAAGGAAGTAGGGGGCATCTAAATAAATACTTTATATTGGAAAGCAATCAAGTTTCTCTGTGCATGCACTTCCCTGTATGATCGATAATAAATTAGCATTTTATTTATACTTTATAATACAGTCCTTTTCAGAAGTCTGATTGGAAAACCAACTACTCTTGTGCTCTCCAAAGTGGTTTTTGATGGAGTGCTAATTACGCTTTACCTCAAGAGCAGTGCTAAGGAGGGAACTGCAATCACCTTACTGTAGAAAGAAGATCCAGTTGATGAATCCCTAACGTTAGCTTCATGCTATATTATAGATGGCAAGGAAATGTGAAAGCATATTTTTGACCAAAGAAACAATATCATTTACATATCATTAACATTGTTTGGCCTTTGTAAAATAGCTTTGTAACCATGCATTTTTTTTCAGTAGAGGGAAAAATAACTCGGAAAAAAAATGTATGTCAATTCACAACAATGCCTAGATGAATATATATATATATATATATATATATATATATTTGGTTTTTCGAGACAGGGTTTCTCTGTGTAGCTCTGGCTGTCCTGGAACTCACTCTGTAGACCAGGCTGGCCTCGAACTCAGAAATCCACCTGCCTCTGCCTCCCAAGTGCTGGGATTAAAGGCATATGCCACCACCACCAGGCGACTGTATTTTTGAGAAATCTAGCTTGAATGAGTTTTTGTTTCAGACAGAATAGCAACTTAATAAATAAATTAGTCCTGAGAAAAGCTGTATGTCATATTCAGCAAAGGAGGACAATAAGTGCACTCATGCCAAACAAATCTTGTCACATAAGGCTTTGTATGTTTAGTTTAGCTCAGCTCCTGGAGGCTTGATCCAGATATTTTTCAATATCAACTTTTAGTATAGAATAAAAGCTGGGAGAATAGTTTAACTCCATCTTTCATAGACATAAACCATCTTTGTCTAAAGCATTTCTTTCCAACCTCCATTTTATCAAAAGCATTTTTGTTTATATACCAAATATTAATGGATGAGTTGATATATGCATGTGCCACAAATAATTGAGTAATTTCTCTGGCATTGGTAGGTGAACAAGAAGCTCTCTCCAGGATGCGGGCCTTAGTGAGCATGTGACATCTAAGGAGGGTTAAGATAGGAATGTGTTAAACCTGAATCCAAGTTAGCATACTTCTACTGTCACAAAGATTCATAGGAAACTCACTTTGATAATCATAGCATTAAATTCAAACTTTTAAATCAGACAATTAGATGCACCTCCTAAAGTCATTTCATAACAAAGTATTTTATAAAATATCACAGATAATTGCACTTATATTTTATTACACAATGCACAATTTATTTTATATTCATCATCATATTAAAGAAGACTGCCATGGTGTAATAAACAATTGTTATATTCTAAAACAAATCATCTTAAGGGTTAAGGAAAATAATTGGGAATTACAGAGGTTGACTTGCCCAAGGTCGTTATGCTGGTATAGGATATGGCACAACTTACTATTTTCTGCTTCAGGAAGTTAAAAATAGGAACTTCCTCTCTTTCCATATCTTCCCTCTTGAATTCCTTCCCTCACTCTTAATTTTTTTATAGAGTGATCTTTTAAACTGTTTCAGTAGTCTATAATTTGGTGTACTTCCTCAGTAAAATAAACTCTTTAAAAAGTAATAATAGTTGTTATGGAAGATTAAATTTTGCATAAAACATTGTACACAATTCTTTTCATTTATTGACTTATTTATATTTAGCAATAAATCTACAAGGTAGGAGTTATTGTGTTCACTTACAAAGTACATTACATGATGAAATATCACCAGTGATTTTTATTATGGTCATGTAAAGCATATGGAACAGATTTACCATATATATATATATATATATATATATATATATATATATATATATGTATAATTTTAAAGTTTTGATTAATATAAAATAACACATTTGAGATACAAATGTGTTTGTGGGAAGAAAACAATTCTGACATAGAACTTGATTGATTGTTTTAGACATTATGCCAGTTATTTATGATTCTAACAATCTGCCTGTTCCATATATGGATAGAAAATGTCACAGTCAAAGAAAGAACGTATTAATATGTCTTTAACAACTGTTATATATTAGGCAAAGTACTTGGTGCTTGTCACTGAAGAAAGCACAGGAAGTTCAATAACACTAACAGAATCCTTAAATTTAGGGATAAATAAGAATAAGTTTACTTTAAAATAAAATTATTTAAATGGATCTTGCATCCAAATGAAATAAAGATCTCTTTTTCTTGTGACCTGGGAAAAAAGTAGAAGGAGTAGAGATGGAAAATCAGGTCTCTTTGGGACCAAATTTAGTTCTGTTTTAAACACTGAAATTCCTCCAAAGAAATTAAACTCTTGACCCTGGTCTGCATGAAATGAAGCCAGACAAATTAACCTGACATGCACACTTATATAAGAAATCCTTGAAAAGGATGAGCTGATAAAACCAGGGAACCATAATTCCTGAGAGAAAATACAAGTGGTAAAAGTGTGTACCATATAATGTGCTATCAATGTCACACACACACACAAAAAAAAACCCATGAATTGGTGAAAAAGTGGTCTAGAAGGTTATAATTTACAAACCATGGAACTATATTTTGATATTTTGTTTTCATTACATCTCTTACTCTGAACTTCAGAAAAAAATCTCCTTTGATGCTCCATGTGTGGTGACACACTACTCCTAATCAACCGGATCAGACACTTCTTAGGAATGATGTGTGGATCACAGGAAGTGCATCTCAGTTAATTACAACATGTACTGTGAGTAGAATTTGATTAAAATAAAATTTCCGATGGAAATGGGCAAGTTGTCAACAAGCTAAGATGATAACTGCTTCATCTTTAACAAGTGTCGGTAAAGGTGTGAGTGCACAATAAGCTCTGAAACTTGTATCTGAAAAGATTCTTCCTCAGCAGCACAGGCAGATGTACATTTTATATTTTTGAGAAGAAATGAAAAAATGAAAAGTCTCAGTGAATTTCACTTGAGTTGTAACTCTATGGGAAGGAGAATGATTGTTTCTCAGATTCTCTTTCTCATACAGAGAAACACAAAGTGAATAGCAAGAGAAAGAGTCATGCTAGTTAGTAAGCCTGTTGTTTCTAAAAGACAAATATTTTAGTAAGCCACCTTGTGGCTGAGAATCTTGCTATGGTTTTTTCTGTCCCATCCTAGTATGCTGCAGTTATTTAACTTAGCCTTCATCAACCTGGGCACCTGGGCTGGGCTGTTTCTTATCCTGTTCTGACTACAGTTCTCTGCTGCCTCTAGGCTATCTACAGAATCTGCTGAATTTTCCATTCAAGCATGGGTTAGTATCATCTCTTTGTGAGTTATGAAGGATTGGAAACAGAAGTCATTCACACACACACACACACACACACACACACACACACACACACACACAC
>JANHMN010000005.1:79461735-79528188 GCA_030674055.1 Rhabdomys pumilio
CACACACACACACACACACACACACACACACACACACACACACACACTTTTTTGTCCAACCTTATCAGTGCTTATCCCCACTCATGCAGCTTTTATCTATCTACCTTGCTCATCTCTCAAGTCCAGATCTATTCTCTTTCTTGACATACCTGATCACTTGACTCTCTATGTGGAGATTGCACCTGCTTCTCTCTCTCTTTCCCTATGTCTCATATTGACCTCTAACTTACTATACAGTTGTACTTGGCCTTGAACTTGCAAGCTTTCTTCTTCTACCTCCTGAATGCTGGAATAATATCCATGCTCCTCCATGGCCAAATTTATGTCACAGTGGGATCAAAGCCAGGGTTTCATGAGTGCTAGGTAAGCAATGTACTAACTGAGATATGTGCTCAGCCTACGTTCTTCTCACAGTTTGGCAAATTGTTTCCTATGTTCCCTACTTATCCCTAGGACTCTTAATTAACCTCTTTACGTAGTTGAAATCTTCTATAACCATAGTGCATTGAGTACATTTTATTGTTATCCTACTAGAGTATAAATTTCACAGGGCATGTTTTACAGAAGTATTTTGTTTATTATTGTAACCTTAGCACATTGTATATAATTTTGCATTAATGAATAAGAAAGACTTGGTAAAAAAACAAACAGTATGAGATTATATAGTATTCGCACATTTAAACCTATTTCATCACTAAAAATAGACATTATTATCAGTAGTTTACAGTTCAAACAACTTCATCATTTTTACACTGTAACAATAACAGATATTGAAATTTTACTTTTGCCATTGTTCTTTAAGTTTTGGAACCAAATGTGATTATGGGATTCTATTATTTAGTATTGTTCTCAAATTATTCTAGGAATATTTAAATACAATGTCTGATACTACTGATGAAGAAAACAAAAATTTGAAGGAAAGTGAAGATATTCCTGGTTAAAAAAATTGAATATGTTGACCAAGTTAGGTTCTAAGAGAATTTGATTAAAGACAGAATAAGTAGAAGGACGTTTTCATATTTGATATTCAGATTTCAATGTAGTCAAGTGTTTAACAATCTATGGGTTATGTGACCCAAGTAAGAGCATCAGAAATGTGAGATTACTCGCTTAATAATCAGTGGGATTATAAATCTGAAACTTACAGCACATTTCAAATGTCATTGATTGAAAACCAATAAGGTAGGGCTGGAGAGTTGGCTCAGCTGTTCAAGGATAGGCTCAAAACCAAAAATATAAGGGAACCAATAAGATAGAGTTTGGGGTTATATAACTTTATCTTTACAGCGGATTACAACATTTTAGTGTAAGTTTTTTTGATGTAGTCACTGTCTGTGAAGCATTAAGTATGAAATACTCAAATTTCAATTTGTTTATTATAAAGTTTTAGTTTATAAATAACACTCAGAGTATTGTGTAACTAAAATATTCATATTCCCCAATTTGATATTCCAAAAACAATGTTAAAATTCCTAAGTATTTACTTGGAGAATGAAAAGATTTAAGAAAGGATTATTTCATGTCTGCACGCACAGTTCTTAGGGAACAGATGAAAGGTGATCTTAATGATGAGAAAATGTCAGATGACAGTAGGCACTACTATCTTATACCGAAGAAAATATAGAGGTGCATCATCTCAGGAATGGATAACATAGAATAAGTCAGCAAGGCCAATGAAATAAGACAGTATTGCAAGTATAATTTTAAAATAGTTTTGGCAAGGAAAGGTCGGGGAGAAAGCAGAGTAAGCTATAATAATATTTATAACCTATAGATGGGCCAGATCTAAATGTGTACTTTGGCCTCTTTCCATCCTAAGATATTCTGTGTTACTAAATGGTGTTATGATTTATACTCATTTCTAGGTCTAGACTGGTTCAGGCTTCCTGTTTTTTTCCTTAAGATTTATTTTTTATCATTTTTAAGTGTGTGTGTGTGTGTGTGTGTGTGTGTGCGTGTGTGTGTGTGTGTGTATACTTGTATATTATGGTTCTTTAGAGGAATGGGGACAATAGGATGGAGATTTAATATACATATACAATAAAATAATGTATTAAGTCATTCTATGTTAAAATAGCACCAGAAGTTGTCTCACTTTGAGGAAGTTGAGAATAAAGTAGTTTCTTGGTCCTTGAGGCTGGATGCCTAAGCAGTCAGAGTGGTCTCACAGTACATGTCTTACACTAGTGACAATCCAAGTGTCAAATAGTAAAGCTGAGAAATGCTGCCTCTGACATTAGTGAAGGAATCCTCAGCATCAAATGGGTAAATCAATTCGGCAGCAAAAGTGAAGGCTAGGCCAACAGAAGGAATGGCCAAACAAGCAAGGGGTGTTAGCAATCTTCTTTCTGCCATGACCTCTTTTTATCTGGCAAACCATGAGTGGGTGCTTCCCATACTCAGGAAGAGTTGTCCCATATCAATTAGGGGAGTCAGATCTACTCAGTTAAGTCTAAAATTTGGAAGTTGATATTAAAACTCACTGCTACTGCGTATGTGGATATTCATGGAGGCCAGATCTCATAGAGCTGCAGTTACAGGCAGTTGTGAGCCACTCAGTGTGGGTATTAAGAAATGAATTTGGGTCCTATACATGAGCAGTAAGTGATTCTAACTGCTGAGTCATCTTTCCAGCTCAAGGAGCCCTGCCTCTAAATCTGTTTCTTTCTTACAGGAAAATGAGTCATCTAGTTCTAAAGTGAAGTATGTAATTACTCCATAAAATATAACCCAAGGAGGCAAGTTTGTCACTAAAATGAAATAAAAATACTGGCAATTCTACTAAGATTTGACCTAATTATTTATACCACAATACTTAACTTTAAGATAAATAAACAGTATATTCAGGAGAATAAAATTCAGTTCAAAGTAGTTACTGTATCATTAGAAAATTGCAAACTTCGTTGATGTAATAGTCTAGCTGATAGTATAAAAGATCAAGCAAATTTGCATTGAAAAATTCATGCTGATGAATTTATTAAGTGCTTGTGGTCAAAGTTAAATCTAAATGGTTTGAACAGTTAGAATTTCTTGCATTAAGTTAGTTTCTATGCATTTCTGGAAAAGCTTAGTAATTTATACTAAATTAATATCTCTCAGTGAACATATTCTTTGAAATGTACTTGTTTTTATAATTATAATGTTCTGTGTTTAAGCACAAAGCAATCTGTTTTAAAGAGTTGGCGCCAACTAAAATATAGACTATATAATGTTCAATTTTTCTGTCTTAAAACTCTAATAATTATTGAGAGGGCAAATATAAATAGAACGAGTTGGTGATAATCAAGAAAAACTAATTGTCACATAATAGCCATTTGATGTACTATAATAAAACATTTTGATGTTCAGAGAACAGTCTGTATTGTACAATGCTGTTATCTTTTAAGCCTGTGCCTTTTTAAATATGGTACACGTCTTCAAATATCTGTTCCATGTTCTCATCAAGTTGTGCTACACACTTATCCCTGTCTAAAAGAAGAAGATGCCTGAATTACAGGGAAAGGAATAGTGCAAGATCTCTAAGCAGGAGAGACGTTTTCAGGTTTTTCCCTCCCCAAGGAGACTGAGAATGGCTGCAGAGTAGGAAGGCCCCTCCTTACTGTTAAATCATGTGTTAACCATTTATGGTAAGTTGATGGAAGAGATATAAGAGTGGTTTTGCATGTAGCCTGGGTGTGAATAAGTTGTAATTTAGCAACCAAATTGGAAATATTTAATTATTTAAGACTTGGAACAGCTTTACCCTTCTGAATGCCTGCCTTCTCTACTCGTCCCATACTTCACAATTAATAAACTTAGAACTTTTTTTTAATAGATTTTTTTGAGACAGGGCTTCTCTGTGTAGCCCTGGCTGTCCTGGAACTCACTCTGTAGACCAGGCTGGCCTCTACCTTCCAAGTGCTGGGATTAAAGGCATGTGCCACCACTGCCTGGCAACTTAAAACTTCTAAGGAAGGCTTCAAGCAGGAGCTTGACTTGTGGTTTGTATTTTACAAAGTCTTCTGCTAGCAATGTTAAAGATGATCAATTAGATAGATTGGAGGACACATACAGGGGAATTTGCTTCAAAACATCAGGAAAAAATGAGGTAGTCAGTAAAGTGCAGAAGTGAATAAGAAAATGTGAGAACTATTTTGGAGAAATTACTTTTTGGAGTCATTGAAATCTGGAAAGGGGCATGGTCACAACTGGCATAGGAGAGTGATTATGACTTCCAGGATTTCAGCTAAAACTCCAAAGAGAAGAGACAAAATGTAGTGATGTTTGTTGCTTACCTGCTTGGTTGCTAGATTGATTGTCTCTCTTTAATTAATATTCTGAGGACAACTATGTTCCTAATCAGCAAGCAAAATCCTTAATACATTTAACATATGCAGTGCACATATACCATCTTTATCTTTTAGACATACACAAACCTGATAACGGAAGAAATAAAGTATGTCAGCAGCAATGCAGAAGTACCTGTTATAGCCCTTTGTCTTATTTTTGAATCACATTCACTCTGTGCAGAGGATAATACAATCACCATTTCACAGTAGAAAAACCCCAGCTTACAGAATCTCCCTGACTTTGCATAAAGTACCTGACCCATTTTTCTCAACGTCATAAAGTAGCAGCATTTTAGTTCAAACCTGGTTCTGTCTCCAAGGTCTTGGTCTTTGAACTGTATGTAAATGAAAATGGAAAGAAGCAAAGAATGAATGTAAAGGATAGATAATCGATAGTCATTTTAAAAAGCAGAATTATCATTAACAAAGAAAGCACAGTCCAATGGAAGAGAGGGGAAAGGCTTATTCACAAGTAGTTCCAACCCTAAGCTAGGCAAGTTCCTCATGCTCACTAGAGTCAGGGGGGAGGTTTAAATAGGGTATGAGCTCCTGATAGAAATCAGTAGCTTGCAGATGACCTCTTTACAGTCAGGAAGTGAGTTTGTGTCAATTTCAAACTAAAGCATGCTTTCAGAATGGTACTTCCTAATGTGGGTTGCTGTAGATCCTCACATGGTTTCTGGCCTGAGTGGGTAACAGAGCGAGCTGTTAGAAGCTTCTATAGAAGTGCCACTGCATAATGGTATAATGACTGGATCCAGCATTTTGAACATACGCTTGTTTCATTTTTTCCCAAGTAATTGGTATTACATTTACAAAAGGATCTATCTGTGCTGGATTGTGAACAAAGGCACAAAAAACTGGCCTTTCACTATCAATCATTTGAGATATAATGCTGCACACTTTATAAGGCTTGGGGGTGTGGAGAGAACCACATAGGTGTTTTTGTTCCTTGAGTAACATGCACTTTCATTTATAAATGTGGAGATTTAGATAACTGTCTTCATATGGCCATCTATTGACCCCATATACAGATGTAATCAAATGTTTTCTGTCATTCAGAGTTAAACAATAGATAAACCCAGTTTTTGTAATTTTCAAAACTATCCAATTTATGTAACATTAAAAAAAACATTATTAACTTGTTTTCTCCTCAAAAGACTGTAGCTATTAAACTCCTTAATTACTTCATTTTCACTCTCAGTGTAATATTAGGACTTTAGCACTTCAAGTACAAAAATGATTAATGAGCCTGATAATTCATTCACATACATATTACTTTGCTCCATGACATAACCCCGAAGCCTGTTCTCTGTTCTAGACTTAGACAATGCTTTCAAGCAAAGTATCTTATTGCATATATAATGCATGATCATTACAAAAATATAAATAATTATAGTCACTGGTTTTTCTTTGCAGACAGAAAGACAGTAAATCAAATGCACTCAAAAGGTACTAACTTTCAAAGCAAAAGTATAAATCTATAGAGAATATCTTGATTTTCGTATTATATCTGTGATGGGAAATTCAATTGTGCTTTAAGTTCAATAGTCACCTATAAAAATATATCTTCTTGAAATATTTAATTGTGAAGGAAAACACATCCAATTTGTATATTATATCCAGGTAAACAGTGTTGATTTGGCAAAAAGATTACATCAGGCTATATTTGGATTTAGAGATGAAGATTGTGTTTGGAGTGACTAAAACAAAAAAACATGTAGGGGACTAGTTGTAATAATTCTTGACTTGCATTGGTTATGTGATACTTTTAGCTGTCCTTACTATAAGTTTTTCCTGATCTCCAAAATTTAGACTTGCTCAGTTATTTAGTTATTTCTAAAGCTTTAACTTCTAAAGTGTGATCAATTGTACTGTTTTTTTGCAGTTGTTGTTTTGGTTTTGGTTTGTCTATTCCTTCCTTCGCTGTTCATGCTGAATTTAACCCAGTTCATCCACAATGATGTATTATTCTTACCTGATAAATCTCTTCTCTCCACATGCTTATCACCTAAAAGATGGGTTCTATCCTGACTCAGTACCAAATCTGGAAGGTTAGATGAACTTTTGCTGAGAACTAGAGAATTGTGCTTGTCAGGCTCGTTGCCATGACAGCACATCATAGCCGCTAAAAGGTGAAACAGGCAATTCCCAAGGGCCTCCCTTTGTGCAAGGGAAAAGCAGAACTGTAGACCATTTTCTGGACTCTAAATCATGTCTCTCATCTGGTTTGTTCATGTAAGTAAATGGACATAGCATAAATGAGTACTGTGTGAAGGAGATGTTTAGTTTTGGAACAAAGCATACATTTGTTCCACTGAACTGGACATGGTCAAATTAGTGCAATGATAAATTTAAAACCATAAATAGACTCTACTAAGGCACAAGTAACATGGTTTCACTGCCAAAATATAAACTATAAATGCAATTATATGGTCATGCTTTGTTGACTGAGAGCCTTTTAGATATTACAAAGAAAATCCTTGAATTATTATTTAAAAATCTGACTAGGATAAAATTGAGAGTCTATAACTAGATTGTTACTTGATCAGCATGTTAAAACGCCGGATTCCCACATAAGAAAAATTTTAGTGTAAGTATATACCAAGGATTACATGGCATATATTTATATTAAAATAATACCTAGTTCTCTATCTGAAATACCAATTACAGCAAGGGTCCTAAATTTTTATTTACTGAATGTGGTAATGTTACTTAAAAGTAGTACTTTATAGGCTGCAGAGATAATTTGAAATAGTGTGTTTCCTGAGGTTAGTGACTAATGAGATTATTCCCATATCCCCAAATGTCATGGAAGTGGGAGGGAATGTGAAAAAAGAAAATCAAGAGTGGGTGCCACTTCTGGAGCATACACACACTCTCTAGAACTTGCCTATGATGATTTGGCCTGTGAGGGCCTAAACTAGCCTGCTTCATGCCTATACCAGTCTACTCTGGCCTACACAATATCACACTGGCCCACACAGTAAGTATCACACTAGCCCACACAAGCCCACAGTCTCCTATACTTTCCTGGTTAGGTTACTTCCCCAGCAGATGGTGCTGCTCTGTGGAGGAGCATTAGGGTAGTCTTGATATTCGTCCCAATTCCCATTCTTGTTCCCTTTTGGTATGTGATACCTTTGAAGTCAGATAGTGGCATTATGCACTAACAAATGATTCTGTGGTGAAACTGCAGAATAATCAGTGAAAAAAGATGGCTCAATTCTTCCTATATGGGTTTAAAACTTCTTAAAATGAGACAGTGAATTCTATTTGTAGATTGGACTAATAAAAGTAATTGAACTTAATGATATATATCTTGAACTTAAATACTCCTCAAATAAAACTGCTTAACTATAAAGAATAAAACAAAGTGCATTAGTTTTCCATGTGTACAATAAATTGAATCCTGGGCCCAAAGCATGATAAGTGTTCAGTCTACTACTGAGCTACATATTAAGGAGTTTTAAAATAAAATATTCTTTCTTATTTAGAAATTCTATCTGTTTTTTTGCTGTAGCTAGGACCATATTAAGATGAAAAAGAATAGTGGTATGGATCACTACACAGTAACACATATAAAAATCTTTAAATCAGCACAAAAACAGGTGAGTCTGTATCTTTTCTTAAAGTAATTCATAAAAAAAATAACTGTGGTGTAAATGAAAGCTTTCTCTTAGGCAAATGTCATTTCCACATATTTCTGCTGTCAATTGTTTTCTCTAGCTATATAAAACTAATTTCTGTTAGTTAATACTAGCAAATAGATTTCTCATGTTCTTCAGTTACAATACTTTCACAAGAAAATGTAAGTATAATTCAATCATGTATGGAGAATTATATTTTACTAATATGACTTCTGTATATAGCTGTGGTTTAACTTCGGGTGTTGTATGCTAACAATTTGCATCATGAATTTCCGAGTTTTATTTTATTATAGATATCATTAATGACTTCTAATACCGTTGGGAGTCAGCTTTATTATTTCTTGTTCACAAATTACAACTCACTAAAATATGCATTTTGCTGGGGTGTGTCTGCACATATTAATAACCTTAAAACTCTGGAGGCAGATGAGGAGAATTATAAGCTAGAGTCCCATTTGAGTTACATGTGAAACATAGAGATGGATGAAATGACAAATGAAACAAAACACATAAAATGGGAGTCGTAAGTGTTGGAGTATTATATGTTTTCATGTTTTATTGATGAGATACTAATCACATCATTCCTTTAGTCTTTTAAAAACAAGTCACATTAATACACAGGATTATTATTTTTTTCTCCTACTTGAATGTCTTATGGAAAATAGTTCCTTAGGAAACTAAAAATTTTACTATAATGTTATTCTTTAGCTAGAAAGATGTTCAATATATTTACTCTGTGTAAGGGACAGTATAATGCCATCATGAGACTGGTAGTAAAACAGACTTGTCCTGAACTTATGTCCTACAAGTGAACTGGTTATTCACCTTCTCTGTGCTTATTTTACATTTGAATAAAATGTAGATAATCATAATGTTCACTCTTTATTACAGTGGGTAAAAAGACAGCATGAAGAAACTTAAGTATTTGACACATATTTGAAATCAAGAAGCACTCATAAAAATTTTTCCCTTATGATATATATCTCTAGTTGGAAGAGGCGAGTCTGATCTCAAAATGGAGGGCCATGATCCAAAGGAAGCAGAGCAGCTGACGAAGCTGTTTAGTGGTGGTCTGAGCTTTGAAACCACAGGTGATAGCTTAAGAGAACATTTTGAGAAATGGAGCCCACTTACAGACTGTATGGTAATGAGAAATGACCAAACAATAAGTTCCAGAAGCTTTGGTTTTGTAATCTACTCTTTTGTTGAAGAGATAGCTGTTGCAATATGTGCTCTGCCACACAAGGTTGAAGGGTGTGTTTTGAGGGAGCCTTCTGTAAAGCCTGGTGTCCATTTAACAGTGAAGAAAATTTGTGCTGGTGGTATTAAATAATTTACAAAATATTATAATCTGAGAGGCTACTTTGAAAAGTGTGGCAAAACTGAAAGTATAGCAGTTATGGAAGACGGGCAGAGTGGATTTGCTTTTGCAACATTTGATGATCATAACACAGTTGATAAAATTGTTGTTCACAAATACCACCCTATTAATGGACATAATTGTGAAGTGAAAAAGGCCCTTTCTAAACAAGAGATGTGATCTTGTCATGGAGATGGATCTGGCAATTTTATGGAGGTAACTTTAAAGGTAGTGGTGGTGACTTTGGTCATTGAAAAAAAAAGGTGGTGGAAGAGGAGATTATAGTGGTGGAGGTAGGCAGCCTAGGTAGTTATGGAGTTGGTGATGGTGGACATAATGGATTTGGAGGTGATCGGGGCAACTATGGTGGTGGTCCTGGTTGCAATAGTAGAGGAGATAATGGTGGTGGACGACGATATGGAAACCAAGGCTGTGGATATGGTAGAGGAGGAGGAGGGTATGATAGTTACAATGAAGGAAAAAATTTTGGTGAAGGTAACTATGGTGGTGGTGACTATAAATTTGCAAACTATAATGACTTTGCAAATTATAATGGTCAGCAACAATCAAATTATGGACCCCTGAAGGCAGGCAGTTTTGGTGGAAGAAGCTCAGGCAGTCCCTATGGTGGTGGCTATGCGTCTGGTGGTGGAAGTGGTGGATATGATTGCAGAAGGTTTTAAATAAAACAGAAATGGTTACAGTTCTTAGCATGAGAGAGAGAGAGAGAGAGAGAGAGAGAGAGAGAGAGAGAGAGAGAGGAGTTGTCAAGAAAGCTGAAGGATACTGTGAGACAGTCCTCTGAAATGAATTAGAGGGACTGTAAAAATCTGCAACAGAAGGAATGATGATCTACAGTTAGAAAAGTTACTGCAGCTTAAATAGGAAACCCTTCTTATTCAGAATGGTCTTAGCCACAGTTTGCAGAAAGTCAGGTATTGATTAGAGCAATGTAGTGTCAATTTGTCGTTTTCTTTTCATAACATCAGGTATATATTGCCCTGTAGATTGTGGTAGTGGTACCAGAAGCCCAAGGGAGTGAGAAGGTCTGGTGGGGGAGGGTGGGGACTTGGGGACATCCACTTGGAGACAGGGTGGGAGGGGGAGGCATGGGATGAGGAACAGTATGAGGGCAGACTAGGAGGGAGAAAAAGAATGGACTGTAAGAAAATATTATAGAATAAAAATAAATAAATAAATAAATAAATAAATATGGAATTTTTAACTTTGCAATATTGGTATAGTTCCGTTTTTCTACATTTTAGTACAGAAACTTTAACAGAATGCAGTTTCAATGGTGTTTCCTTGTGAGTTAACAAGAAGATCATTTAATTACAATTTTGTATGAATTTTGTTACAGTTAACTGTATAGAAGCCCTGGCTGACAGGAAATTTAAGAGGAATCTATTCTCCCTATTTCCAAAACCATGATAAAGGAGCACTTACATTCAGAAAGAATAGTTAGGTTTGCAACGTAAAATTTGCAATGTGTGTTTTAGATAATTAGGATTGAATAATAAAATTAGCATATCTGTGAATTTAATAGAATTAAGATTACCTTCGAATAAAAAAGATCTCAAAAGTTGCTGTTTGGCTTTTATGCATTTTCTTTCAAAATGTAATCATCATTTTAGTGTGTTAGATTTGTTGACTTCTTATCATGTAAAGAACATCTCCATTCCACACTTACCTTGATCCCATTAAAACTACTGCCAATAGTTTGGGGTATAAAGTGTTTATACTGCCTTCTTCTTACCAAGGCTGGTAGATGTATGCCATCTCTCAGTTTAACAGTCTTAACTTTTAATACAGAACCACCAAATCTGCTGTGCTGAGCAAAGTGGTGGGTATGTGGATTGTTTCTGCTTTTAAAATATAAGGGCCATCCTATGTACAGCCACCAAAAGTAGACACTGATGTGGATTGCTGGAAGTGCATGCCGACAAGAGCCTGATATAGCTGTCTCTTTAGAGGTCTGCCAGAGGCTGACACATTCAGAGGCTAATGCTCACAGTTAACCACTGATATGATCAAGGGTTTCCCAATGGAGAAGTTAGAGAGAAGACTGAAGGAGCAGAAAGGGTTTGTGGCCCCATGAGGAGAGCAACAATACCAACCAACCAGAGCTCCTCAGGGTCTAAACCACCAACCTGGGAGCACATAGGTAGGGAGGGACCCATGGCTCCAGCTGTATATGTAGGGGAGGATGGCCTTGTCAGGCATAGGTGGGAGAGGAGATCCTTGGTCCCATGAAGGATGAACACCAAGTGAGGGGGGGATTTGAGGGTGGGGACATAGGAGTGGGGGGTAAGTGGGGGCACATCCTCCTAGAAGCATGAGGAGAGGAGATGGGATAAGAGGTTCCTGGGTGGTGGGAGGAAGTGGGATAAGGGGATAAAATCTGAAATGTAAATATAATAACCAATAAAAAATGTTTTCCTAACAAAACAATAAAATAAAATAAAATATAAGGTCAAAGCCCCATTGGTCTAGTCATTTTCCTTGGTTAACTTTCTCCCACCCACAACTTTTCAGAGCAAAGGAATAAAAGTCACTAGTTTGAACCCCTAAAAAAACCTCCTATTGTATTGTTAAACAAAAATGGTTTTTGTATAGCATATGTTATGTTGTAGATATACATAGTGGAAAATGCTCAGTAGTCGATAAGCACACCATTTTTCAAATGCTGTTTTATCCCGGGTGGTCTGTAAAGTGAATCTTTGCTAGAAACTTATTACAAATTACAATAAAGAACATGACATGCTAAAGTCATCCAGATGAGGTATGATAATGGTGTAACGAGAGCTTATGGCCCTAAATGTTGCAAAGAATTTGAAAAAGATAAACTGAGTGAATGTCAGTGTAGGAAATTAAAAGGACATCTTGCAGATATCACTGAGGCTTTAGGCTAGAGAGTTGTAATTTTAAGATGTTTGAATTATAAGGACATTACGGAGCGGTAAGAAATATTTCTCAGGCACAGGAAAAGAACCAGTGCCTTATTCCCACAGACTTTCAGAATGTCACCATTATAAGCACTTTGGTGTTGGTGTTATTTCCAGACATGCCTCCATTCTAGATCATAAACCTTTTCTAAGTGGAGAGACCAGTCATCCCATTACCAGTGATGTTCTGAGAAAATAAGACTTTCTATACTGAAAGAAGGAATGCTCTGTACAGGCTGGGATCAGCTGGTCATATGAGTCTTCAAAGCAAAGACAAAACTGTCTTAATGTTCAGAATCCTGCACAATTTCTGGTACCTTGAACAGACTCAATAAAATATACTAGGTGACCCGGGAAAGCCTTGGATGAGTGGCTAACTAGAATATTGTTGATTGTTTAAGCTTGAGAAATGAGAAAATATGAAGTTGTTTGCTTAAAGCAGTGCTAGGAAGGAAAGTAATCTCAACCACAACATTTGCGGAAAACTAGGTTCTGTCTTTCCTTTATACCTATAATCCTATCCTTAAATTTTATTTGAATCCTCAGTTTTCACAGTAAGGTTTTTCTCTTACACACCAGAGTCATGCAATTAGAGCCGAGGATGAAACAGTCTCAGCCACAGATTCATCACTCTTTAAACGTTCTTGTTTTTTTAATCTGATTTTTATGTATTTACATTTCAAATGTTACCCCCTTTCCCGGTTTCCCCTCTGGAAACCCCCATCGCATCCCCCCTTCTTCTACTTCCATACAAGTGCTCCCCCTCCCATCCACCCACTCACTCCCACCTCACCTCCCTGGCATTCCCTACAATGGGACATCCAGCCTTCACAGGACCAAGGGCCTCTCCTCCTATTCATGCCAGATAATACCATCCTCTGCTACATATCTGGCTGCAGCCATGGGTCCCTCCATGTGTACTCTTTATTTGGTGGTTTAGTCCCTGGGAGCTCTGGGGTCGAGGGGGCTGGTTGGTTGATATTGTTGTTCTTCCTATGGGGTTACAAACCCCTTCAGCTCCTTCAGTCCTTTCTCTAACTCCACCATTGGGGTCCCTGTGCTCAGTCCAATGGTTGGATGTGAGCATCCGCCTCTGTATTTGTCAGGCTGTGGCAGAGCCTCTCAGGAGACAGCTATAACAAGCTCCTGTTAGCAAGAACTTCCTGGCATCTGCAATAGTGTCTGGGAACTGTGCATAAACTATGCAAGTTAAATTTCCATGTACACATTTAAAGGGAGGTAATCATAAGTACCCCTCACCCACGTCTACACTCACAACTTCTATTAAATAGTAGTGACTTTATGAAATTAAATTTGCATGAAATTGAAACTTATGGCCTCTAAAAACTTGCCCATTGGCTCTAAATTCACATGAAATTTAGATCTCTATCTTCCTAAAATGCCCACACTTGTGAATTATAATTAGTGTTATTACTCAAGTCCTTAACAAAGTCTATTTTAAAAACATCAGCAAATAAAAGGACAAGTTAATCCTTGAAATCATAACAAACACATAATGTCAGGGCCCAACACATAGCTAATGAGAAAAGAAAACCAACTAGTTATACTTTTATCCATAAACAGAATCAACATTGTAAAATCTGTTCTAGTATACTTGCCAGCTTGAGGAATAGAGCATATTTAATAATCAAGCCAATGCATTTACTAACGTTTTTTGTTTGTAGTTCTTCAGTTTGGAAGATAGACTCAGTTGGTCATCCAGTGTCCACATGGCACTTAACAATTATGGTGAAATTTATTTTAGTTTTCTCCCAATTGACTACATTGTCTGCTTGAGGAACTATGATGACAAAAATGTCTGGATTTCTGGTCCAGCTGGGAAGCATAGTAATAAGGATCATTCATCAGCAATGTCTGGGCTAAATTTATTAAACAGGAGGAGAATGTGCATGAACCAAGCACAGAAGCTAACAAATCTGGTCAGGAAAAAATCATTTTGGCAACAGAAATGAGAAGGCATGCTTTCCAATAACTTATGCCTAGTCCAGAATCTGAGCCATTCTACCGATCCTTAATATGTGGAGAATTTTTTAGCAAGAAGGAGCAATGAAGTTACTGAACTGTTGTCTCTGCCTACAAATTTAATACAAAATATGATTGAAACCAGTAAGTCTGCACTGGTATTTATTTATTTTCCAGTGTGTTTCTAAATGAGCTTTGTAATATTCAGAGCATAGTGTTAAATTGATTCACCTATCTCAGGATGAGAATTGTAAACAATCTGATTAGCTATTTTCTATTTTCACCTTCTGAAATATTCTGCTATAACCAAGAAAAATCATAGCCTTATATTTCTACTGAAAATAAATTATATTCAGTGGCACCTTTTGTTCATTCATAGAACATTATCTCTACAGGTTTGAGTATCAACATTTATAACTGTATGTTTATAACAGTATTAAACATAGTCCCAAAGACAAATTATACTTTTCAAAATACTAGTTTATACCTCAGACCTTATAATTGAACCTTGAAAACTAGCCTCATTCTTGTGTATTTATGTAGTGAAACAAGGAAGAAATGTCAAAAAATTAGGATTTTTTTCATATGACTGGTAAACATGATAAATTAAAGGTATTTTTGTACCATTTCAGACAAAATATTGATCGCTCACTTAAAAACTGCTAAGTGAGTGAATGAGAATACAAATGCTGACAGGAGCCTTGGTTATTGTTCCCCCAGGAAAACAGCATGCTCTAATAAAGATGTAATGACCACCAACATTGTAGGGCTGTCTTGCAGACTCTTTTCCTGCTTTTACTGGGGAGATTTTCTGACATTGCTCACCATTACTTTCATCTTTCTTACTTTCTGTTTAAGTTACTTTTTGGAACAGGATGCTGTCATCTAATCTAACTTGCACTTATTCTATGTTTATTCTGTGGTTCATAGTCCTCATGGATAACACGTTTCTAATAGTAATAACAAAGCTAGAGCTATTTGCATGCTCTCATCAGCCTATGCACAATGAATCCTTTATTTCTAATGTCCTACTTGAGTCTCATTACCTCAATCTTTTGAAAATGTATTTATTCTTGTGAACTATTTCTCTCTTCATTCCCTTCTCTCCATATGTCTTCCTGACATATAATAGCTGTTATATGTCAGGAATGATTACAGGCTCTGGGGTATCATGAACATAAAAATACATAGTTCTGTTTGCATTGTTAATTTTTGGCCACGAAAAAAATTTTGAAAAAGGAATCTTTTATGCATCAGTCATTTTCACTGAGCTAAAGTAGGTGTAATGGCCCTTTATCCTAGATTTGTTTCAACTGTCCTGATTTTGAAATAGTCTGAATTATTTACCTGTATTTCATGTGGGTGACCTAATTTAGTTTTGAAAAATACAGTCCTCTGAAAGACACATTTATTTTGGAAAAAATAACCACTTCAAATTTTTATTTTTTATTTTTCCTGGGTAAAGGTAGATTTATACTGTAATAGCTGGAAGAAAAGTAACTTCAAAAAAACCATAAACCTTTTTAAATTTGGAAAATACATATAATTATGTTTAGGCTTGATTATTAAAAAATTAACATAGACTAAATCCATAATTCCAGGTGATCATCCGTCTCCATTTTATCATGTAGATATAATATATGCTCATTTTATAAACTTAATGCTTGGTTTATTAGTTCTAAAACTAATAATGTAAAACATAAAATAAATATTTCTTTTCATTTTGATACAAAATACAAACACTGAAAAATAATACCCTGCTTAGTATACTGTGATGTCTAATCATAGTTGTCAACTTGACAAACCTGAGAAGACCTCTCAATTGAGTATTTGTAAACACTATCGTAACCTGTGTCCTTGTCTGTGAGGCATTTGATTGATTGCAAATTGATGTAGGAGAGCCAAGTCCTTTGTGGTTGCTATCCATGGCAGATAGGCCTGGGTCCTTAAGAAAGGTAAGAACATTGAGCTTGGAAAGAAGACAGTAAGGACCATTATATCATGGTCTGTTTCAGTCTTTCTATAGTTTCCTGCCTTGGCTTCCCTGAAACATGAACTGTAGCCTATAACTCAAGCAAAACCTTCTCCTACCACTTGCTTTTGGTCAGTGTTTTATCACTGTGACAGAAAGTTAAACTAGGATATTTACATAAAAGGAATTATGAGGAGATGAGTATATTATGTTTTGTAGTGAGTATGACTCTCAACATAACGTTATGGCAACATTTTGAACAGATAATTATTGACCTATAGAAGCAGTGTTGTTCAGTTATATTTTGTTATCTATTCCTTTTATTGTTTTGGGTTTTGTATTAGTTAACTTTCTATTACTATGAAGAGACATCACAACCAAAGGAACTTACAGAAGAAAGTGCTTATTGGGGGCTTGCTTACAACTTCAGAGTTCTGACCACTGTGGCAGGGAGGATTGCAGCAGGTATGTAGTTATGGCACTACAGTAGTAACTGAGTGATTACATGCACAGACAACTACGAGGCAGAGACAGAGAGCGCCAATTAGAATGCCATGGGCTTTTGAAACCTCAAAGTTCAACTCCTATGACATACCTCTTCTAACAAAGACACACCTATTAATAATTTCCAAACAGTTTGCCAACTGGGGACTAAGCATTCAATTATATGAGCCTATGGAGCCAATTTTCATTCAAACCACCATAGGTTTCAAAAGCTTAATTGTGTTGTCTTATTTCTCCATTCTAATATTTTAAACTGAGTATATGTTTCCATGAGTCCTTCTTTATTTCCTAATAATGCTCACAGGTAGGTCTGACAGCATCCTTAATAAGTGATTTTGAGCATCATTTTCATGCGATAGTTGCTGGAGCATTCCAACATTCCTGTGAGTGTTGCCAAGCCCCATTGGGTTGGTAAGAGTAAGCATTGCTGTTAGTCTAAGAAATAAGTTGTGTTAGAAGACATATTTGCTGATTATTTTGTGTCACTGTTTTTGCTAAAGCTAATGTATATAGCATTAAACATAATACATATAGTAATAGTCATAGCATACATGTTGCATATGCATATATATGGATTAAACATGATGCATTATGAATCTGCAGTATGTCCAGAAATTTGCAACCTATTATAGATAATGTGGAGTAGAGATGATGAGAAATGTAGTGTCAGCTGGGAAGAGAAGCATGAAAAAAGAGACTCTTCATTAATAAATTACAATTTTGTGGAAGACATTACATATATATAAGTAATTAGAAATCCTATAAATAAATAGGCACTTGATTAAACACATTTACTGTACATTTATTATATCAACCCATATTTTTATTTGGACTTAATCCTACATCTATACTTAATAACCATTCATAATAACCACACTTAGTGGGAATATTTAAGAATATTAATTCTTGCAATTCATAAATACAGTGTCTTAATTTATATTAATTTATGCTTTCTTCAGCTTCCATCTATAATTCTTTTGATTTTCAATGAGGAGAACTGTCAATAGGTATACTTAATTATAAACATTTTATATTGAAGTTCCCTTTATAAATAGAATTATTTTCTTGCTTTCACTTTCAGATAGTCCACTCTAAATGTCTAAAAAGAGCATTACATTTTGGGCTGTGACTTTGTATATTTCAGATTTAGTAACTTTATTTGATTACTTTTAACAAATTGTATGGTTTTGCTTTAATATTTTCTACATTTGAAACACATTGTTTTTCATTCCTTATTTTGCCAGCATTTACTAATTTTACTTAACTTATTGTTCTGCTTACAACTTTCAATACTGTGTTGAATAGAGTCAATTAGTATATCATTGCCTTATACTAGAGTTTAGAGTAGAGAATTTATATTGATTATTATATTAGTTGTGGCCTTCCATATCTAACTTAATTATGTTAAGGATAAATTCCTTCTAAAGCTAGTTTATTGTTAGTTAGTTTTTAGTTTTTAAAATTTTTATTTTTAAAATTATGCTCTAATTAACCACTTCTCCTTTCCCTTTCTTCCTTCCAAAACTTCTCTCCCTCATCACACACTCATTCAGATTTATGGCATATTTTTTGTTAATTATTATTGTATGCATGAATATATTTGTATACACATATATATTTATAAATATAACCTGATTAATCCACATAATGTGACTAGTATGTATGTTTGTATGTTTCCATGGTTGACTGTTAGGTGGTTTTTATTTTTTTAATTATAAGTGTACTTTGGATTTTGTCAAATATCTTTTCTGTATTTGAACATTTTAATTATTCAATATTACTTTTTAATTGTATTCTAGTAGAAGTGAAAAACAAGTCCCAAATTATTCAATGATATTTTTTACAATTATAGTGTTGCATAATACTCTCTATGTAGTCACAAGGCATTTTTATAATCCCAAAAGAAAATACTGCATATTAGGAAGCTACTCCTCATTCATTCACACTAGTCATTGACTATGACTAACCATTCTTTTGTTCCCTATGGATACATTTGTTCTGGTCATTTATGTAAATAGAATCATATAATATATAACTTCTATTTCTGTGTTTAAAAAATATAGAATATTTTTAAGTTCATTCATGCTGTATTATGCATTGCTATGTATTTTATAGCTGAATAGTGTCATGATGTATTGATATAACATTTTGTTTATTCACACATCTGCTGATGGGTATTTAAGTATGGTGATTGTACATAGTGTTATTCTGAACATTGATGTAGCATTAACTGGATACTTTGTTTCATTTCTGTGGCAAAGATATCTTGGAGTGGAATTGGCGATTTATCTTAACCATATAATTTTCAAAATGAGATGAATACTTGCATGGTACTGTAATGTCTCCATAAATTTAAAAATAAAACCTTCACATTTTTTTTTATTTTAAAATACCTGCACAGTCACTTTTATTATAATTGCTACAATATTGGACATTCATAAATTTGAAATCTTAATCTTCATGGCAAAAATAATATTTGGATTTGACAGCATGCTTAAAACTTCCAATTAAAATTTGAAGAAAATAATAATAAACTTTAGTTGTTGGCTCTTGTTTTATGTAGTTCAGGTGACCCTTTAAGTTCAAAGTTGAATGTGCCACTGATCTTACACAGAGAAAGCAAAGATTCATCTATACCTCTTCATTTATAATTAGAGATAACAAATCCATAAATTTTTAAAATCGTAGAGCTGAAGACAGTTTGTGCAAGAATCATCCAGATGAGAACATTTTTTACATATAATTGCCCATGAAACTATTCTTTAGGGACCTTGAGTTCATATTGAATTCCTATATGACTTCTGCCTTTGTATTTTGAGGCCTGGAAAATAGAATTCACAGAAAATTGGAGTGGGCAAGAGAAGTTACCTACTTAGTGCCAGTGAAGTAAAGAAACTGACATGGCTTGTCACAATAAGTGGGCCTCATTATCCTTCAGTAGTTTCTACCAGACTACCTAGTATAAGGAATTATCTTCTTCCTGAAGCATAACATGTAAACAAAGGGAAATAAATTGTTTTATCTATAAAGATAGGAAGTAGGGCTGATGAATACCAAGAATGAAAAAAGAAAAGTACAATTATGAATATTTTTTATAAGGAGAATACTACCCAGATTGTTGTAAAAAATTTTTAGCACAAAGGACTGGGCTTCTAAGACAGTGTCAACAAAGCTAGGTTTGGCCATCTATCTATTTACCAAGTAATGAGATAAATAATAGGATATATAGAATAAATAGATTTTTTTCAGTGTGGCTACATTGGATTGAAGAACAAATAAAGGAGTCCAGTGATGCCCAGATCTATTCCGAGGTTACTACACTAGTCAGAGTGGCGAGCAGGGGTATGTATGATGAAGTATTTTTGGTCAAACTGTGGTCCACTCCCATCACGGACCTGTGGTTGTCAAATCTCAGGTCTTTGTTGTCCCAGATGAGAAGTAAATTCCGTTTGACAAAGGCAAATTCTTTGTTCCTGTTTTAGGATCAATTTAGTTCTACTTCCTTGGTGGAAAGAGAAATGTAGTCACTTAAAATCAGTTTAGAACAGGCTAGAAACCAACTATAGAATTTCCCATGACATTTATATTTTCTGTAACAAATTGTCATCAATTTAGTACCTCAAAAAGTACAACTTTCTTATCATGGGAATCATAAGTCTGGTTATAGTGGGCTAAAATCAAAGTTTATAGAGCTTCATGTTTCACTGTAGTCTTAAAAAAATCTATTCCTTCCTATGTTTTCATCATTTGAAAGATTTAGGGATTCTGGGTACCTGATACTTCTTAACCCAGCAGTGGCATTTGCACACTTGTATTGTGACATATTTTTTATGACTCTGACTTTTCTATTTCCTTCTTTTACTTATAAGAATCCTGCAACAAGCAGATAATGCACAGTGATTGATCCATGGTTTACTTACATCTGCCCAAATGTTTTGTCATTATGAAAGGCAAAATAATCACATGTACAAGGTATTTGGCCATAAACATCTATGTTCTATTTAAGACAATTTGAAAATTCTTCCTTTAAAAAAAAAACATGAAGGATGGCCAAATAAAACTTAGAAAGAAGAGTAAATTTTGATAATAAATGGTGTTTCTAGGATGTGGATTATATATAAATTAAATTGAAATTTCAATGTGGGAAACATCCCAACCACTAAGTGATTAAATAGGTTATTGACATTTTATTTAACCCCTTAAAGTTTGGATGAAATGACTAAAGGATATTGTGATACAGGTCAGTTGATTTGTGGCTATTATTCATTAAATTAAGCTTTGTCAAAGCCTTTCTAGCAAAACAGCATCATTTCCTCTGGATATATCTTACAAGATACTATAAAATTTTGATTTTATTTACTGTGTTGCAAATCTACCTATTTTAAAGCATTCTAAGTGAAATTAAATTCCAGGACCTTCTCTCTCTCTTTTTTTTTAAATGAATTAGTGTATCAGTGCTTTGCTACATATGTATATATGTAGCACAAGCATACCTGGTGCCTGGAGAATTCAGGAGAGGGAATAAGATTACCTGTACCTTGAATTAGAGGTTTGTAAGCCAGCCACCATATGGGTGCTTAAAACTAAACCTGAGTCCTCCACAAGACCACTAAGAACTCTTTACCACTGTTCCATCTCTTTAAACTTTACATCATATTTTCTATTCTATCCAGAAAAAAAATGGAAGGTGATTTATTTTTCTACCTACCTGCAAGGCATTAGAAGCCAAACAATCAGTGCAAGTGATGTCAATACCATATATATTGTGTTAACCAGTTCAAAAATGTGAGATTACCATTTGTATTATTATCTTACATTTAGGCTTGAAATTTGCTGTTTGAGGTTTTTTTTTGTAGTATAATGTTTTAAAATGTTTTAAAAATGTTTTAAATGTTTTAAAACATTTTTTGGTTATTTTATTTATTTACATTTCAGTTGTCATCTCCTTTCCCCATATCATCTCCCAAGAAATCCATTATCCCACCCCTCAGACCTTATGCTTTTATACCATTTTAATTACATGCAAGGATTAAGGTCAGTTCTAGGCTGAGGAACCAGCAATACAGTGGATGCAAATAGTCAAGGAACAAGTAAGACAATAAACAAAAATAGTCAAAGAACAAGCAAGGCAATAAACAAAATTCTGTGAACACTCCCTTGATCACTGTTTCTTAGGGCTTATCAGGATGACTAAAGTATCTGAGCAAACTTCCCTGCACTAGCCCAAAGTCATTTTTATGTCTGAAGCCTACTTCCTTGTTCTAGCCTAAGATTTAGTTTCCTGCCTGAAATTACTTCTTTGTTCTAGTCTAATGTCAGATTCCTGCCTGAAGCCCACTTCCTTGTCCTCGGCCAATACCACATATTCCTGCTCGACTACAATAGCCAGTTCCATTATTTGTTTTTCTTTTGTTTTATTATTGGATACTTTAATTATCTACATTTCAGATTTTATCCCCTTTCCCCACCCCCCCTCAGAAACCCCTTACCCCATTTTCCCTCCTCCTATTTCTACAAGGGTGCCTCCACCAATCCACCCACTTCCACCTCCCTGCCCTCAAATTTCCCCACACTGGGGCATCAAGTCTTCACAGGACCAAGGACCTCCTCTCCCACTGATGCCCAACAAGGACATCCTCCACTACATATACAGCTGGAGCCATGGGTCCCTCCATGTGTGTTCCCAGGCTAGGTGTTAAACACTGGGAGCTCTAGTTGTTTGGTATTGTGGTTCTCCCCATGGGGACACAAGCCCCTTCTGTTCCTTCACTCTTCTCACTAACTCCTTCATTGGAGACCCCGTGATCAGTTCAATGGTTAGCTGTGAGTATCAGCCTCTGTATGTATCAGGCTCTGCCAGAGCCTCTCAGGAGACAGATATATCAAGGATCCTGTCAGCATGCACTTCCTGGCATCCACAACAGTGTTTGCATTTGATGAATGCACCTGGGATGGATCTCCAGGTGGAGCAATCTCTGCAAGGTCCCTTCTCCAGTCTCTGCTCCATACATTGTCTCTGTATTTTCTCCTGTGAGTATTTTGTAACTCCTTCGAAGAAGGACCAAACTGCCTATACTTTGGTCTTTTTTCTTCTTGGGCTTCATGTGGTCTGTGAGTTATATCCTGTGTATTGTGAGCTTTGGGGCTAATATCTATCTATCAATGAGTGCATACCATGTGTGTTCTTTTGTGATTGTGTTACCTCACTCAGGATAATATTTTCTAGTACAATCCATTTTCATAAGAATTTCATGAATCCGTTGTTTTTAATAGTTGAGTGGTACTAGATTGTGTAAATTTACCACAATTTCTGTATTCATTCTTCTGTTGAAGGACATCTGGGTTCTTTTCAGTTTCTGGTTGTTATAAATAAGGCTGCTATGAACATAGTGAAACATGTGTTCTTATAGGTTGGAGCATCTTTTGGGTATATGCCCAGAAGTGTTATAGCTGGGTCCTCAGGAATACTATGTCCAATTTTCTGAGGAACTGCCAGACTGCTTTCCATAGTGGTTGTACCAGTTTACAATCCCACCAACAATGGAGTAGTGTTCCTCTTTCTCTACATCCTCACCAGCATCTGCTGTCACCTGAGTATTTAATGTTAGCCATTCTGACTGGTGTGAGGTGGAATCTCAGGGTTGTTTTGATTTGCTTTTTCCTTATGACTAAAGATGTTGAACATTTCTTTAGGAGCTTCAAGACCATTTGATATTCCTTAGTTGAAAATTCTTTGTTAAGCTCTGTACCCCATTTTTAATAGGGTTATTTGATTGTCTGGAGTCTAATTTCTTGAGTTCTTTGTATATATTGGATAATATCCCTCTATCGGATGTAAGATTGGTAAAGATCTTTTCCCACTCTGTTGGTTGACATTTTGTCCTATTAACAGTGTCCTTTGCCTTACAGAAACTGCAATTTTATGAGTTCCCATTTGTCAATTCTTGACCTTAGAGCATAAGCCATTGGTGTCCTGTTCAGGAACTTTTCCCCTGTGCCCATGTGTTTGAGACTCTTTCCAACTTTTTCTTCTATTAGTTTCAGTGTATCTGGTTTTATGTGGCGGTCGTTGATCTACTTGGACTTGAGTTTTTACAAGAACATAAGAATGGATCAATTTGCGTTCTTCTACATTCTGACCTCCAGTTGAACCAGCAACTTTGTTGAAAATGCTCTTTTTTCCACAGAATGGTTTTAGCTCCTTTGTCAAAGATCAAGTGACCATACATGTGTGGCTTCATATCTAGGTCTTCATTTCTATTCCAGTGATCTTCTTGCCTATCTCTGTACCAATACCATGCAGTTTTTATCAATATTGCTCTGAAGTACAGCTTGAGGTCAGGGATGGTGAATTCCCCAGAAGATCTTTTATTGTTGAGAATTGTTTTTGCTAACTCTGGGTATTTTGTTATTCCAAGTGGATTTGAGAATTTCTCTTTCTATCTCTGTGAAGAATTGAGTTGGAAATTTGATGGGGATTGCATTGAATCTGTGGATTGCTTTCGGCAAGATGGCCATTTTTGCTATATTAATCCTACCGATTCATGATCATGGGCATTCTTTCTACCTTCTGAGATCTTCGATTTCTTTCTTCAGAGACTTGAAGTTCTTGTCACACAGATCTGTTACTTGCTTGGACAGACACACACCTAGGTATTTTATATTATTTGTGACTATTTTGAAGGGTTTCATTTCGATAATTTTTTTTCTCAGCCTGTTTATCCTTTAAGTAGAGGAAGGCTACTGATTTATTTGAGTTAAATATATATGCAGCCACTTTGCTTAAGTTGTTTACCAAGTTTAGAAATTCTCTGTTGAAAGTTTTGGGGTTAGTTATGCATACTATTGTATCATCTGCAAATAGTCATATTTTTACTTCTTCCTTTCCCGTTTGTATTCCTTTTACCTCATTTTCTTGTCTAATTCCTCAGGCTAGGATTTCGAGGACTATATTGAATAGATAGGGAGAGAGTGGGCAGCCTTGTCTAGTCCCTGATTTTAGTGGGATAGCTACAAGTTTCTCTCCATTTAGTTTGATGTTGGCTACTGGTTTTCTGTATATTGCTTCTACTATATTTAGGTATGGGTCTTGAATTCCTGTTCGTTCCAAGACTTTTACCATGAAGGGGTGTTGAATTTTGTCAAATGCTTTCTCAGCATTTACTGAGATGATCATGTGGTTTTTTTCTTTGAGTTTATTTATGTAGAGGATTATGTTGATGAATTTCTGAATATTGAACCATCCCTGCACTCCTGGGATAAAACCTACTTTATCATGGTTGATGATTGTTTTGATGTGTTCTTGGATTCCGTTTGCAAGAACTTTTTGCATCAATATTCATAGGGGAGATTGGTCTAAAGTTCTCTTACATTGTTTGGTCTTTGTGTTGCCTAGGTTTGAGTATAATTGCAGCTACATAGAACAAATTAGCTAGTGTCCCTTCTGTTTCTGTTTTGTGGAATAATTTATAGAGAATTGGTATTTGGTCTTCTTGGAAGGTCTGATACAATTCTTCACAAAACCCATCTGGTCCTGTGCTGTTCTTGGTGAGAAGACTTTTAATGACTGCTGTTATTTCTTTAGGGGTAAGAGGACTGTTTAGATGGCTTATATGCTCCAAAGTTATTTGGTACCTGATATCTGTCTAGAAAATTGTCCTTTTCATCCAGATTTTCCAGTTTGGTTGAGTATAGGCTTTTGTAGTAGGATCTGATGATTTTTAAAAATTTTCTCATTTTCTGTTTTTATGGTACCCTTTTCATTTCTGATTTTATTAATTTGTATACTGTTTCTGTGTCCTCTGATTAGTCTGGCTAAGGGTTTATCTGTCTTGTGGATTTCCTCAAAGACTCAGCTCCTTGTTTTGTTGATCCTTTGTATAGTTATTTTTATTTGTACTTGATTTATTTCAGCCCTGAGTTTGATTATTTCCTGCCGTCTACTCCTCTTGGGTGTTATTTGCTTCTTCTTGTTCTAGAGCTTTCAGGTGTGCTGTCACGTTGCTATTGTATGCTCCCTCTAGTTTCTTTTTGTCTGCACTTAGAGCTATGAGTTTTCCTCTTAGCACTGTTTTCATTGTGTCCCACAAGTTTTGGATGATATGTCCTCATTTTAATTAAAAATCTAAAAAGTCTTTAATTTCTTTCATTATTTCTTCTCTGACCAAATTGTCATTGAGTAGAGTGTTGTTCACTTTCCATGTGTATGTGGGCTTTCCATTGATTTTATGGTTATTGAGGACCAGCCTTAGTCAGTGGTGATCTGATAGGATGCATGGGATTATTTCAATTTTCTTGTATCTTTTGAGGCCTACTTTGTGACAAATTATATAGTCAATTTTGGAGAAGGCACCATGAGGTTCTGAGAAGAAGGAATATTCTTTGGTTTTTGGATAAAAAGTTTTATAAATATCTGCTAAATCCATTTGGTTTATAACTTCTCTTTGTTTTATTGCATCTCTGTTTAGTTTCTGTTTCCATAATTTATCTGTTGATTGAGAGTGGGTTTTGAAGTCTCCCACTATTATTGTTTGAGATGCAATGTGTTTTGAACTTTAGTAAAGTTTCTTTTATGAATGTGAGTGCCCTTGCATTTGGTACATAGATGTTCATTATTGAGATTTCATCTTGGTTGATTCTTCCTTTGATGAGTATGAAGTGTCCATTCTTATCTTTCTTGATAACTTCTGGTTGAAAGTCGATTTTATTTGATATTAGAATGTTTACTTCAGCTTGTTTATTTGAACCATTTGCTTGGAAAATTATTTTCCAGCTTTTAATTCTGAGGCAGTGTCTGTCTTGTTCACTGATGTTTGTTTCCTGTTTGCAGCAAAATGTTGGGTCCTGTTTAAGTATCCAGTTCATTTCTCTATGTCTTTTATTGGGGAATTGAGTCCATTGATGTTAAGAGATATTAAGGAAAAGTGACTGTTGCTTCCTGTTATTTTTGTTATTAGAGATAGACTTATGTTTGTGTGGTTATCTTCTTTTGGGTGTGTTGGAAGAAGATTACTGTCTTGCTTTTTCTAGGGTATAATTTCCCTCCTTCTGTTGGAGTTTTCCCTCGATTATTCTTTGTAGGACTAGATTTGTGCAAAAGATATTGTGTAAATTTGGTTTGTCATGGAATATCTTGGTTTCTCCATCTATGGTAATTGAGAGTTTCGCTGGGTATAGTAGCCTGGGCTGGCATTTGTGTTCTCTTATTGTATGTATGACATCTGTCCAGGATCTTCTGGCTTTTATAGTCTCTAATGAGAAGTAGGGTGTAGTTCAGATAGTTCTGCCTTTATACATTACTTGACCTTTTTTTCCTTACTTCTTTTAATATTCTTTGTTTTGTGCATTTGGTGTTTTAATTATTATGTGATGGAAGAAATTTCTTTTCTGATCTAGTCTATTTGGAGTTCTATAGGCTTCTTGTATTTTCATACGCATCTCTTTCTTCAGGTTAGGGAAGTTTTCTTCTCTAATTTTGTTGAAGATATTTACTGGCCCTTTAAGTTGGTAATCTTTGCTCTTTTCTATACCTATTATTCTTAGATTTGGTCTTCTCATTTGTTTCCTAGATTTCCTGGATGTTTTGAGTTAGGTGCCTTTTGCATTTTATATTTTCTTTGACAGTTGTGTCAATGTTTACTTTGGTTTCTTCTGCACCTGAAATTCTCTTTTCTAGCTCTTGTATTCTGTTTGTGATGTTTGCATCAATTACTTCTGATCTCTTTCCTATGTTTTTTTTTTTTTTTTTTTTTTTTTTTTTTTTTTTTTTTTTTTTTTTACATCCGTGATAGTTTCCCTTTGTAATTTTTTTATTGCTTCTACTTCTATTTTTATGTCCTGGATGGTTTTGTTCAATTCCTTCACCTGTTTGGTTGTGTTTTCTTGTAATTCTTTAAAGGATTCTTGTGTTTCTTCTTTAACAGCCTCTACCTGTTTATCTGTGTTCTCCTGTATTTATTTGAGGGAGTAATTTATGTCCTACTTAAAATCCTTTATCATCAACCTGAGAAGTTATTTTAAATCCAAATCTTGCTTTTCTGGTGTCATGTGGTATTCAGGATTTGCTATGGTAGAAGAACTTGGTTCTGATGATGCCATGTAACCTTGGTTGCTGTTGCTTATGTTTTTGTGCTTGCCTTTCACCATCTGGTTATCTCTAGTGCTGTCTTCACTCACTGCCTCTGACTGGAACCTGTCTGTCCTATTATCTTGGTTGTGTCAGAACTTCTCAGAGTCCAGCTGTCACTGTGCTCCTGTGATCCTGAGATCCGAGGTATAAGAGCTCCTGGGAGTCAGGCTGCTTCTGGGATCCTAAAATCGTGGTGAGACCAAGTTGCTGATATCCTGTGATCCTATTGTTCTATGTTCCTCGGTGTGTTAGAGCTCCTGGTATCCCAGCCTCCTCTGTTTTTGGGGAGGATTGGTTGCAGAGCTGATGTCCTAGGACTGCTCTCTGCACTGGCACAGACCAAACTAGCCCTATGTTCAGTTTTGAACACATGTTCTTTTTGACTCCTCCTCCTGAATGTTGGAATTATAGAAGTCAGCAAACATCATGCCTGGCTTATATTTAGGATAATTATTGAGCATAGGAATCATGTTTTATTTTCTTAATAGTGCATTGCTGTGAGATAAATATTTATCTCTTCACAGGATTTTTTTTTATTTATTCATTTTCTGTTGTTAATTTTTTGATAAACTCAGGTAGGAATCTCACATCATCAAATATTAAAGAATTTATTGAGCAAATACTTTTACTTGTGAGACTTTAGGTAGTTGTTTATAGTCTTTGAAAAATTTTAGTTATTTATTTTCAAGTATCTTTACCTTCAGATGTTGAAATTAAATGTGACCTTTGTTAGTATCAAATTGTAATATCTCTGCTTTCAATATTTGTTACTTTAGAACCACAAACAAATATTTTCTACCTTTTATATTTACTAACTTAACTCCTATAAGTATCACACATTTCTTTCTTTTTTTCCTATCATGATTCTCCAAATATTCTAAAAGCATCAATATTTAGTGAATATATAGAACAATAACAAAAGCACCATGAAAAATTCGTTACGTAAATATTCTGCTAAATTACAAATTTACTTTTTATCAAAAGAATATTTAAGTTTTTTGAAATTATGTTTCAACTACCAATTTTATATTTGAAAAGTTGACATTTTATTAAATTTTTGCCATATATAAGATCTACAGACAGCCACAAGTTTATTATGGTTAACAATGATGCTTTATTTTGCCAGCACACAAATAGCCTAATAAAGTTTACAATTGTAGGAATGAGATATTCATTACAAAAAATTATGTTTCACAAAGCATTTATCCTGTTACAATGCTACATATTCATTTAATTTGACATTAACACTTGCAAGATGCTTTTGCATTGTAGTTTTCTCTTTACTTTGCAAATCAGGTATATTATATGAAAATAGGGAAATAGAACTCAAAGGAGCTCCAAAGTTGTCAAAACACATTCTTACATTACTAATAAATTAATTCATGCATGCTGATTTAGAAATGGTTGTTATTTCCTATGAATCTATTCACTTGGTTGGTTCACATTGTGTATGCATACATGTGTATACTAGGGTCAGCCTCTATATGCATGCAGAAGGCATTCAAAATCATTATCTATCCTCTTCCTTTCACTATCACTTCATCTTATTCTTTTGAGCTAGGGTCTCTCTTGACCTGGAGCTGCATTTTTTCCAACAACCTTGGCTGCCAGGAAGCCTGAGTGATCCTCTTGTCTCCTCTTTCCTCTCTGGGACTGGATTACAAGAGCTCTCACGAGACTATACCCAAATTTTCCATGGGTATTGGGATCCAAATTCAGGTTCAAGTGATTATTCCACAAGTGCTTTTAACCACTGGAGCCATCTCTCCATCCCTGAGAGCATAAACATTTACCCATCCTTTAATTAGTACATCTACAACGTTGCAAGCTTTTATGAAAACACTTCAAAACTTGAAATTTCTGAGGAATTTTATCCTTTGGAGTATTAAAGAAAAATTATGAATATAAATTTTTATAGCCAGTTCCATAATGAGAGAATAATTAAGGTATGATATAAGTGACACTATAGCCATGATCTATTTAAATAGAGTATTGAATTAAAGTATCATTCTATATGTCACCATTGGGAAGAAAATAGTATCCTTTTGTTATAAATATCACACACACACACACACACACACACACACACACACACACACATGAGAACAATTGTATTACACTTACATTTACTTAGAAAATAGCTAATTTAAAAGCATTTAATTTTAGAGAAAGAATAGGTATTAATAAGCCATACCTGGTACACTGTAATCTCAATTACTGGGAAAGTATAAGCAGGTCAATTGCAATGTTGAGGCCAGCCTTGAGTGCAAAGGGAATACAATGTTAGTCTGGGAAAGAGTAAGACATAACTAAATAAATATTTAAAAAATGGCTTCGACTGTAGTGGTAGAAATCTTCAGTAGCACGCATGGGATACTGTGTTTAATCCCATGTACCACTAAAACTGGATATGAACAAGAGAATGAGAAAAGGTTTTCTGTCCCCATTTATTTAGATTATGAAAGTTATTGAAAAATACTTTTTAATATTCTATTTCCCACTGTGTGTGAACTCAAAAGCTCCTTTTAAACATTTCTAAAAATGAGACTTATTACTTGTAGATTTCTTTTAAACGATTGCTACTCAATCCAGGTCTATTTGAGGATCTTAATACCATTTTTTATTAGACTCTAAAAGAAATTCCTGCATTTAAACTAGGCGGCATATTGTTCCTAAGATAATGCAACAGTTCTCATAAAACTCATTGAAACCTTGACTGTTTTTGCCTGTATCATGAAAATCTTTCATGAATTTCTAACCAACACTTTGGTTACCATCCTAAATTAAGCCACCTGTACCTGTGTGAATTTACTTGTATATAAAATAGAAATTATGACATTTATAAAATGTAAACTTAGAACAGCACTTGATGATTATCAACTAATGCAGCACATTTGAAGCAAACAACAATAATAAGAATAAAGTCTATTTCCCTTGCTGCCCATAATCACAAGTGTATAAAGAGAGACACTTGGAACTAAATGTATTGCTGATTATTAAGTATTTCAATTGAGAAGTGACTTCTATTTGGTGCTTTTATAAAATTTATTTGAATATGAAATCCTATGAAATTTTAATGATTAATTGTTTTTTTCAGCAACTATCAATCTATTAATTCGATCAATCGCAATTAGGCTTTTTTTTGTCTGAAAGTTTGTTCCCAGAAAATATTACATGAGTTATCACTGAATTATTTGTTATGTTCTAGACATATAACATTAGGTAAGTGGAAATAAAAACCAAACATCGATCACGTATGTTTATGTCTTCAAACAGGTAAGCTGTACTTTTCCTACAGAGACTAAGTTCTAATAGGTCAATGTGTTTCTACCTGTAGAACTAACTTAAAAATATAATTTTATTATTATATTAGTGTTTGAATGTGTAAGTATGTGTGTGTAAGTATGTGTGTATATGAGAGAGAAAGGGAGCAAGGGAGCAAGGGAGGGGGGCATACTTGTGGAAGTCAGAGGACAACTATCAGAAGTTAGGTATTTTTTGTTTGTTTTATAATGGGTTCAAGAGAGATAATGAAAATCACTAGGTCATCAGGCTTGCAGATCTATCATTTTTAACCCCCAATGGCATCTTATTGGCCAAGGATCAAGCTTAATAACAGCACAAGTGTACTGAATTATAAGTGATAATTTTATGGTATGCAAGTGACCCTTATATTCAAGTTTATATGTAAACTTTGGTCTCTGTAATTCTCTTCATACTAAATGGTCAAATGCATGGTAAGGTTCTTTCCTTCCTTCCTTCCTTCCTTCCTTCCTTCCTTCCTTCCTTCCTTCCTTCCTTCCTTTTTTTCTTTCTTTCTCTTTCTGAAAATCATACATAGTAAAGGCTTCATGTTTTACATTGAAGGTGGTTGCTATATTGCCTTATCAAGTAGCATTCTAAATAATTGCACTTTGTGAGCTACTATATATCACTAGTGTTACATTGACAGACATGGGTCCTGAAATTTGTTTTTTTGAATGATTGCTGTTGCACAATCTCATGTTGTATGAAATTTCTTCCTCCATTGTGCTTTGTTCATATTCTTTTCATTCAAAGTTCTACCCTCTTTTCAACCCAGACTATTTCAGTCTCAAGTTCATTAGATAGATGAAAGGCTTCCTGTTGAGATCATCATGATTACTTTGTTGACAAATCCACAAATCCACTGCAAATTTTTCATTCATCTTTCATATTTGATGTCTTTGCAGCAACAGACACTTGACCATTCTCTTTCTGGAGTACTTGCTTCAGATTTCTTGCTGTGAAAGAAAATTATCCTAGTTTTTCTACTGTTTCCTTTCATTTTCTGTTTCTATTGAAAGTATTTTCTCCTAGAAAATATTCTTTTCTCTTCCTAGGCAATCTTGTTCAATTTTCATCTGTAGCTCTCACTATGTCTTCGATAAGCCACAATAGACTTGGTTTCAGTCCAAATTTATGTACTTATATTTCACTATGAAAATAATCATGATAACTTTATGTTCTTACTACATGTACTTCAAGGTCCAAGTAGGAGGTCTATCTCATATCCTATGGTACCTACACCTAACGGCATGTGGTATTTAATATTCACTGTCAACTTGTCAAGATTTGTAATCATTTAATCATCTAATCACCTGTTGAGCATTAGTATACTTCATTCTGTTTCCTGATTGCTTGTAATGCAAGCAGGTGAGGACTTCTAACCACATGCTGTCAAGTACATAGATTCACGTGCATCCATTCCTTTTCTGACATGATGAAATATATTAAGAAAAACTGTGGGCCAAAATAAGTACTTATTTCTTAAATTGATTATAAAATGTTTGATCACACCAAGGAGAACAGTAATACATGGGTTAATTAGTATTTGACTCATTGTGCTTCTGTGTTTAAGAAGGAATAAAAGAGTTTTCACATCAGCTATTTCATCATTCGTATAAAGTAACATGCTTCACTTCATTTAGCATTCACTATACAGAAGTAATTGCATAAGTTAATAAAAAATAACATCCTATTTGAAAAGAGGATGTAGAAATTTAAAATACTGGATGATACCTCCCATGTTTAATTTTTTCTTGTTTATAAATATTTGAAACAACAGAACAAAGGTTAATAACTCCCTAAAAGTGGAATTTCATAAATCTTATTCAAAACATACATTTTCTAGGTAATATTTAGGATTTTATTTCTGAAGTTCAGACATAAATTTTAAGTATAGGGACATCTGTGCTACCTAAAGATTTAACTGTTAGCAACAACAACAACAACGAGCATGACATGAGTAAGTACAATGTGGCAAATGTAAGAATGATGTGTAGAAATTTCCAAATTCCTAATACATGTTATTTGTCTTTAAAAGTATAATTGACAGGTGACTAAGTCAACATTCTTTCACTGGGCAATGGAGATTATAATCCTTCTATATTTCAATTTCATTAGTGATACAACTAACCAAGAATAAGATGAGGTCTCACTCTAATTATCAATTCTAATTTTCAAATCTCTTAGTATAGTCTATGTTAACTTTAAGCAGCAAACAGTTCCCAAATCTTAAAAGATTTAGTAGCTTAAAGAGAGAAAAAATCAGACTATTTTTCACTTAGACTCCATGATGTGTTTTCTTTGTGGGTCAACTGGGGGATGCTGCTCCATGTAGTATTCACTCTGTGACCCTCATTGTCAAAGCAGCCATTATTTTAGAATGGTACTGATCATTATGGTAGAAGAAACAGGACATCCGAGAATTTTCTTCTGGTAATTAAATGTTCTCTCTAAAAAATGTTGTCTTACTTCTTTTCTCAATCCATGAATCAAAACTAGTGAATCTCCCACTGTGCTAGTTTGTTCTCATGCCCCTTACCCTTACCCATCAAACTTGACCCTTGGTCACAAAGACTGTATTACCTTCATTTTCTTCCTGTCTGTTGCAGGTAGTTTTGTCTACTTTGAGGTATTCTTGAGAGTATGGAGGTGTAGAGGAGTGGACAAATCAGATTATTTTGCCCATCCATCTTCTTGTTTGAGATGGCATATTCAGCTGCAGTGACTGCTCTGACTCATCTCCCACCAGACAGTTCTCATGGAAGCTTCTGTGCTTCTGCAGATGGCTTCTGAGGCCTCATAACAATAGTTTTTATTTGGATCCTCTTATCCTAAAGGCTCTTTGGTTGTTCTTTCTATTCCTTTCAGCCTCACAGGCCCTAGAACATACATGCAAACAATTTTCTGCATTAAATGTCTTGGCTTTGGGGGATGGAGAGATGGCACAAAAGTTAAGAGTGTATACTGCTCTTGCAAATGACTTGAGTTGAATTCCCGGCCCTCATGTAGGGCAAGTCAGAAAAGTGTAAAACTCCAACTCTAGGGACATCTGAGCTTTTGGATTTTGTGGACACCATTTCTCTGTCTCTGTCTCTGTCTCTGTCTCTGTCTCTGTCTCTGTCTCTCTCTCTCTCTCTCTCTCTCTCTCTCTTTATGGGCTATGTTAATATGGCTTCTGGATGTTTTTGAGAGGCAGTGTCTTATTTAGTAGCTCTGGTTGTCTGGCAAACTCACTATGTAGACCAATATGGCCTCAGACACAAGGAAATCAGCTTGCTATGCCTCCTTGGTGATATGGTTAAAGGCATGCCCGACTAAGCCTGGCATGACCTCTGTTTTAGATGAGTCCCTGAATGATAAATCTGGTAGAATGTTCATTCTTATTTTGAACCCCAAAGAACAGAGAATTAGAAGTTCTTGATGGCAAATTATTATGACTGCCTGACTTGCTAACTATTTATAATTAGCTTGAAGTCTTTCTATCTAGTCAGATCTCTATCTGAGATCTAGAATCTTGTAAGTTATCCAAAGGTACAGTACTCTCAGCATATCAAAAATAGCAAAATGTAATTGGCTCTTAACACAGTCTTCTCTTTCCTCCCTTATACATTTTGTTTATCAAATAAGAAACCTATGGGTAATTCCTGAATCCACATATCCTCACAGGCTGCATGAATAGTACTGTAAACATAAGCTTAACTTCTACCATACGAGTAAACACCCACAAGAGTAATCATAAGAATAAGGTGGTGTGCTCTATTTCTCTAGCTTGTGAACATTTCTCTTGTTTTCAACACTATCACCATAATCTGAGCTCCTATCTACTCAATGACTGCACTAGCATCCTAACCCTTTCCTCAGTTTCATCTTTTCAAAATTATAGTCATCTTTAAAGATATTTAAAGAATCAAAGATGTTCATTGTATTCCCATTGTTCTGAAAAAGAGAGAGTCCTTTCATATAACCCTGCAAGTCTTGGTGCCATCTATCTCTCCAGCTTTATTTCCACTGTCTTCCTATTACATATCACTCTTTGTATTCTAGTTTCACCAGCATCTTTGTGCATTTAAACTTTCTTTGTGCTCTTTATCCCAAACCACCTCAGGCTATTGAAACCACAGTTATCATTGTTAACAGGATAAGATCAATTGCTATTCTTATTTTCTTCACTATCATTCCCTCAGAAAAGTCTTTTTAACCATCTTAACTATTCAAACACCCTTCTGCACACATGAGGTAATATATTCATGTTACTGAGCAGTATTAGGATTGTGATTTGTATATTCATTAATACACTGCAGGATAAGAGATGCTGGATGCTGTTATATCCCAAGTTTTTAGGAGAGTATGATATATAGTTAGCACTCAATAAATATTTTATAAGTGAATGAAGACTTTTCTTTTCTTCCTATCTTCTTCATCTTTCTCTCCATCCCTATAACTTTGTAGGTTTCTTTTTTATTTTACTCTAACGTTAAGAAGTGGTCAAATACTCACTTTGTAGATAATATAGTTAATCTATTGGCTATGATTGTTAAATACTCATCAATCTTTTTGTTGTCATTGATGATATTCTGGAAGGACATTTAGGATAGTTGCTAACACAAAACTAGAGAGAGTGGGTGCAGATTTTGAAATTAAAATTGTAGATTTTTTGGCTCCCAGCCTTGCTATTTGTTTGCAGCATGGCTATGAACGATTCCAGTTGTCCCTGTAAAGTCAGATCTTCCATATTGTATATAAGGGATAAATGCACACATCTTATGTAGTAATGGTATAGACAATGAAAGAAGTTGACATTTAAAAACTACAAAATAAATAGGAGTCACTTTGGATTTTATTGAAAGCATGAAGTAATTACCAACTTTAATACGGATTATTAAGCAGCACAGAGTATAGAAAATCCATTAGAAACTATTCATATGAAACATTTAAATCAGACAATCATAAATAATCATTGATAATTGCAAGGTATGATTTTGTAGAATTAAAATATACTCTAGTAAATACTTTGAGAACTGGTGTGTATGTGCCAAATTAATCACTATGTACATGTATGTACATATGCATCTATTTTGTTTAAGAATTCATTGTAAACTCTATTCATATTTTAATTGATGTCACTTAAGTTGATAAATCATATTTCCATACACTTATTGAACACCGCATGATATATGAGATAAACAGAAAGACACTTGAATCTATCTATGCAACTCAGGTGAAACTTTTGCAATTTCATCAGTTGCTTTACATTTTTATTAATTTTTACTATGTTAAAAATCTTTGAGGCACAAATACATTGAAATGTTTGTTTTTGATGCTGTTGTTTATTTTCTAGAAAGGTAATTTTACTAGGATGAAGGCCTTGATCTCTTACTTCCACAAAAGAAAAGTGGGAAAAAATGTGTGTGCTTTATTAATGGTACCCTTAACAATGTCTGTCTTTGTGGAGAAGAGATTGATGTCATTTTTGGCAACTACACAGCTGATGCTGTTCTGTGACATTGCATCATATCCAGTACATGCCTGATACTCTTTCCAAGTGGTAAACAACCCTTCGCAAGGCAGCTTTGCCAAAGCTCTGTTTTACTATCCAACAGGAAATTACCAAGACAGTCTTTTTTTCTTTCTTAAAAAAGTGTATCTTTAGTGATGATTTTTTGTGTGAGCCAACTGCAGATGTGCTGTCCATTCAAATTTGCCAGAGTTATAGATTGTTGACTTTTATAAATTATTGCCTTTATCTCATTATGCTTTTGTCAAAAGATGACTCTATTTCATTTAACAATTAACTCTAGGGAAAAATGTTTCAAGACTAAAATGGAACCCAGGATTTGACAAAGCCCTTTTGTAGAACAGCAGCAAAATGCATTTTCCCTGTTTGCAGGTATTTCATAAATCAAATTGGTGAATCTTTTTAATTTTCTTCATGGGAAATGAATTTAAGTGAATTTGATAGAATTATTGGGGCTGCCAGTGTCTGGAATAACAATGACGACTTACAGAAGAAAGCAGCAGGGCTCATACTATTGATGAACACATGCTTTAGACCCTTCATTTGTCAGCAGGAAGCCCTGTTCTGTGATCCATCTATTGAGTCCTTCTCAGCGCAGTGCCTACCTATTTCACTTGGAAGGTACTAAATGCATCTTTTCAATCAATATTCAATTATGTAAGACAAGAGATGCTGGTTAAGTAACTGTTTACCTGTTGAGGAAATGCACTTCCAAAATGAATTGTTAGGAGTTCTGGCTTAGTTCATCTTCTCCACCTGTAATGGAAGAACTGTCCTGTTTCACTTGTTGAACATGCACTTCTAGCAGAGAGGTGGCATGCTTCCTGTTTTTCTTTTTGCACTACATTTCTCAGCCCCATTCTTTGCAGTTCATTTTTGTTTTGTTTTGTTTTGTTTTGTTTTTAATTTTTTTGGTTTTGTTGCCCACAGAACCAGAAAACTCTCTCTGGTTATATTTTATTTGCTGTCTCAACTTATAGACCACTGCTGATCAGCTGTTTTGTTTTATTTTTGCAGTATATTCTTATACTAATATGTATGATTTTCCTATAAAACTGGAAAATGTGGAGCACGTTCCTTTTGCAAGGAGGCTGACTAGGTATTTTAATATAATAAATTAAGCATCACTCCTGTTTTGTTCCAGTGGAAATTGACTCAACATATTATTCACTCTGGCCTAATCTGCCAGGCAGGCATGAGGATATTGCTTCCTAAGCCACCTTCTAATTTAAAAATATGAAGATTTCACAGATCAACACATAGGCAGTATGAACAGGGAGGTTTTTGCATATTAATTGGGCTCAGAAGAATTCACTACAGTTAATGAAAGTTGTGCTTGTTATCTAAGATAAATGGAGAGTGCTGGTGAACCTTTCTTAGGACAATTAAATAAACAGAATCAAATATTAATATAAAATAGTTAACAAGTTAATAGATGGGTTGTAGTTTATATTATGAGAAGTTTAATCCATTTCATTAATTCTTGTTCTTATCACCCAATTCAGGGATATTCACATATTGGTTTAATTGGTAGAGGTATTGTTTCTTGCTTACTTAGAAATAAAAAGGCAAGGAGTTTCCTGATGATGCCTGAGTTCCCGAGTTCCTTTAGAACCTTTATGCATTATTAGTGTACACAGTTATTATTGTCCTTCTGTTCTGTAATGGCTTCCTATATTCTATTTTAGATTTTTGTTACTTTAAGATACATTTCCTCTTGACCTTTAGTGTTTGCTTTCTACTGATTCTTATTAACAGCTTTAAAATAAATACTTGGCCTTAGATTATGTGTCTCCTGATGTCTTGCTAAATCTAACTTGGTCACAATCCCAGCTTCAGGCTTCAAATCTGTTTAGGGGAGATGCTTTTGGATGAATGCAGTGCTTTATACACTGTTCCTGCTAAGAAATACACACACACACACACACACACACACACACACACACACACACACACACATTGGTGAGCATATATTAAAGAATATATTGTTTTTGTCCTTATTCATACCTTGCTATTCACAGTATGAAAAAACTAGCTTTTGGCAAGTGCTGGGATTTTCATGTGCCATTCCTCCTGTAAGCTTGATAGTACAGAGGACACACAGGGATTACACAGTTACTGACTGGAGGAACAAGACAATCCAATTGCATAGTCCATAATTTTTATTGATGACACTACTATAGTAAACTATAGGACATGGATTTATTTCTAATAAAAACCTTCTACCTTTTCTGATTTTCAGTTAGTGCTGCCCCAGAAATTTGTCTCAATTTCCTTTCCATTTTTGGAGTTCTAAGGACCAAACCTATGGCCTTGAATATGCAAGATGAGCACTATATCACTAAGCTATACCTACAGAGTCTAGTCATAATTTGAAGTATCCTTGGGCCCTGTTTACTCTCCAAAGAGATAATATATGCATATATGTGTGTGTGTATAACCATAATAATGAAAGAATAGGTCATGAAGTTGAAATGCAGTGGAGAGTGTTGTCAAAGATGAAGTATGGGGTAGAATTGATGTACATATAGTTATTGTGTACCAATTCTCAAAATTAATAAAATACATATTTATTGAAAAATTATTTCAGTAAACATATAAAATTAAGATATGTTAAAACACAACATGTGATGTTTTTATTGTATATGTATCTACTGTGCATTGCTGATATCAAGTTAACTGTTTATTCTAAATGTTGGTCATTTCTGAGTTATTAATATAAAAAGATGATAGTAAAAAATCTGAAGTAAACCTTACTATACATTAAACCATTTTAGAAACCAGATTTTTAATACTTCTTTTAAAATCATAATTAATTCCTTATTCCAACAATTCAACAACTAATTCCTCTGTTTCTATTATGATGCACTTATAACATCTATAAAGGATAATTCTTCATTCATAAATGTATATTTGTAAAATATGTATTTGAGCAGCTATGAAAAGAAGAAACACTTATAGGAATTTATAGATCTCTAAGTTCAACTCAATAAACCACAAACTAGAAATGTGTGTTTGTGTATATATATATATATATGTGTGTGTGTGTTTGTGTGTGTGTGTGTGTGTGTGTGTGTGTGTGTGAGGGGTGTAATATGTCTGCATGTAGTGTTTATTGTCTGTGGCACCAAGTGATGGAAGAAATTTCATTTAATATTCTAAACACATTAAGACAAAGTGACTTGAAATCATACAAATAAACAAAAAACATGGAAAAAGGACACTACAATTTTCCCTGAATAGTTTTTAAATTTAGATTTAAATATTTTGTTTAATTTCTTTTATGGATATATCATCTCACACAAATGCCTAACTTTAATCAAAACATTCTCATTTTCCTTTTCTTGTTTTTTATTATACTCTGCTTCTATTTTTATTTCCCCCTTGATACACATCTACTGCTCTTTACAGCCACTCCAATTAAAGTCAAAACATATTAGTAACCAAGTGTGCATACTTCCATTTCCCCTCTCAGTAGTCTTATATTTAAATTTAGGAATCACAGACCCATTCACAAATAAGGAGTTTTATCACCTTTTAGAAAAATTGTATACAATATTGGCTTTTTCTACATCCTGCTTTTAGCACTCAATAGTAACACGTGGGAATCTATGTGTGTCAACAGAAATGGCACCGTTATTTTGGGCTCTTTTTTTTTTTTTTTTTTGGATAGCCACACGGTTGCCTTAATAGGTTCATAATATTCCTTAATAGGAATTTCTGTTTCCCCTTCCTAGGGAGATTCTTGCATCCCCACTTAATGCCTCTTCTTACTTAGCCTCTCTGGGTCTGTGGATTTTAGCATGTTTATCTTTACTTAACAGCTATTTTCTATTTATAAATACCATGTTTTTCTATCTGGGTCTTGGTTACCTCATGCAGTATGAAATTTTATTAGTTCCATTTGCCAGAAAATTTCCTGACATCATTTTTAAAAACAGATAAATAATGGTCCATTGTGTAAAAGCAGCACATTAAAAGAAAACATTTTCTTTGGTTGACAGAGATCTAGGTTGTTTCCAGTTTCTGGCTACTATAAGTAAAGAAGTTGAGCAAGTGTTCACATAGTATGGTGGAGATTCTTTTGGGTTTATGTTCAGGAGAGGTATAGCTGGGTGGTGAAGTAGACTCCCAATTTTCTGAGAAACTGCCATATTGATTTTCACAGTGGCTGTACAACTTTGCACTCCCACCAGAAATGGAGGAGTATTTCTCATGCTCAACTGCCTTGCCAGCATGAACTGTCATTTCTGTTTCTGATCTTAGCCATTCTGACAGGTGTAGGATGAAATTTCAAAGTATTTTTGATTTGCATTTCTCTGATGGCCAAGGATGTGTAACATTTCTTTAAGTATTTCTCAGCCATGAGATATTCCTCTATAGAAAATTCCGATTAGATTTGTACCCAGTTCAGATCTTCAGTTAGATTCTAGTGATCCACCTGTCTGTTTTTATACCAAGACCATGATGTTTTTTTTTTTTTTTTAAATATTATTGCTCTGTAGTGCAGCTTGAAATCAGGCATGGTGACAACTCTAGTTGTCCAAAGTATAGGATTGTTTTAGCTATCCTGTTTCCGTTGTTGTTATTTATTTATTTTCTTCAATATGATGTTGAGTCTTTGAGTATTGTTCTTTCAAAGTCTATACAGTAATGTGTTGGAATTTTTATGGGGACTGTGTTGAATCTACAGCTTGCTTTTGGTAACATGGCCATTTTTACTGTTGATCCTACTGATCCATGTCTTTCAATCTTCTGATATCTTCTTCAATTTCCATCTTGAAAGGCTTGAGGATCTTATCATACAGATCCTGCAATTTCTTGGTTAGAGTTACCCAGGTATATTTTATATTATTTGTGGAGATTGTGAAGGGTGTTGTTTTCATGAATTTTTTTCTCATATTCTTTGTCATTTGTATATAAATGCACTACTGAGTCTTTTGAGTCAATCTTGTATCCAGCCACTTTGCTAAAGATATGTATCAGCTGTATGTATGAGTTCCCTAGTAGAATTTCTCTGGGGTCACTTGTGTATACTATCTTATCATATGTAAATATCTATACTTTGAATTGTTCCTTTCGAATTTGAACCCCAGGATCTCCTTTATTTGTCCTATTTTTTTAAGCCAGAAGTTCAAGTACTATATTGAATAGATATGGAAAGAGTGGACAGTCTTGTTTTGTTCCTGATTTTAGTGGAATTGCTTTGAGTCTCTCCGTTTAATATGATGTTGCCTATAGGCTTACCACACAATGCCTTTATTACATCTAGGTATGTGCCTTGTATCAGTTATCTCTCTGAGACATGTCATGAAGGAGTGTTGAATTTCATCAAAGGATATTTTAGTGTCTAATTAGAGGATAATGTGTTTTTGTAGAGTTTGTATAAATACATAATACTTGAGTTTTAAAAGTTACAATTATTTGATAGATTATGTATAATATAAAATGCATTATTTAAAATGAAGGTATTTGTTTATTATCATCCCTATAATAAATAATAACTTCCTTCCTATTCCTCACATATAGCAGCACACTTGGCAAATCTATTATCTTAACAAGTTATATATCATTATGTTCTGCCCAATTAAGCAAATATTCTTAGCAGAGTAGGGTGAAAGAGACTGAGAGAAGGATGTAAATGAATATGAACAACTAGGTATGGTTTTTTGTAGACAATCAGGAATAAAAGTAAAAGCCAAGTAGTGAGTTGTTTCTGTGCCTTCATGATTATTTGTCCAATGTGTGCAACTATTGAACCTTTACATGTTTATGCTGGTAATTGTTGTGGTTAAAATGTGTTTCAAGCATTCATCTCTTGAAAGCTTGCTTGTATGGCAGCTTCAGGTACTGTAAGAGCTAGTCTTCAGAGAAGAAACTTGAAAGTCAAATTCATCTCAGGTCATCTGGGTCTTGTGTTCAAATTGCATGATGTCTTCAGTAGTGAGAACACAATGTTCAGCCCATGGGAGGCAATCAAAGCCAACAACAAAAGCTTATATTGTTTTGAGAGTTACTTGGACCCTCCTGACAAGCAACTAAAAAATGGGGTTTCTCATGCCCTGTATTGGGAATTTTCTTAGATAGTCTATGTCTCTTGGGGAGAGTTTTGTAAGTCCAAATGTTATAACTTCACTTGTAGTATATATGTATACACATTGCCTTATATGTGTTATATGTAATTTGTGGCAAATAAAGGATATGATTTTAATGGGTTTTCAAAAATCCTTATTGTAACATTATTTTCCATTTTTACTGAACTTCCAGTCCCTTCTCAGTTTAAAGCCTATCCTCATTTTATTCAATTTCCTTTCAAATCTCTTATGTGTTGCTATTTATTTATAGTGCCCCACTCTGTGATGCCTTTTTACTTTTATGATTTATACAATGACTTCATATTATATATTAATATTTCAGAGGTTGAAGCTAGAAATCATAGATGAGAGATAATACGCACTATTTGTCTTTCTGGATCTGTGTTACCTCATTCAATTTACCTGCAAAGTTTATTATATAGTGTTTCTTAATAGTTCATTAGTAGTTCATAATGTATACATACCACATCATTTTCTTTATTCATTTTTTTCTAGGTTGTTCTCATTTCCAAGCTAGGGAATATTACAGCAATAAACATGAATGAGCAAGTATCTGTGGAGTAGGATGTGAAGTCCTTTGGGCTCATGTCAGTGACTGATATATGTAGGTCATATAGTAGACTAATAAATTAAGTAATAATTTTTTAATTAATTAATTAATTTTTGAGGATTCTTTCACATTGATTTCTAGAGTGACAGGATCAGTCTGTATTACTATCAAGAGCAAATAAAGGTTACCCTTTCCCATATTCCCTTAAAACATTTGTTTTCAGTTGTTTGTTGATCTTTGCCATTCACACCTGGCTAAGATGAAATCTTAAAGCTGTTTGATTTGCATTTATCTAATTCCGAGGAATGAAAAATATTTCTGAGATATTTTTACCCACTTTATATTCTTCTTATGAGAACTCTATTAAGACTTGCAGGCTATTTTCTAAACTGGATCATTTATCTGTTGGAATCTTTGTCTTCTTTGAGTTCTTTATACATTTGGTATATCAATCCTTTGTCAGATGTAAAACCAACAATGATTTCCTCTCATTGTGAGGGCTTTCTCTTTCTGTCTTTAAGTGTTTTCTTAAGCTGTGCAGAGCTTAGAATTTGTTAAGTTTCATTTGTTAGCAGTTGGCTTTAATCCCTGGGCAGAAGTACTCTTTTGTATTCATTGTTTCAGGTTTCAGATTTAAGTTTGATGCAATTGGGGCTTGTTTTTGTGAAAGGTGATTGATAAGGTCTAATTGCATTCATCTACACATGGATATCATGTTTTCCCAGCATCATTTGTTAAATGAAGATGCCGTCTTTTCTCCAGAGTTTATTTTTGACATCTTTATCAAATATCAAGTGGCTGCTATTATGTGTAGCTATGTTGTGATATATTATTTTGTTCCATTGGTCTACACATCAGGTTTTGTGCCAATACTGTACTGTTTTTTCAAAATTATTATTAATATTACCCTGGCTTTGTAATCTTGCTTGAAGACTGATATGGCAATCTCTTCACTTTTACTATTTCCTCTCCCTCTCTTAGGTTTGTCTCAGCTATCTTAATCTCGTTGATGTGTTTGTAGTTCTAAATAAATTTGAAAGTAGATTTCTATACTTCTATAGAGAATAAGAATGGGATTTTCATTGGGATTGTATCAAATCTGTAAATATCTCTTTACCAATGATTCTACCAAACAATGAGCACATGTCTTTCCATTTTCTATTGCCATTCTCTCTTCAGAGATTTAAAGTTTCCATTATAGAGATGTGTGACCATCTTTGTATGGTTAATCCAAGATAATTTGTTTACTTTGAAGCTATTGTGAATGGGAGTGGTTCCATGATCTCTTTCTCAGTGTGTTTATTGTATAGCAAGGCTGTTGATCTTTTTCTAAGTTGATAATGCATCCCGAGACTTTGCTAAAATTGCTGATCATTTTTAGAAAATGTGAGGTAGAATTTTTGGGATGTCATGTATAATACCATCATCTGCACAAAGTGACTGACTTCTTTACCTAATTTTATCACTTTACTATTCTTCTTTTGCTTTATTCCTCAAGCTAGTACTTTAATCACAGCATTAAAGAGGGGTGGAGATAGTGGACATTCCTGTCTTGTCATGAATTTCAGTGAAATTCCTTCATGCTTTCCTCTATTTATGATGCAGTTGACTGCAAGTTAGTTTTATATATAAGCCTTATTATATTGAGAAATGTTCCTTGTAGTCCTATTCTCTCTAAGACATTTATCATGAAGTCATTTGGATATTGTCATGGGCTTTTTATTCATCTATTGATGTGATTGTGTGACTTGTCTATTTATGTGATTTATAGTTACATATCTTGCATATTATTGCACACAATTGCTACATTTCAGTGATAAAGCAAATTTGGTCAAGGTGGACAATCTTCTTTAGGTGTGTCTGTATTTCATTTTACAGTATTTTATTGAGCATTTTTTTTCTTTTTTCATCTTTTTTTATTCTTTTATTTGAATATTTTATTTATTTATGTTTCAGATGTCATCCCCTTTCCTCATTTCCCCTCCCTAAAATCCCCTCCTTTTTGCTTTTATACCATTTTAATTACATGCACGTATTAAGGTTGAGTGTCTAGCAATACAATAGATGCAAATATTTAAGAAACAAGCAAGAAAATAAACACAAATAGTCAAATAACAAGCAAAGCATTAAACCCAATTACGTGAACACTCCTGTGATCACTGTTTCTAAGGGCTTATCAGGATGACCAAAATATCTGAGCGTACTTCCCTGCCCTAGGCCAAAGTCATTTTCATGTCTGAACCCTACTTCCTTTTTCTAGCCTAAAATTTAGATTCCTGTCTTCACCAGGGCCATTGGACTGTACTTTTCTTTTTCTGTTGTAACTCTACTTAGTTTTGAAACTAAAATAATACTGTTGTGTATGAGTGTTTCCTTTGTTTCTATTCCTTTGAATAAAAAGAATTGACTATAGATCCATTCTGAAAATCTAGTAGAGGCTGAAGAGATAGTTCAATGGTTAAGAGCACCTGTGCTATTCCAGAGGACCCAGGTTAAATTCTCAGCACTCAAATGGATGCTCACAGCTGTCTGTAACTCCAGGAACCAAACCCTTCACAAAGATATACATGTAGGCACAACAACAATGCACATAAAATAAATAAATAATATTTAAAAAGAGAAAATCTAATAGAATTCTGTGAAGAATCCATATGAACCTGTGTTTTTTCCCTTTAGTTGGAAGTCTTTTTGTTATGGTTTCAGCCTCCTCATTTGTCATGTGTTTATTTAGGTTTGAGATCTCACTGTGATTTAATTTTGTGGTTCACAAGAATGTGGAGATGTGTCCATTTCATTTAGATTTTCCAACTCAATGACTACAGGTTTTTGAAGTATCCCCTTATAATATCCTGGATTTCTTTATTGTCTGTTGTAATGTTTCCCGGTTCACTTATGATTCTGTTTGTGTCTTTCTTTTTTTGTTTTTGTTTTTGAGCAAAAGCATGTCAATCTCATTTATCTTCTCAAAGAAGAAGCTCTTAGATTCTTAATTCTTTGTATTATTTTCTTTATTTGTGTCATTAATTTTATCTATTGCATTTTTCTTGTTTCTCCAAATGCTTGAATTATATCATTAAGTCCTTAATTTGTTTTGCATTTCATGTTTTAATGTTGGTACCTAGAGGTTTAAATTTTGCTCATAGTATAACTTTTAATTTGATAGAGAAGTTTTATTATACTCAGCTCTAGGATTTTAAAAATATCTTTAATGATTTCTTATTTTATCACTTGCCGTTTATTAGTGAGCAATAATAAATTTTATTTTCATGGACTTTTGTACTTATATTTGTTTGCTGTCTCTTTATATTTTATTGCATTTTGTTCAGGAAGAACATAGTATATGAAATTTATTTGAAGTTTATTATGAAACACAGTTTATTTATTATGAAAAGATAAACAGTTATTTCACTATTTTCTGAATTTGTTAAAAATTTTTTGTTTACCAATGTGTAGTCTATTTTAGAAAAGGTTTTGTTTGCTACTGAGAAAAATGTATATCACTTGGTGTTTAAGTGGAATATTCTGTAAATGTATATTTACATTTACAGAATAAAAATGTATAAAAAATGTATATCACTTGGTGTATGATGCCATTTAATTATGATGCTACTCTGTTTATTGTTTGTAGAGATGACCTTTCTAATTTAGTAACTGGGATATTTAGATTCTCTACTATTGATTGATGTTAGTCTGTATCTTCAATTTCAGTAATACATGTTTTAGGAAATTGGGTACAGTATGGTGCATATATGTTTAGGATAGAAATACTTTCTTGATTAACTGTTCCTTGTTTGAGTTTGAAGTGTATTTTATTAGATATTGCGAAAGCTGGCTTTTTTCGCAGTGCTGTTTGATTGTAGTACTTTTTTTTCATCCTTTCACTTTAAGATGTTGCCTATCATCAAAACTAAGGTGAATGTCTTGTAGAAATAGAAATACAGACTTTGTTTCTTAACTTAGTCTGTCAGTCTATATCTTTTGGTTACAGGATTAAAGCCACAAATATTAAAATATATTGCTGAACGTTTAGGGTTGTTTCAGTCTTTTATTTTTATTTATTCTATTTTCATAAAATACAACCTACAACAGCCTCCCCACCCTTCACAAGTGCCACTGCCACTTTCTCTCTCCCTTCCTCCCTCCCTCCCCCTCCCTCCCTCCTTCTCTTCCTCCCTCTGTCCTTGTCTGTCTCTGTCTCGCTGTCTGTCTCTCTGTCTGTCTCTCTGTCTTTGTCTCTGTCCCTCTCTTTCTCTCTTTCTCTCAGATCTACTGTTCTTTTTTCTCCTTCAGAAAAGTGTAGGACTCCCAGGTATGTTAACCAAAATTAACAAGAGAAATTAAAGTCGATAAAAACTCTCATATCAAAGCTGGATGAGGCAACCCAGAGGGAGGAAAAGAAACCCAAAACCGAGTAAAAGAGTCAGAAATATCTCTATTCCCACTGTTTGGAGTCCTCCAAAACACTGAATCTAAACAACCATAACATGTAAATAGAGGACCCAGCCCAGACCATGATTGCCACTTCAGTCTCTATGAGCCCATATGAGCTCTGCATAGTTGATTTTATGGCCTGTACTCTCATGATGTCCTCAGACACTGGGGTTCCCAATGCTCTTTCTGCCTAATGTTTGGCTGTGTTTCCCTGATTCTGCCTATATCACCTTCTGAAGTAAGACTATGCAATGTACATTGGACTAGACTTAGTATTACAGTATTTCATTAGGAATCATTTCATTGAATTTTCGTTTGGCGAGTCTTCTTTGGTTTTATCCTCGGTCTCTTGACCATCAGCTTCTGGCTCCTGGTTATCCAGAGTGTGAGTCATGGGTCCTGTCTCACAGCATAGGACTCAAGTTAAATGAACCATTGGTTGGCTGTTTCCATACACTCTGATCACTATTGCCCCAGCATATTTTGCAGGGAAAACATGTGGGGCAAAGGTTTTATGACTGGGTTGGTGTCCCAGTCCCAACACTGGATGACTTCCCTGGTTACAGAAGATAACCAGTTCAGGCTCTATAGCCTCCATTACTAGGAGTCCTTGCTAAGATCACCCTCATATGTTCCAAGAAGTTTCCATAGCATTAGGTTTCCACATTACCCTCACAAACGTCTCTCAATTACAGTTGTTTCTCTTTACTCTCTCCCTCAGTTCCTCCCCATCCCCACCTAATCCTTCCTATTCTCATACCCATCTGCTCCCAGTCTACTCACATACTTTTTTCTATTTCCCTTCCCAGAGAGACCACTTTCACTCCCCCTAGAGCCCTCCATGTTATTTGACTTCTATGGGTTTGTGAATCTTAGTCTGATTACCCTTTACTCAACAGCTAATATCCACTTTAAGTGAGTACATATTATGGTTATCTTTTTGGGTCTAGATTGTTTCATTCAGTATGATTTTTTTTTCTTCCATCCATTTTCCTGAAAATTTCATGATGTCATTTTTTTCCTAACAGTTGAATTAGTACTTCATTGTGCAAATGTATGACATTTTCTTTATTCATTCTTTAGTTGAAGGACATTTAGGTTGTCTTTAGTTTTGGGCTGTTATGGATAAAGCTTCTATGAACATAGCTGAGAAAGTATAATTGTGGTAGGATGCAATATCCACTAGGTATATGCCCAAGAATAGCATAGCTGGTCTTGAGGTAGATCTTGTCTTACTGAGGAACTTCCATACTGATTTTTATATTGGCTGTACTAGTTTCCACTCTCCACCATCAATGGAGGCATGTTGCTTTGCCCCACATCTTTGCCAGCATGAGCTGTCACTTGTGTTTTGGACCTTAGGCATTCTAACATGTGTATGATGGAATCTCAAAGTAGGTTGGATTTAGATATCTCTGGTGGCTAGTGATGTAAAACATTTAAGTATTTCACAACTATTCAAGATTCATCTGGTGAAAATTCTCTATTTAAAACTGTACTCCATTTTATTTGGCTTATTTAGTTGTTTAATGTCTAGTTTATTAAGTTCTTTATATATTTTGTATATTACCCCTTTGTCAGATATTGAGTTGGTGACAATCTTTTCACATCCTTATGCTGCTGTTTGTCCTATTGATGGTGTCTTTGCCTTATAGAAGCTTTTCAGTTTCATGAGGTCCCATTTATTTATTGTTGACCATAGTGTCTGTGCTATTAGTCTACTATTCAAGAAGTTGTCTCCTGCTCCAATGTGCTCGATTATTCCCCATTTTCTCTTTTATTAGATTTAGTGTATCTGGGTTTATGTTGTAGTATTTGATCGACTTGCACTTGGGTTTTGTACATCCTGATAAATATGAATGTGTTTGCATTCTCATACATTCAGGCATTCAGTTAGACCAGCACTAGTTTTTGAAATACTTTCTTTCCTCATTATATATTTCCTGCTTATTTATAAAAAAAATCAGGTGTCCATAGGTGTGTAGAATTATGTCTGAGTTTTCAATTCTATTTTTATTGGATACAAGTATGAAGCATCTTTTCCCATCTCTTTTGATTAAGTTTGGTTTGAAGTCTATTTTGTTAGATAAGAGAATGGACAAACCAGCTTGCTTTTTTTAGGTCAATTTGCTTGGAAAATCATCCTTTAAACTTTTACTTTAGGTAATATTTATCTTTGAGTTTTATCTTTTGTATGCAGCAGAAGGACGGATCCCACTTTGCGTCTATTCTACTAATCTCTGTCTTTTGGGGGCAGAAGTTAAGTCAATTAATATTGAGATATATCAATGATTGCTAATTTCTGTTATGTTGTTTTGGTCTTTGTTGTTGCTGCTGCTACTCTTGTTGGTAATAATGGTAATGGTGGTGGTGGTGATAATGTTGGTGGTGGTTAATCTCTCTCTCTGTGTGTGTGTGTGTGTGTGTGTGTGTGTGTGTGTGTGTGTGTGTGTACGCGCGCGTGTGCACGCGCGCTCGAGCTTAAGTGTGTTTTTCTTTTGGTTTTGTTGTCTTGAAGTTATTTATTTCCAGGTTTTCATGGATGTATCTAATATCTTTGGTTTGAATTTTTTCTTTTAGTACCTTCTGTAGAATTTCAGTTGTAGATAGGCATTGTTTAAATTTGACTTTATCATGGAATATCTTTCTCCTTCTATTGTGATTGAAAGTTTTGTTAAGTATAGTTGTCTATGCTGCCATCTGTGGTCTCTTAGAGTCTGAAGCATATCTGTCCAGGTCATTCTGGCTTTTAGGGTCTGCATTGAGAAGCTGGGTGTAATTCTAATATATCTACATTTATATGCTACTTAATTTTTTTCCTTTGCAATTTTTAAGATTCTACCTTTTCTCTGTATCTTTATTGTTTTTATTGTTATGCCATGAGGGAACTTTGACTTCTAGTCTAATTTATTGGTATTCTGTAAGCTTCTTGTACCTTTATATGTATCTCTTTGTTTAGGCTAGGAAAATTTCCTTCAAAAATATTGTTGAAATATTTTCTAGGTCTTTGAGGAAGTTTTGTCTTAGGAGTTTTTTTGTTTGCTTGTTTTAGATTTAACATTTTTTGTCTAATATATCTAGTTTTCCTTTTGTATCTTCAATGCCTGAGAATCTCTCTTCCATTACTAGTACTCTGTTAATGATGCTTGTGTCTGTAGTTCCTGTTCACTTACCTAGGTTTAACACTCCCAGGATTCCCTCCATTTGTGTTTCCTTTATTCCTTCTCTTTTCATTTTCAGGTATTTTGAGGAGTTTTATTTGTTTCTTTCAACTGTTTTTTTTTTTTTTGTCTTCCTTTAAGGGATTTATTCATTTCCTCCAATTTTTGTTTGTCTTTTCCTTGATTTCTTTAAGGGATTTATTCACTTTTGTTAAGACCTCTATCATGTTCATCAATTTGGCTTGAAGGCTTTTGTCCCCTATGCTTCATTTTTCATAGAATATTAAGGGCTTCTTGTAGTAGAATAGCTGGTCTCTGGTAGTGATATACTGGCCTGGCTATTGTTGATTGTCTTCTTATTCTGGTATCTATGATCTGATTTTGAGGTGATTGTCAGTCTAGTTTTCTATCTCTGAGTTTGTCTTTGTTGGATGTTTATTGGGGGCTGTCTACCCAAGAGAATAGAAAGAGAGGTGAAAGTCAATGGGAAGCTGGCCTACCTGGTTTTATGGCAGAGGTGGACTGTTGTTGACCCAGGGGGTGGGTCTGCTGGAATTGAGCTGTGGGGCAATCTTTTCTTTCTCTTTTATCATGTGTTTTTTTCTTTCTGATTTGTATTAATCAAGTATAGCCTTGTTTGTAATCTTAGCTATGTTTATTCATCTTTTCATTCTGAAGTACCTCTTCTGTTATTCATTCTAGGGTTAATTTGTTGAATATGAATTTTTGGGGTAGTTTGTATCATGTAATATTTTTCTTCTTTTGTCAAGTATGGAAGAACATTTTGTGAGTATAGTAGTCCAAGTTGACAATCATGGTCTTTTAGGACTTTGGGTACATTAACTCAGAAACTTTCTGCATTCAGAATTTCAGCTGAGAAATTACTGATTATTCTAATGGCTTTTTCTTTATATATGATTTATGAATTTACTCTTGCAGCTTTCAATACTCTTCTTTTTTAGTATTTTTAGTGTTTCAACAATGATATAAGATAGGGAGGTTTCTTTCCCTGTTCTTATCTTTTTTGGTGTTCTGTGGGATTTATTGTATCTCTATGAATATATCTTTCTTTAGTTTGGGGAGGATTTTTTTTGTTTTGTGTTGTGTTATTGTTGAAAAATCTGGACCAAGCTCAAGCTGTTGATATGGGATTCTTACCTCTCATCTATGCCTATAACTCAAAGATCTAGTTCTTCCACTTTACCTTGTAGTTCTGATATTTCATTTGCTGAGCCATTCTACATACAAGGCTTTCTCTTGCATTTTGTAGCTGGATTTTTGAGTTTTCAGTTCCATCTTCATTTTAGCTTGAGTTGTATTCAATATTTTTTCTTTATTGAATTTGGTTCTCAGATTCTATATTATCTTTGTTATTTGATTAAGCCTTAAAGTTTATGTATTTTTTTCTTTTCGACCATCACTAAAGCGTTGATTGTGTTTAAATTCATTCTGTAAATTCAGTCAACTGTTTGTCTGTATCTTCTTTATGCTCCTTAAAAATTATTTGATGAAGTTTATTGCTGTTCTTTGAAGTTCTGTGCCCTGGGTTCCATTTAAGTATTACTTATCAGAGAACATTTGTATAGGATTGGTGAATATACCATTTTAAAGCATTTGTCAAAGCCTTTTCTTGTGGAGCAAGCCTCCCTATAATCCTGATAAAAGAGTGCTGTAAATTCAAAAATACCTAAGTCTATTGAGTCAGATCACTACCAGCCCAAGAAACTCAGTGTCACCTTTCCTCAAAATGAACAGGAAATAAGAGTGATAGAGGTATAGCTGAGAAGAAAGATGTTTATGTAGCATAGCATGCACATCTTCAATCACCAGTACTGTAATGATAAATCAACCAATCAATTTATAAACAACTATGTCAGTTTTAAACATTGGCCATAAAATTTATAGACATCAGCATTTCACTCCTATTTCCATAATCTTATTTCTCTTTAGCACAACCTGTGGAGTCACTCTTCTCTCATTTGTCAGTATTCATAATGACACAAGTAAAAAAGATAGTTCATGTATAACCATACAATCCATTGAATCAGGGAATAGGTTGCTATATGAATTTTACTAGAAATCAACTACATCAAAGCTAATACAAGTGCCCCTTGTGACTGTACTATTTGTAACATTTCAACAGAATATACCTACTCTTCTTTCAGTTGTATATAATATGTCTTCACCACTCTCATTCGAGTGCTAGGTATGAATTTTCTAGTCAGTTTGTCTGCTACCATTTCAAATTTCTTTATTAGGTTCTCTTAGCTTCAATCAATACGAGTATTGTTTCCAATTGTTGCCACAATAATAATATTTATTCAGAACAGTAAATGCATAATGTAAAATGAATAAAGTGATTCATAAAATATGAGTAATAAATGATTTCTTAATATTTAATGTCCAGGCAGATACTTCATGCCAGCATTTTCTTTGTATCTATAATTTGAACTGAATTATTTTTTTCCGTATCAGAACAGAACTATAGCCAAGTAGGTAATTCCTGCCATATGAAAATGCCCCTGGCAGGTGGTTGCTTCATATTGTCTCTCTCCTCTGTTTGTTGACACCTCATGGCTGAAGAAGGGCTTGAATAGTTTTGCCTGACGGACAACTGTCAACTGTTAATGAACCATATGCAGGGATGGTAACGTTGTCACCAACTATCTGTGAACCATATGTAAATGGTGAACAGAGTGATAGACAAACACTTTGAAACAACCAAAGGCCGTAATTGCTAAACTGAGAATCAAAAACTTAAATTATTTGAGAGATAATGCAGTTAAAAATAGGTTATTTAAATGAGGTCACCATCATCTTACTTCGATTTCATTTATAATTTCTTGCCAAGTTTGAGAACCTAAAACAAATACACAAATGAAAAGATGGATGTCTTTTAAAAATTCTCTAAATCCAGATCTGAAAGTATTTTATTGAAAGTGACATTCATTTTTAAATTTTATTAATGAATGAGAACTTGATATTAATACATTTATAGACATGTGTAGCTATTTCAAAAACAGTAAATCTTATTTTAAAACGAATAGTTTTGAATCTACTTGCATACAGAGAAAAATTGGGTATCAAATGAAGAACATAAGATTTTTCAAGATTATTTGATTCTATGGGATTCCATTTACTACTGAATAACAGCATAATGTTCCTCCAGGCATAATGGCATATGTTTTGACTCCAAGAACTCATGAGACAGAGGCATGTATATTTCCGTGAGCTTGAGGACAACCTGGCTTACATAGAGAATTTCAGGACATCTATAGTTGCATAAAGAAATCTTTTCTCACAAACAAAACAAGTCAATGTAATGCTCTACAAACTGAGACAGTGACAAAGTACTACAGACTAGTCTTTAAGGTTTGTATCAAGCCATCATAATTTTGAAGTAATGTATAATGATGATAATTATTAACATAATTGTCTGGCACTTTACATATAAAATTTATTTTGTCCTCACATCATTTGTAAAATGAGACTAGTATCATTATTCTTATTTTATAAGTACAAAAAATAAAGCTTTAGAAAATAATGCATAAAGAAGTTAGGTAACTGAAAATAACACAGTTGAGAGTTTTGTCTCCAGTTGTCTTGGAGCTTGTTATTCCAATATTATCTGATAATCTGGATAAAGCCAGGTTATTAGTAAATTTATTTAATGCTCTTTAGACCTTATTTCCAGTGAATGCCCTAGCTGTGCAAGTGGAACCCACAAAATTTGGCATCTACTTCGTAAATAATTATTTTATCTCTGTGGCTGATTAATTAAGATAATAGATGAAACATCCATAAAATGACTAACTTTGCTGTAATATTCTGTGGAACGCATTTATATTCTGTAATATACAGATTATAGATTAATTGCCATATTTGAAAATGTGATCATGACAGTACTATAAATCTGCTTTGTAAAACCCATATAGCAACATATTTCAAATGTCTTGATCTCAGAAGAAAAATAAATGAATTTTATTAAGTCTTATTAGAGTCTGTTCTTGAAGACTAGGAATGTGTATGTATAAAGGAAAAAGTATCTATTACCACGTTAGGACTTTCACTGATAGGTTGTCCCATTAATAGTTCATGTGTGGATAGACTTAGTACTCAACTATTTTATCCTTATAGCTTTGTCTGTGCCTTTGAATCTTCAAAACTCTATACCCAAATCTGGTAATATCACTGAATGATTTTTATACAGAAAATATGCACAATAGGAGATTTGGGAAGTTTTTTTTTTTTAATTTATACTTATTTATTTGTTTACATCCCAAACATTACCCTCTCTGGGTTTCTCCTTAAAGAGACCCTTCCTCCATTGCCCTCCTATTCTCCTCTGAAAGGCCTCTTGGATATGAGGGAAGAGAGTTTAAGTAGAGTTGGGAAAGGAAGATAGTTAAAGAAAATAATGTCTTACTGAAATGAATGTGAAATTCACAGACTTTATTATGCATTGAACATTTTTAGTCAAGAATATAATACAATGTGCTTACTTAAACAACCACTTCATACTTCTGCCTGCTTTAGGAGCCTGAGTCATGCTCTGGAAATACCTTTACTGAAGTAATGGTCACTGTGACATATGCTAAATCTTATAAATATTTTGAATCTAGATATTTCCTCTAAGCAACAGTACTATAGATTCCACAATATTTACCTTAGACTATGTTGGTTAGTTATGTGTTTTCACTGTTCAAATTCTGGATCTGAACCAGTGTGGTCTTCACATACATAGCTTCTAGTTCATTGTAAACAAAAATTCTATAGGTTATATATAATAAAATTATAATAGAATAGAAACAATTGAAAATATTTAAAATGTTTCTCACAAATTACTTTTGAAGGATATTGTAATAGAATTGCACAGCTTAGAAAACCTGTAATTGGTAATTTAAACTTAAGCAAACTTGTAATACAACTGACAGATTTTCACAAAGAAGAAACTCCAATACATCAAGAAACTATTGGCCTTTTCAAGTAACCATTTCCATGGTTGCTCTAAAAAAAAAAAAACCCACAAATTCAATAACCTCATCATGTATGTTTGGAGAATAGATGCTTCACTAAGCTAGTGTTAATGAAAAAAAAAGTCAGAAAGCTTTCAACTTCATGCTGAAATACAATGAATTTCAGTACATTTAAAAAATCTCCCCTTTTCATTATTAGTATAAATGTGGAATCAGTGGCATAGTATTCATCAATTTGAAAGCATTCAATATACTTGCATCACATTAAACATAATTAATTTTCTAGTAATATATTATGATTTTCTTATGAAAAATAAAAAAGAAATTGAGTTTTTCCCATTCAAAATGGTGCGATTTTATGTTCTGTTCCATAAGAAAAGACTGAGAGGATACCTGGAGTATCATTGAGGGAAGTAAATATCATTATCACTAGCTTTACAATCATTTAAAAATTTCTAGAATGTCATTATTTACCTCCCATCTTTATTATTTAACATATTTGGATTCTTCTTCACTCAAATTTCTGCATGATTTGGAAACACTATGGTAGTAATTGCTAGAAGCTGTGATGCCTGCTCTATATCAGAAGAAGGGGACAGAAGTAAAAAGATTGAATATTCTAAAATGATTGTGGATCAAACTCTTTGTTCATGAAACAGTAGGCAAAAATTTACTGAAATGAATTCTTCTATCAAATATTTCACACATATAAATTTTGCATATTGTTCAGTCCTCAGTTGTAAATGGTAGATGGATCTAAAATTTCTTTAGACTACCAAAATGACAAATAATTTTATTTATGTGCTTCTGATTCAGGAAATTATGTAATTTATTTTAACAACCCCTTTCTTCCATTTATTTTTTTTCTTCCTTAAGCATTAATATTTTTATGCTTTCTACTCAGAATTTTATCAGGTCTCTTCTCACAGGATAGTATCAATTACATTTTTGTATCTATTTGTGTCATAGTTCAGTTTAATAATTCAGAACATATATCCACTTGTGTGTATATGTGTGTGCAAACACACACATGCACAAAAGGAGTTGGGGGCTGGGACTGACTGAGATATAAAGGCAAATACAGCAAAAAGACCACTTCTCTGCTGGCACATTTGTCTAAGTAGAAAAGTAGAACACACAAAATTAAAATCTTATGATAATGTCAAATTAAAAAATATAAGTTCAACCAGGCTGTGGTGATGCATGCCTTTAATCCCAGCACTTGGGAGGCATAGGCAGGAAGATTTCTGAGTTCAAGGCCAGCCTGGTCTACAGAGTGAGTTCCAGGACAGCCAGTGCTATACAGAGAAACCCTGTCTTGAAAAAGGCAATATATATTCTTATTTCAATATATACATATTAAATATAGTTATATAGGGGAGAGCCTCTGATGAGGTCATAATGACTCTAAACCTGAAGAAGAATGATCCAGAAAGAAGTAAATACAGAGAAGACATACATGGACAGCATAGCAAGGAAGATTTTTCTGTTTAAATAGTAGTAAAAATGGCTCTGTGAGAATAACATGACTGGCAAGTGTAACCAGAGGTCAAGACTAGAATAGTGAGATAGTTATAGGTCATTTCATGTTGGGCACTGGTGGTAAAATGGGTATCATTTTGCTCTAAATACAATATATCAATTAGAGTATTATAGCTCGAATAGTGCAATGATTTTTCATTCAAATTTGAGACTGTAATTCCTTTTGAAAACTGCTTTGAACAAATCAGAATTGTTATTGTGAAGTGTGTTAGGAGTTATTAAAATTTTCTCAGATTGATCTATGATTGGGAGATTTTAGAGAAAATTGATAAAATTAAGACAATTTTAATGACAGCGACAATGGGAAAATCTGGTAGTTCTGTTTATAATCTAGCAGAATTTCCATGATTATATTTGATAAATCTTACCACAATTACCCCTGATAAATTTGAACTAGAGCTAAGTAAAGTAAGTATTGCACAAAACTTCAAGCCATGGAAAAATGTTGAAAAATAAAACCAGCTCAATCAACTTAAAACTTTTAAATTTCTTCATGAACACCTGTTAAAATGTACATAAGACATAATTAAATTTCCCATTGCCCCTTAATTGTATATGACTTTTAGTAAAAAAGATGCTTTTACTCTCTAGAAAAAATGAATTCTTATTTCAGTAAATCATACATTTTTTTATTATTATTAATCATTCCATTTGTTTAAATTTCAAATGGTAAGCCACTTCCCAGTTACCCCTCCACAAAACCCCATCTCACATCTACCCTTTCCCCCTTTCCCCTTTACTTCTATGAGGGTGCTCTCCCACATACCCACCCTCTCCCACTCTACCACTCCAGCATCCCTCTATGCTGGGGCATCAACTCTCCAGAGGAACAAGGGCTTCCCCTCCCATTGATGTCAGACAAGGCCATCATCTGCCACATATGTGCATCTGGAGCCATGGATTCCTCCTTGTACACTCCTTTGTGATCTAGTCCATGGAAACACTGGGTGACCATGGACATTGTTCTTCCTATGGGATTGCAATCCCCTCTGCTCTTCCAGTCCTTCTACCAGCTCCCTGAACAGGGTCCCTGAGCTCAGTCTGATGGGTGGCTCCAAGCATTTACAACTGCATTGTCCAGTTGCTGGCAGAATCTCCCAGGGAACAGCCACACCATATTTCTGTCAGCAAGTAAGTACCTCTTGGCAACAGCAACAGTGCCAGGGTTTGGAGTATAAAGACATGATGGATCTCCAGGTGGGGTGGTCCTTGGATGGCCCTTCCTACAGTCTTTGCCCCATTTTTTGTCCCTGTCTTTCCTTTGGACAGGAATATTTCTGGGTTAAAGTCTTTGAAATGGGTGGGTGGCCTCAGGGGTCATGCCTATCTACTGGAGGTGGTCTCTATAGGCTTGAGCTCCATTTCCAGGTGCATTTTGACTAAAGTCATCCCTGTTGGGTCCTAGGAGCCTCTTGCTTCCCTGGTGTCTAGAACCCTCCAGTGGCTATTCCCAGTTCCTCATCCCCCAATGCTACATATTTTTATTCTATTTCTTGACCCTCTGTACCTCTCTCTCATCCCCTCAAGTATCTGACACTGCCCCCTTATTTACTTTCTCTCCTCTCTCCCTTCCAGATCCCCCATCTGAATTTCAGCCTTCTAAAAGCACACTGTTTCCCACTCAATGCAGAACTAAAGCATCTACGTGTGGTCTGTGTGTTGTATCGTGGGCACTGTGAGCTTTTGGGCTAATATCCACCCATCAGTGAGTACATACCATGTGTAATATTTTGTGTCTAGGTTACCTCACTCAGGATAATATTTTCTAATTCCATCCATTTTCCTGTGAATTTCATGAAATCATTGTTTTTAATAGCTGAATAGCACTGTGTAAATGTAACACATTTTCTGTGTAAATTCACTGTGTAAATGTACCACATTTTCTGTGTAAATTCACTGTGTAAATGTACCACATTTTCTGTGTCCATTCTTTGTTGAGAGACATTAGCCTTCTTTCCAGATTCTGGCTAATATAAATAAGGCTGCTATAAACATATTGAAGCATGTGTCCTTGTGATATGATGGAACATCTTTTGGGTATATACCAAGTAGGGTTATAGCTGGGTCTTCAGGTAGAACTACTTCTAATTATCTCAGGAACCACCAGATTGATTTCCAAAGTGGTTGTATTAGCTTCCAATCCCACCAGAAATGAAGGAGTATTCCTTTCTCCATATCCTCGCCAGCATCTGCTGTCACCTGTGCTTTTGATCTTAGTCATTCTGATTGGTGTGAGATGAAATCTCAGGGTCGTTTTAATTTGCATTTCCCTGATCACTAAGAATGTTGAAAATAAAAATGGAAGGAAAACTACCCAATTCTTTCTATGAAGCCGCAGTTACGCTGATACCTATACAACAAAAAGACCCAACAAAAACAGAGAACTTCAGACCAATTTTCTTATGAATATGGGTGCAAAAATACTCAATAAATTTCTTGCAAACTGAATCTAAGAACACATTAAAACGATCATTCACCATGATCAAATAGGCTTCATCTCAAGAATGCATGGATGGTTCAATATGTGGAAATTTATCAATGTAATCCACTATATAAATAAACTCAAAGGAAAAAAAAAGACACATGAACATCTCATTAGATGCTGAAAAAGCCTTTGACAAAATACAACACCCCTTTCATGTTTCTAGTATTGGAGAAATAAGGAATTCAAGGTTCATACATAAATATAATAAAAGCAATATATAGCAAACCAATAGCCAACATTAAACTAAATGGAGAGAAACTCAAAGCAACCCCATTAAAGTCAGGGACAAGACAAAGCTGCCTACTCTCTCTCTGCCTGTTCAGTATAGTAACCGAAATCCTAGCCAGAGCAATTAGACAACAAAAGGAGATCAAAGTGATACAAATTAGGAAGGAGGAAGTCAAGATATCACTATTGGCAGATGATATGTTAGTATACGTATGCAACCTGAAAAATTCTACCAGAGAGCTTCTACAGCTGATAAACAACTTCAGCAAAGTGGCTGGATATAAAATTAACTCAAACAAGTCAGTAGGCTTCCACTACTCAAAGAATAAATGGGCTGAGAAAGAAATTGGAAAAACAACACCCTTCACAAAAGTCACAAATAATATAAAATATCTTGTTGTGACTCTAACCAAGTAAGTGAAAGATCTGTAAGTCAAGTCTGTGAAGAAAGAAATTAAAGAAGACCTAAGAAGATATAAAGATCTCCCATGCTCATGGATTGGCAGGATTAATGTAGTAAAAATGGCCATCTTACTGAAAGCAATCTACCAATTCAATGCAATTCTCATCAAAATTCCAACTCAATTCTTCATAGAGTTATAAAGAGCAATTCTCAAATTCATTTGGAATAACTAAAACCCCAGTATACCTAAAACTATTCTCAACAATAAAAGAACTTCTGAGGGAATAACTATCCCTGCTCTCAAGTTGTACTGTAGAGGAATAATGATGAAAACAGCATGGTATTGGTACAGAGAAGGCAGGGAGACCAATGGAATAGAATTGAAGACCCAAAAAAGAACCCAAATACCTATGGTCACTTGATCTTTGACAAAGACGCTGAAACCATCTCATTAAAAAAAAAAAGACAACATTTTCATCATATGGTGCTGGTTCAACTGGTGGTCAACATGTAGAAGAATGCAAATTGATCCATTCTGATCTCCTTGTATAAAGCTCAAGTTCAAGTGGATCACAAACCTCCACATAAAACCAGATACACTGAATCAAAGAAGAGAACGTGGGGAAGAGCCTTGAACACATGGGCACAGGGAATAATATCCTGAACAGAAACCAATTTTAGAGCTTATGCTCTAAAATCAACAATCAATAAATGAGACCTCAGAAAGCTAAAAAGCAAAGGACACTCTCAGTAGGACAAAACGGCACCCCACAGATTGAAAAAATATCTGTTCCAACCCTACATTCAATAGAGGGCAAATATCTAAAATATACAAAGAACTCAAGAACTTAGATTCTAGAGAACCAAATAATCCAATTTAAAAATGGGCTATAGAACTAAACAGAGAATTCTGAACTGAAGAATCTTGAATGGCTGAGAAGAACTTAGAGAAATGAATCATACATTTTTAAACGTTATTATGTTTTACAAAAATGCAAAGAAAGCACCAATAAAGACCTGGTAATTAGGCAATATACTAATCACTGTGGTACAAATATGAATAATATACATTTCTATTATACAAGGATTTCACATTCCATTGTTTTAGCCAATGTATTTATAACAAAAATATTTTCATGTATCACATATGGCAGAGGTATTTGTTCATCAGATCCTGTTCAAGGGATGGCTTTTTATAAATAGACCCCTTTAAATCATGTTTTTCATGTTTCCTTAACAATCTGATTCATACACATCTACTACTATTATAGTGGCTGTGGCAACTGTCTTATAGGTACTTATTCCTCAATCCAGTAAAACTGAATAATTTCTTCATACTTACATGTTTTCCTAAAAAGTGTAATCTCCCTTTCCTCTAGCTTTCAACGTATATGAAAACAATTTTATAGGGATATCTTTTATATCTTTTATATATATATACACATATATATATATATATAGTATTTTAGTAGAATATATATAGCCTGATTTTCCTGTAACTGCCGGTGTTTGAATAATGACATAGAGAGTTATTAATTATTATTATATTATGCCTCAGGCCTTAGCTTAGGCTACCTGCCAGCTAGCTCATATAACTTAATTAACCCTACTTTTCTAGTATATGCCCTGCCAAGATAACCATTATCTCTCTCTCTCTCCCAGTAAGTCTGACCCCAACCATGTCTTGCTGGTGAACTCTCTTACACCTAATTCCTCTCTCAGAATTGCTATCACTCCTTAGAAGTTCTGCCTCTTCCCTCTTCCTGCTTCAGGTATTGGCTCTTTACTAAGCCTATCCAAAGTTGAAAGAGGTATGTGTTTACAAAATACTGAGGCTGGTGATGAATCATAAGAATAAAAATATCAAAATATGTCCAGTACTCATCTCTCTGTCATGTGTGTGTCTGTACCCACTATAGTTCTTAATAAGACTGTATATTAACTGTGTGATTGCCAAATAAACATTCTAGAAAAGTCTCTTAAATTTTAGTAGGAGTTTTTTGAGCTTATGCAGAGTTATAGAGTTATTGAGTATACATAGAGCAGTTATCGTGCCTCTAACTAATTTCTATAGTGGCTACAACACAAGGAACAGAATCCTAAATATTTATTTTGGTGGCAATATTACCAAGAAGAAATATTTGCATTAGTATAAATGCTCTCAATGTAAATGATATTAAAACAGTATATAATTTATATTTATATTTAGTTCAAAGTAACACAGAAGTTTCATTTAAAAATACAGTAATATGAGTCATTGTGTAAAAAGGAAATACTTAAAGATTCTTCCTCTTTTCCTTTGACTCATTTTCAATAGGTATGACATACACCACTGAAGAGAGAATGTGGTACCATGGAGAGAGATTTTTGTGCCATATTGACTTTAAAGAGATGCATGTGGCCAAATGTGGTAGTGCAATTGGCTGTGTGTGTGTGTGTGTGTGTGTGTGTGTGTGTGTGTGTGTGTGTGTTTGTGTGGTTTCTTTGTTTTGTTTTTAGTTTTGCTTTTTTCAAAGCATCAAGAGTTTTTATTACAGTCTCAGTGAATTTTTAAAAATGGAGTTGACATTTAGGATAAGGGGGAGAGTTGTGTCAATTAAAATCATTGAATTGGGGAATATATCAGCTTCTTGACTGTTTCAATAAGAGTTGGATCTTTAAGTAACATGAATGAGCTAGAGCAAATTGCTATAGATTGTTCACATTTACAAACATGTACAATGTAATGACTGTGAAGTAATAGTAGTAGCTTCCATTAGATTTTTTCTAGATGAAAACTTAGTATTTATTTCCTCAAATCAAGATCCTTTGTGCATACTTAAGGCAAGACTCAAAAGTAAAGGTAGGGTAAATCAATCAGTTCATGGATTATTTTGATTGTCTTCTTTATACAACGAATAGTGTTAGGTATTGCCAAGCATATAATTATAATGCATAATCCCCATCCTTGAGGAATTTAAACTTATCTGAAAAGATTTAAAATATCTTTGCATTAACGTGATAATTTGCACATATGAAATATTCTAATACCCTGGTTATCCACCTTTGGGTCATGACCATTTTGGTTGAATAACCCTTTCATAGGGTTCACATATCAGACATTTACATTATGATTCATAATGTTAGAAAAATTGCAGTTATGAAGTAGCAACAAAAATAATTTTATGTTTGACTGTCACCATAACTTGAGGAACTATGTTAAAGGGTTGCAGGATTAAGAAGCTTAAGAATACTTGGTCTAATGTGCATAAAGAAGCATATTTAGAAAACCAGATTCCAAATGCTTCATATGTTGCAATACAACTTATCATTAGTAGAAATTCAGTAGAAAATACTTTTTGTTACTGTTTGGCCAGTGAAGAAATTTAGGACATAGAGGAGTTCATAAACAATTGAAAACCACAGAGTTTAATAGTGAAGCAGGACTCTAAACCCAAAGTTTGTATGCCTAGTAATCATCACCACCAGTCACCTGATAGTGTAGAAACTGAAAGAAGAGAATTGGCCAAACAGTGAGAACTGGCCTAGCTTTGAATGAAAAGAATGTTGAAGATGACTATAGCAGTTCTCTGAGGGTGTATGGATCTAGCAGTATGGTTGGAAGAAGATAGGAGGAAGTGACAATATTTCAAGCAGCATCTTGGAGGTAAAATGGAAATAGGGCAGTGTATATGTATGTGTGGGTGGAAGAATGAGTACCAGATCCTATCTCATCAATTTTCTACAAGAGGCTAGTATATAGTAAAGAAGAATGCAAATGGTTTCATTTTTGTATGTATGTAATTTTGAAGTTTCTCAAAATTTAAATCATATGATTTGTGAATTTAAAACAGATTCATGAATCTGGGAAAGAGACAAGTAGGAATGACTCACAATGGGATTGATAGGGATGGAAGGGAGATTTGAGATGATAGAAGGACACATAGTAATCAGAACACACTATATACATTGTCAAAACATCAAAGCAATTACTAAAATTGACCTTTAGAATGAAAAGCATTGAGATACATTGAATTATATCATGAAGAATTTAAAAACTTTGAAAGACATTAATTTTGATACCAAGATGTGTCAGTTTATGTGAAATGATATACGTGATTTGATGAGAAATATGTATAATACAATTTTAATTTCAGAGATTAGGAGCATAAAATTAGAGAAAAAGAATTTTTCGAAATGACTAGGTACCAGTCCAAGTATATGGGACACAATATTGAGCTAAACAAAAAAGCAGATCCAACTACTCAGATTCCTGGATGGAATTAGTAAATGACATTTGAGAGAAGAGACAGTGAAAAAAAAACTAAGAATAAGACTATGTTATATAATGAGAAGTAAATGGCATATAAAACAAACAGACAATGAAAATCTAACTAGTTTGGGAATATTATTGGAGGCTAAATTTGAAGACAATCTAAAATGTTGTCATGCTAAACATCATTAAGAAGTTGAAATTTGAATGAAAATCTGAAAAAACTGAAATAACCACCATGTCAGATAGCACAAAGATAGGAATTTATGGATTACTTGTTAGGGTTTATTTCTGTATGAAGGGAAACAGTTGTAGAAGATTCAACAGAAAAGGAATTAGATATAGCATTCTAAATGGACCATTATCATTATGTTGAGAAAGGCCAAAAACAGAATGGAAAAAAAATGTATAGAAAAACAGAATGATAGAAGCAGGACACTCACGAAGTAGATTTTGATTCATCCAATAGATGACAGTGGTGTAGGCCCTGGCTTTACCTAGTCAAAGTATTCTGAGGTGGTGTGATTTAAGATTCATTATGATGATCGTGTCCACATGATCTAAATATTGAATAAAAAACATAAGAGATGAGGCTTCCAAAGAATAATGTCATAATTTGGCCCAAGTAATGGTATACATGAAGCTTCCGTTTTAATTGAAATGAGAGTTCTATCCAAGGGCAGGTTTTGAAGGGAAATGTTTATAATTTCTATTAGATTTCAAAGAGAATATGTGAGCTAACAATCGCATATATGAGATTAATTCTGAAAGCAAAACCTACACTGAATATATAAATTGCACAGCCCTCATCTTAAATAAAAAAATAAGAAAATTAAAACTTTGAGATGGATGACATGAACAAATGGGAGGAGGTAGATCAAAAAGACAAAATTCCCAAGATACCCTCTAATACTATGAGATCCGATACAAATCTAGGTGGATTTGCCAAGTAAAACCATGTTTTTGAATACTAATCCAGTAGCTCTGTGCAGTAAAAATTCTCATGTCTCTGAACTAATTCTTATTTTTGTCTCCATTATATATCTAAAGTTAGGAAAAATAAGGACTCCATCCAAATTATAATTACTGTAATCATATTCATACTAAGAAATAATAGAAGCAACTTGGTGTATTCTCATGCTATGAGGTAAAACTTGTAAGTTATAAAATCTAGCAGTATTTTGTTACTGGACATTTAATCAAACAGATCTGAAAATTTTGTTGTATTTAATAAAAAAAACTTTGCTAGCAGCATGAATATTCAAGCATGCTACTTGTCTTTAAAATGAGATTTATTCTGTCTGATTTACCTTGTCATAGTGAAAGAAACTAAAATATCAAAATATTATAGATGTTGGATTGTGTATTAATGGCGGCCCAGAGCAGAAAATATTGGATCTAGACTTTTCCAAATGAATAGCATATTTCTTTTCCTAACATGCAACTTTGGAGTATTATGAGTCAGAAGCACTCTTTTCTCAAATTGATACATGATATCCGGGCTACTAAGCACCTTAGGAGCTAGAAAGAAATTAACATATAAAACACATGCAAAAGTCAATCATTTAAAAATAGACTATACATTATAAGAAAGAGAGAGAGAGAGAGAGAGAGAGAGAGAGAGAGAGAGAGAGAGAGA
>JANHMN010000005.1:79528198-79570655 GCA_030674055.1 Rhabdomys pumilio
GAGAGAGAGAGAGAGAGAGAGAGAGAGAGAGAGAGAGAGAGAGAGAGGGAGAGAGAGAGAGAGAGATCAGGGAGCATTTCAAGTTCCCAATGTTTCCTAGAAATACTTACTGATGTGAAGAGGAATCTTGATTGAGACATAAGATTTTAACTTCCAAGAAGCTAAATAACATACACAGCAGGAAATGCCAATATCATTTTAATAGACGTATCTTGTAAGGTGAATCTCAATGAATCTCACAGTTTTCAGAACACTATTATAACACATTTTAAATAAGTAGGTCAATGTTATCATTTATACATGATTTTATTGCTTTAGTGCTGTGTTTTTATGATAATCTTGCAAATGCTTCACTAAGATTATACCAACGTTCCTAGTTGGTTTTATATTCATTTCTGCTTCACCTGAGGTCTTAACATTCAGTCCTCAATTAGCTACTTCAAATGCTTTCCCTCTGTTCCAGAGTATACAGCACTTCATCTTTTTTCCCTTAGAGTCCACATAATTTATTGTATATAAATGCATCTTCCTGAATATTTAAATAGTGCTCTTATTATTATATATTTAATTATTTCCTTGTAAAAAATTAAGAATAACATCAATATAGAACCTATCTTTCTATTTCAAACTCTTCCAGTGAGCTGGGTACCCATTTGACCTTCTAGCATTCATTACATAAAGGGAGGGGAGGAAGGCAGAACAACAGAAAGTTAGGAAATTTGAAAAGAGAAAGGAAGGGAAAAAGAAATGTAGGATCACTACATTAAAAGTTAATTGTAAGGAGAGGAGAAGATGAAGTAGATGAGAAGCTAGGTAATGAGAGAGAAAAAGAGAGAGAAAGAGAGAGGGGGCATGGAGGCAGAAGTTCACGTGTCTCCACTAGTCAAAGATAGTTTACATAGCTAGGTTGGGTATTAGGTTACACTTCTGATTGAGCATTACCACACTTATAAAGCCCTTGATTAACATTTAAAAAATTGTATAAAGGCCAAATGGAAAAGGGGGGCACGGGATAGGGGTTTTCTGGGGAGGGGAAATGGGGAAAGGGATTGGCATCTGAAATGTAAATAAAATATCCAATAAAAAAAGGAAAACATAAAATAACATAAAAATGGACTTAAGAAAAAAAAGTTAATTGTACAAAAATTACCATGCTTTAACACGTTCTGATAAGTGTACAGGACTATCCGTTGTATGGGTGGCTGATTATTTTAAGAAAGATGGGGATATTTTGTGACTATAGCTCAAGTCCTGTTGATGATTTTGTTCACAGAGGTGTCAGTTGAGATAATCCAGCCATACTAAAATCATTTGTGATTATTTTATCATATCTTGGTACTTGAATCTCAGTCTTGATAATTAAGGTTGGTGGATGCAGGCCATGGTAATACAATGCATTCGTTAGAGTAGATAAGTAAGCCACCAATAATTTAAAAGATCCTTTTCTTGCCCATCTCTTTGTTCATGATACTGTGATATCCTTAAACTTCTAAACTTAGCTAAGGTGATCCAAAATGTGACCCTTAACCTCTGGCGTTCATAAATATGTTAATGAACATGTATGCTACCTAAGTAAATATTCATGAAATTCTTTAAAATTGTCTATTACAAACCCAGAGAAAAACCTTCAAATAAATTCAAAGGGAGTGGTGATTAGACAACATCTGGAATGCATGTTTTCTGTAGACATGTACAGGGCCATGTCAAAGATCCCAGTGTTTTAGAGACATGCAAATGACAAGACCTTCCCTGAATCATGCTCTGGGGATGGTAAGGCCTTCCAATTATCTCAGTAGCTTATAGATGCTGAAAGTGTATGCAGAAGGTATCAACCACAGCTTATTCCTCCAGAGGGAATGCAGATTCCTCTATACAGATCTCCTACTTAGATTAGCTGACTAGTCTCCTTCAATGAGATATAATAAAATGAACAGCTTGAGTTTCTCCCACTGCAGATGCGTCTTCATCATAACCCATGGCCCAGCTGTTTCACGCATTTCTGTATATATAATTGTCATTTCTTTATTCCCTACTTCCTTAGTCAGGCTAATGCCAAAGCTGTGCAGTTCATGGCAAAGGGGCTCTTATCATTAAATAGCATTCTATTTTGAAAATAGAATGACAAATAAAAAATAAATCCACTCTGATGATGAGAAAAATTCATTATGTACATTAATTTTTTAAATGTATGCTATATATAGCCAGTACCATTAGAGTCAACTTGGATCTACCAATGAAAACATTAAATATATAAGTTAAAGTGTGTATTATGTATTCTTCATATATTCCCTCTTCATTGTAAGATTTTAGTTTTTTATTTCTTTTATTATTATTGTTTTAATCTATTCATTATTGATAATAAGCTATAATGTATATTCCAGTTCTCTTTATTTGTAAATAAAATTAAAATATTTATGAAATTATTAAAGGTAAAACATTTATATGATCATCTCTTACAGGATTCACTACATGAGCATATGAAATATGCTAATATATTGGATTTAAAACTAAACTCTAGATGACAAATGGCTTATTTATGTGAACTTTCTAAGTTACAGCTTTATCATATAGTTCTTTTCAAAAGCCACTTTTAAGTAAAGTAAAACATTCCTCTGTATATTCCACAATCTGTAGAACAAATGTGAATATAACATCCCACTTTTTATTTGCATGTTGACTTTAAGCAGTTTGTGGCAAAGTAAACTGTGGTAGATACTTGCAAATAAAGAAAAATATGTAAAAAGTTAATAGATATGGAACTAGATTAATCTATAAAATGAACTTTTATTTATTTTAATCAAATAATATTTTAGAATTGTGCCGGGCAGTGGTGGCGCACGCCTTTAATCCCAGCACTTGGGAGGCAGAGGCAGGCGGATTTCTGAGTTCAAGGCCAGCCTGGTCTACAGAGTGAGTTCCAGGACAGCCAGGGCTACACAGAGAAAACCTGTCTCGGAAAAACCAAAAAAAATAAAAAAAAATAAAAAAAATAAAAGAGATTTTAGAATTGTGTAAGAACTAAGAATATACCTGAAAGTAAATGGTGACTTTGTTTCCTGTGCTTGGGTGCAGAAAAATTGTGCAAATTCTTGATACATTTCATATAGATCACCTAAACTTTTCTTTGTTTTTTCAATGACACTGGGTTAGAACACCATATCTCATAAAGATACAGGTTTATAGGAATTTGTGAAGTATTATAAGAGCTTTAATTATATGCTTTGAAACACACTGATTTCAACTTACATAGTTACATCAAGTTAATGTGAGCCATCAGGCCAGATTATTCTCCATTACTTTGTTTTATCAAATATTACCTAAATATATCAATATTTAATGCATAGGGTTGATATAGATCAAGAATATCTTGAATGTGAAGAAAGTACAATCTAACTCATAGTGAGGACTCAAATGGCAAGTAAATTGTTTCATTTATATGGCTGTTTATGATATACCTACTTAATGTAATGTTTAAGATAATACACAGAATATTGTGTTGCTACAAGTCCACCATGTAGTTAAGGATCTAAAGAATATAAACTTAAAGTAAAGAAAACAAAATAAATCAATATGAGAAGAATATAGGGTTGAAAATATAAACATTAGATTTGTTTTTCCATCAGTAATGAAAGTTGTCCTTAAAAATATCTAAATGTATTTATGTAAGTACATATTTTTAATGTTCATTATACAAGAATCCTCTCAATGATGAACTTTAATAAAAGTTATATTGATTATTAGATTTTTGAGACAACAAACAAGAGGGAAATCAGCTTTTCCAGTTATTAGTTTGTTGGCAAGTGGATCAGATTAAAGTTTAGTGTGGCATAGAAGTGCTCCTCCACAGATTATTCCAGCTCATGTTAGAAGTGCATAGGGGATACAATATAGACTGTTCTTCTCAGGGAGGTGAAAGAGCATTGTATCTTGGGTAATTGTTTTTGATAACAACATTTTTGAATAAAGTCAATCATATCTTATCCTGTAAAGAATGAATATATAGCAAAGGATTAATATGAGGAACAAGTCATTCTTTAGGAAAAAATAAGCAATATCTGTGCACATCTACAAGTTACTTGTGATCTTTCTCTCTCCCATACCCCTCAAAAGCACTCATTTCAAAAAAAGAAAAAGAAGATAAAAGAAGGAAAAATGAAAAAGAAAACCAACCAAGCAGCAAACAACAAGAAAATATAGCAAACAACAACAAAAGTACAATCTGACATGCAATTATAAGAGTTATCTTTATGAGGAGTTGAGAAGGACCAGAATTGAATTTTCTTGCCTAATTTTAATAGATGCCAATGACTGCCTCTAAGATAACTAAGTTGCTCATATTTGTTTCTTATGGTTTCTATTATAAGAAAGTAATGGAGTGTCATCCTATCAACATAAGTGCCATTATTGAAATTAACAAGAGTGGGAATAACACAACTCTGATAACAATCACTGCTATCCATGTTTGCTGAAATGGGAGTAATGGCAGAATTTTTAATAGCATATTTTCAGCGAAATGATACTGTTTTCTTCAACTATTCTACAGTTTTTATTTTTGTGATTTTTATTTATTCTTTAAAACATTCACAATATGTAAAATCTATATTGATTATATTCTTCCTCCACTACATACTCCAAGTACTTCCAAGAATACCAAAACACATATCACTCCCAACTTCATGTTTTATTTTTATTACAATTTTAAAGTTATTGTTTACAATAAAAACATAAAATATTTGATTTTATTAGGGAATCTTCATATATACTATGTTTTTATTTGTCCTTCCTGTCCACTTCCTTATCTCATCAGGATACCCTTCTTTATTTTCTTTTATTGGATATTATATTTACATTTCAGATTTTATCCCTTTACCCCATTCCCCCCACCACCCAGAACCCCCCTATTCAATTCCCCCTCCTCCTACTTCTATGAGGATGTGCCCCCACCTACCTCTCACTCCCACCTCCCCACCCTCGAATTCCCCTTCACACTCAGTGTTCAGCCTTCATGGGACCCAGGATCTCCTCTCCAGCCTATGCCCGACAAGGCCATCCTCCCCTACATATACAGATGGAGCCATGGGTCCCTCCCTATATGCTCCCAGGCTGGTGGTTTAGACCCTGTGGAGCTCTGGTTGGTTGGTATTGTTGATCTCCTCATGGGGCCACAAACCCTTTCAGCTCCTTCAGTCTTCTCTCTAACTCCTCCATTGGGAACTCCTTGATCAGATCAATGGTTAGCTGTGAGCATCTGCCTCTGAATATGTCAGACGCTAGCAAACCTCTAAGGAGATATCTATGTTAGGCTCTTGTCAGCATACACTTCCTGACATCCACATCAGCGTCTACCTGTAGTGACTGCACATGGGATGGATACCCAGGTGGAATGTTCTCCAGACAGCCCTCCATCAGTTTCTGTACTCAAGGGAGCAAATATGGAGACAAAGTGTGGGACATAATACCCTTCTTGATGATCATCTTTTCCCTCTCCAATACCCAACATGAATTCAGTTACTCATCTCCTCTCTCTAATATCACTTCCCTTGATCTCAGGGTTCTCTTTGTAATTTCATCTCCTTCTCTCTGTTACTCTTGCTCTCCCTCTCCCTCTCTCTCTCCCATTCCTTCCTCCCCTTTCTCTCACCCCCAGACAAACACTCACACACACGTATACACACACACACACACACACACACACACACACACAATACATACAGGAGGTGGAGCTAGGAGGCACATAATGAAAAAACCTGTATTTGTCTTTTATTTTTCTGAAATTTTCATCATTTCATTTTTTCCCTTAACTTTCTGAAAAGAACAAAGTTTAGAGATAAAGTGTGTCTGGAAAGAAAACCCTGGCTTGAATAGAAGCACAGACGAGGGTCATAAAAGCTGATTTTGCTAAAAATCTCTTAGGACTACCATGTATCTCAGCATTTGTTTCATATCTATCTCTTTTACCTTTTTGCTAACTAGTTTTATGTAAGCTTGACACAAGCTAGAATTATCTAATAGGAAGAAGTCACAACAGATAAAATGCTTCCATAAGACCTGGCTGAAAGGAATTTTCTTAATTAGTAATTGATTGGGGAGGGCTTTCAGTCCATTGTGTGTTGAGGCACCACTGGGCTGGTGGTTCTGGATTCTACAGGTGCAAGTCTCTGAAGAAAGAAATCAAAGATCTCAGAAGGTGGAAAGATCTCCCATGCTCAAGAATTGGCAGGATTAATATAGCAATAAATGGCCATCTTGTTGAAAGCAGTCCACAGATCCAATGCAATCACCATCAATATTCCAGCTCAACTCTTCATAGTGTTAGAAAGAGCAATTTGCAAATTCATTTGGAATAACAAAAAAACTCAGTATAGTGAAAACTACTCTCAAGAATAAAAGAATTTCTAGGAGAATCATTATCCCTGACCTCAAGCTGTATTACAGAGCAAGTAACAAAAAATGTATGGTATTAGTACAGAGACAGACAGCAAGATCAATGGAACAGAATTGAAGACCCAGAAATTAACCCACACACCTATGGTCACTTGATAATCAACAAAGAAGCTAAAACCATCCAGTGGAAAAAAGACAGCATTTTCACCAAATGGTGCTGGTTCAACTGGAGGTCAGCATGTAGAAGAATGCAAATCTATCTATTTTTGTTTCTTTGTACAAAGCTCAAGTCCAAGTGGATCAAGTACCTTCACATAAAACCAAATACACTGAAACTAATAGAGAAGAAATTGGTGAAGAGCCTTGAACACATGGGCACAGGGGAACATTTCCTGAACAGAACACCAATGGCTTATGCTCTAACATCAAGAATTGACAAATGGAACCACATAAAATTGCAAAGCTTCTGTAAGGCAAAGGATACTTTCAATAGGACAAAATGGCAACCAGTGAACTGTGAAAAGATCTTTACCAACCCTATATCCAATATAGGGATAATATCCAATATATACAAAGAACTTAAGAAGTTAGACTCCAGAGAACAGAATAACCATATTTAAAAATTGGGTACAGAACTAAACAAAGAATTTTCAACTGAGGAATATCAAATGGCAGAGAAGTACCTAAAGAAATGTTCACCATCCTTAGTCATCAGGGAAATGCAAATCAAAACGACCCTGAGTTTCCACCTCACACCCATTAGAATGGCTGAGATAAAAACCAGGTGACAGCAGATGCTGGCAAGGATGTGGAGAAAGAGGAACACTCCTCCATTATTGGTGGGATTGCAAGCTGGTACAACCATTCTGGAAATTAGTCTGATGATTCCTCAAAAAAATTTGGACATAGTATTGCCTGAGGACCCAGATATTCCTATTCCTGGGCATATACCCAAAAGATTCTCCAACATATATCACAGATACATGCTCCACTATGTTCATAGCATCCTTATTTATAATACCCAGACGCTAGAAAGAACCCAGATGCCCTTCAACAGAGGAATGGATGCATAGAATGTGGTACATTTATACAATGGAGCACTAATCAACTATTAAAAACAATGAATTTATGAAAATCTTAGGCAAATGGATGGAACTAGGAAATATCCTGAGTGAAGTAACCCAATCACAAAAGAACATACATGGTGTGTACTCACTGATAAGTGGATATAGCCCAAAAGTTCGGAATACCCAAGATACAATTCACAGTCCACATGAAGCTCAAGAAAAAGGAAGACCAATGTGTAGGTGCTTCAGTTCTGCTTCGAAGGGAGGACAAAATTCCCACCACAGGAAATATGGAGAGAGAGTGTGTAGCAGAGACTGAACAAAAGGAGACTACCCCACCTGAGGATCCTTCCCATATACAGTCACCAAACACAGACATTATTGTGGATACAATGAAGTGCATGCTGAGAAGAGCTTGATATAGCTGTCTCCTGAGAGGCTCTGCTAGAGCCTGACAAATACAGAGGCTCACAACCAACCCTTAGACTTAGCCTGGGATCCGCGATGGAGGAGTTAGAGAAAGGACTGGAGGAGTTGAAGGGGTTTCCATCCCTTTGGAAGAACAGCAATATCAAGCAACCAAGCAACCCAGACTCCTCAGGGATTAAACCACCAATCAAAGAGTACACATGGAGGGACCCATGGCTCCAGCCATATATGTAGCCTTGCAGGCATCAATGGGATGAGCAGATCTTGGTTCTGTGAAGGCTTGATGCCCCAGTGTTAGAGAATGTGAGAGCAGGGAGGTGGGAGTTGGTGGGTGGATGGGGGAACACCTTCATATAAGCAGAGGAAAGGGGGGGTTGGTTAGGTGGTTTCCAGTTGGGAACTTGGAAAGAGAATAACATTTGAAATGTAAATACAGAAAATATCCAATAAAAATTAAAAAAAAAAAAAAAAACAAAAAAAAACAAGAAAGCTGGTTGAGTAAGCCAGGTAGGTCAAGCCAGTAAGCAACACCCTTCCATGACTTCTGAATCAGCTCCTGCCTCCAGGTTCATGCCCTGTTTGAATTCCTATCCAGGGCTTCTATCAGTGATGGACAAAATGTAGAAGTGTAAACTAAATAAACAATTTCCTCCCCTACTTGCTTTTGGTCATGTTGCTTGTTGCAACAATAGAAACCTAACTAAGACAACTTTGGCTTAAGATTCAGAAATAAATCACTGTCCTAAACCTTTCCTCTTGAATCATCCTGGATTCTGGAATAGCAGAAATGTACACGGCAGACAGCTCAGCCACATATAGGATGAGGGAAATTATCTGTGATGTCGAGGCTGCACCCTGGAACAGGAAGATCATCTTTAGAAACTATATTGGGCCCTCAGGAATCACTGTAGCTCCTTCTCTTTCTTTTGGTAACTGGTTACTTTTTTTCAGTCTTTGTTGTCAAAGAACCAACATTTTGATCAGTTGACTCTATCTGTTGTTGTTGAGTCTCTACTTCATTAATTTCTGCCTCAATCCTTATTATTCCTTACCATCTATTGAATTTTAATATGTTTTCTTCATTTTTTAGAATCCCGGAATACATGATTGTTTTGTTTGAGAAATTTTGAAATTAAAGTTTATATTTGTAAAATTATTATTATTATTATTATTATTATTATTATTATTATTATTATTAATGTGTGAGATAGACAGACAGACAGACAGATAGACAGATAAGAGAGCAATTTGCAGGAGTTAGTTCTCCTTTCTTCATGTGGACTGAAATCAAATCATAAACCCTTTGAACTGATAATTTTCTGGAGCATCCCTTCAGAAAGTAATGTTTCATTTCCCCTTAGAATATCCTGTTGTTTTACCTTCTTTCCACATCCTGTGTATTAATGAGATTCTTTCCAAGATGGAAGGATATCATTTTGAAGAAAATTGCAGAGTAACACATGGATCACTCTGTAGAAGCCATTCATTCCCTTCAGCTCAGTTATTGCTTCGGGGAGCTGATAGCTGATACTGAGACTGTTAGCACCCACAGTTCCTGAGGCACTGAATTCCTCAGTGAAAGAATATTTGGACAGCATGCCACTGTTTACCAAAGAGTAAAATAGTTTCATTCAGACACTCTGCTCCAAATTGAGGAAATGTAATAATCTATAATCAATGTTTAGGTGTATGACAGTGTTCATTGTCATCTATTCAGATCAATGTATGTCTGAGTAGAGTGTTGATGCAAAGTCTAAACAAAACCATTTCTTCAGAAATTAAACAATAATCAAAATTTCTTCAAGTAGAAGTGGGGATCCTTTGACTCCATTTTGTGAGTTTTATTTCACGTTTGCTTTATTCTTGTATAAGATGTTATTGTTAACTAAAAGATTTATTTCGTGTAGTATGAGTATGTATTAAGTGTCAATTACCTGATATGCTGTGTCAAACACTAAATAAACTCACTTTTTTCTCCTAGTTCCATACTTGTTATATCTGTAAAAATAATGTGGTATATATATAATACATAATGTGTTGTGGAAAACCTGAAAAATTAATTCCCATGCTGGCAAGTTCTGAAGATGTAAGTAATCAGTACATAAGAATTCGTACTCATAGCTACAACTTTTTTTGCAATGCAGACCATCAATAATGCTTCAGTTGCTGTGGACTGCTGAGTAAATGACCTAACAAACATAAGGTTATAGTCAATGCTATCACAGAATTCTGATGGAGATGAACATTCTTCACCAAAAATAAGCTGTTATTTTTATTTGAGACATCAGACTCTTGAAGACATTAAGGATTTAGAAAACATAATTATTTCATGTGACCCTAGCACAGTGCCTGGAAAGAGCAATTTTAATAAATAGTTAATAAGCCAATCAGGGAATGAGTTGCATCAAGTTTATAAGACATGGATTATATAGCAGGATCACTTTCCGTATTTTTATTGTTTTTTAAAGAATGAGGATACTCAACACATTTAAACCAGTAACTTATCTTTATAATCCTTCCCTTCTGTCTTTGCATCTCTCCAACTTCCCTTCAGTCTATTTTGTTTTCTTAAAAATTACTTTACAAAATAACAGGTTTCCATATGGGATTTTCATGTGTATTCCATTTTGGATGATTCTTTTTCTTATTTATAATGATTTTCCCTCTTCTCCTTGCCCACTCTTGCTCTACTTTATCCTTTCCTCCTGGGTATGCCCCATTCCATTTTTCTATTGTTTCACCTTCAGAAAATCTCTATAACCCGCCATGTCTCATGGCTTCCTGTCTAGCATAACCTCCATTTACTCCCACCTAGATACATTTATCAACTGAAGCTAAGATCCACATTTAAGGAACCTAGCAATGCCTTTCCTGAAAGTGTACACAAGGGACTCTACATAGTAGTAAAGAGATACACATTTATATCTATCATGGCTATTTTCACAATGATTAGGAAATAAAATCAACCAAGATGTCCAACAACAGGTAAATGGGTAACAAAAATGAAATGTAATGATATTTTCTTCAGCTGCAAAGAAAAATGTGTTATGAAACTTATGCAAAAAAATCAATCGAACAGCACCTGTTATCAAGCATTCTAACCCAGGTTGAGAAAAACAAATAACCTATGTTATTTCTTACATTTTCTCTTCTTTCAGCCATCCTTTTCTTCCTTCCACACATCTCCTACTCCTCCCTCCTCTTTCCCCCATTTTACTTCTTTCTATTCTTTATTTAGAAAGCTGAAGTTATTCCCTCCCACTCTCCAAGAATAGACATGTCATAATCACAGGAAGTTGCACAAATAAAGGAGGCAATGGTATCTTTGAAAGATTTTAGAGCCGTTAACTCAAATCTAATAGGGAATTTCATGGCACAGCATGCATATACACAGCTTGGAAACTACTAAACTAAAATAATCTAGCATTTGGAAGTTACAACGTTCTAATTAAAGAGGACAATCATAGCAACGAAGCTCTGAGCCATAGCTTGAAATACTTGTTTTTCAGCTGTCAAAGGGAAGTCTAAATAAGGCACAAGTTATGGTTACATAATGTCCAAGTGTACAGGTTCTTTGAAACTCAATTATATGAAAGCTAACTACTTATTGGACTAGTAGCCAATTTTATTGCTTATTTCTAGTGATTGTTCTTAGTAAGTTTATTCTAAAGAATATGTTATTTTAAAAATCATAATTTGGAAAATGTAATATAGGACTGATCTGCTGGGAAACTACAGTTGGGTCACATGTGAGAGTTGTCTTAGTAACACTCAAAAATCAAGTCAGAGCTTAACCTTACTCTATTGCCGACAAGAGAAAAAATAGTATCAGTTTTTATAAACTTCCTTGTAGTATGTGACACTCAAACTTCTCTTAGTCTTAAATTCACCTCTTACCTAAAAGCATAAAGACAAACATTATGCAGATGAATCAAGAAAGGTAATCTCTATCCCATGTCCAACTTACAATATCTATTTCAGAAGTCCAATCTGATCTCTCTTCAGTTTTGGCATCTTACTTGTTGCATGTAAATTTTGTAGTACCTTTCTTGTTTAGGTAAGCAAGTTGGTTATTCATGACAGAGAAATGTGCAATGGACCTCTTTTTAGTATATCACAAGTGATTTAATAAGTCAATGAATGATGTGATTATATAAGTAACTGTACATATTTTAAAAAGTACAGTAAAAAGTTAAAATGTAGTTTTCATACTCAGGCATAATTTCCAAGTGCTTTCTTTAACATTTTTTTATCAGAGTTAAATACCAGTTTGTACAAGGTTCAATGATGTTTTTTCTTGAAATTAATTTTAAGGAACTGTTATTTTTTCACATATCATGGATTGGCTGTTTTCACATTGCAAAAGGGACCCAAGTACAGGCAAAAGGATCAGAGACAACCCCCACTGCCACTGTTAGGAGTGCCACAAGAACATTGAGCTACACAACCATAAGATATATGCAGAAGACCTAGCTTGGACCCATGCAGGCTTTCTGATTGTTGGTTCAGCCTGTATGAGCCCTTTTGAACTCTACTAAGTTTATTTATGGGCCATGTTCTCCTGGTGTCCTGAACCCCTCTGGGTTCTCTGTTTCTTCCTCCCCCTCTTCTGTAGGCTTCCCTTGGCTCCACTTAGTTTCCATAGGTCTCTGGATCTGCTCCCAGCTGTTACTGGGTGAGGCCTCTCTGATGATAATTGGGTGAGGCACTCATTTATGAGTATAGCAGAATATCCTTAAGAAGTCATTTCATTAAGTTTTTTTTTCTTTCTGGGAGCTACAACTGGAAATATCTGGAACTTTTATATGTTTTGATTTCTCCACTAATCTATACTTTGGGGGAACACTTTATTTATGTAGTCCTTAATTTCTTTTAGTTAATGTGAGCCATTTGTTTATTATATAAAATTTATTCATTATATAAATGCATAAATTCCTTTGTTGTGTTGAGCATGCATGTGTGTGTATGTATGTGTGTGTATGTGTGTGTGTGTGTGTGTGTGTGTGTGTGTGTGTGTGTGTGTGTGTATGTATGTGCATTGTACATTAGAGGCTACCTTGAAGAAATCAGGTTTTTTCTCCTGCCATGTAGGTTCCAGAAATTGAACTCAGGTCATTCAACTTTGAGTCCATGTTCTTTTTATCTGCTGAACCATCTTGCTGATTCCTTAATATTTTCTTTAAGTCAATCAGCTCCCTATGTATTCTTAAGAGTCAAAAATTTCTGAACCCGTGGGACTAGAATATTGGCTCAGTTGTTAAGAATACTTAAGAATATTTATTGCTTTTGCAAAGGACCCAGATCCAATTTCCAGCTCCTCCATGCTCATAGTTATATATAAGTCCAGTTTCAGAGCATTCAACACCCTATTCTAATACTTGAGGGCTCCACAAATACACATAACATATATATATGTGTATATATATAGTGTATAAATATATATATATATATATATATATATATATATATATATATATATATATATCTTGCAGGCAAAACACTCATGCACATAAAATAAAACAAATAAATCTGTATGCCCTTGTCTGACATCAATAGGAAGGGAGGTCCTTGGTCCTGTGGAGGTTTGATGCTCCAGTGTAGGGGATGCTCGAGTGGTGGGGCAGGTGGAAGAGAGTGTGGAGTACCCTCATAGAGGCAAATGGGAGGGAGAAGAGGGCGGATGTGGTGTGGGGTGTTTTGTGGAGGAGTAACCAAGAAGTGGGATTTCATTTGAGATGTAAATGAATAGAATGATTAATAAAGAAAAGAGAAATAAAAGAAAAAATATTAGTCAAAAATCTCTAGTATAAGATTTTAGTATGCTTATTAAAATGCTATATAAAAATTAAAAATCATGAAGGTTTGTGCGTGCCTTTAATCTTAGCATTTAGGGACTGAAGTCAAGAGGATCAGAGGTTCATACAAACTCTTGGATACAGTGTTAATTTCATATCAGTTTTGTGTACATGGGTATCAAAAGAAAGGTAAAAAAGGAATAGAGGAAAACAGAAGGAAGGAAGGAGACTGGATAAAAGAAAAATAAAATAAAAAACTAGGAGAAGTTTTGACTTGTGTTCTTATTAAATTTCCATTAAAATAAATTGATAAGACATAGTTTTATAATGTTATGAATACCACTGTCAATGTGAGGTAAGTTTTTCTTCAATCTTAATGTTTTATTTTGACAAAATTTTCTGATGTGACATTTACTGCAATAAAGCATTGGAGTTTACATTAAGAAAATAAAATAAGTTTTCTGGTGAGAATATAGTATAACTCATGAAAAATATGAATTTTAGATATACAGGACACAACATGCTATTTTAATATAGGTCACATCCAATGACATACTCTGAATCTTTACATCATTTTGTTCTATTAAATAATTGTTTCTCCAAGAGACGCTACATAGTCACAACTTCAAACTGGTAGTAGTTTGCAGTAATTTTTTTCTTATTTGATCCCATTGTAAGTGTTAAAGATCATTTTTATTATGATGATGATGTTTCTAAAACCAGTAAAATCTTGCTTTTGAGAAAGGGACTCCATTTGCTCAACTGTATATTGATGTATAAGCTATTACTTTGAGAATTTTATGACTGAGGCTAAAAAATGATGACTTTTGAGAATGAAAATTTTCCCACTTAACTTAATCAGCACATATTGACCTAGAAAATTTAGGTGACCTGAATTGTTAATCCTTGAATATAGTTTGCTTGTTCATATGTTATATCGGATGTAGTTACAATGAACACAGAAATTTTAATATTTAAATAATGGATGAATTATCTTCCTTTTCCTTTTGCACTGGGCTCATAACTGTTATACATTAAGAAGAGAATTTCAGAGTAATGCCATCCAAAAGATTTAGCTACATTTTCAGCTGAATCATTGATAAAATATATATTTACTCAATAGCTTCTAGATCTTTGCCTAACTATGTTGTAAGTGAAATAAATAACAAACACTATTTTTCTATTTCTGATACAATGAATTATAATTCTTAAACTGAATTTTTGATACTTATGTTAAATGTGTTTAGTCATCCCATAACATTTGTTATTTCATTAATACATTTTAATTACATGCACACTTCTATTCATTTATGTGGTTTATAGTGATAAAATCCAATCTACTTTTTATCTATACCCTTTCTTAATCTCAGCAATCACTGTTCTTTCTTCGTTCAAGTTGACTACTGTATTCTCCATATGTGTAAGTGAGCATGTGTTAGTTGTCTCTGAAATGTTTCTTGCTTTGCAGTTCTAAACCTGATACTCAAACATACATGGGATCTTTGAAACCATGGTCGTGCAATGCCTGTGAGAGATGGGTTTAATAGATACTTAATAACTTACTTAAACTAAACAAATAATTAGTCTCAATTACAGAAGTGTAAATTTGACACTAATTAATGAACGTGCCAGGCTTTACACATTGGTTTAAGTGGAATTGATTGTAAGGCCACAGAGATCAATTTAAGGTTTGGCAAAATGACAACAAGTAGGAAATGTCTAAGATGCAAGAATGCTCACTACTAGAAAGATTAATTGGTATATTTGTGATAAAGTACTAGGTGGGTGAAGCAATAATGATATCCTCATATTAAGAGGCCTCAAAATAGGATCACCAACTCTAAAGCTTTTAATTGTATATAATTACTATGTCAGACATACTCTTTTAAAAGAATATCACATTCACTTATGCTCTCTTTCCTTTTAGATTCTTATTCATCTGTTGAAAAGAAAACAACCTAATTGAAGCACACAATTGTTTTATATTATATTTTGAAATGATATCCCTTAACTGAGTTAGATTCTCTGGATGTTGAAAATCAAGAGGCTTGTTTTTACAAAGACAATGACTGATGGCTGGATAGTATTTTTCCATTTCCTTCAATGTTAGCAAAATGTGTTTTCCATGACCTTTTAAGTTCTCCCCCTCTTTGAAGGTGAAATCTGGAAGGGAAGAATAACAATGGACAAGAACATTTTTATTATGCCATTATATTCTTTCTTCTTTGAAGAGCAGCTAACACTGAGTGATGAGCCAAAAGATAAGATGATACAATGAAACTGAATGGTGTGAAAAGGCCAAAAATTTATGATGCATTCCTCTCAGATGAGGATGTGAAGAGTCACAGAGAGAGAGAGAGTGAGAGAGAGAGAGAGAGAGAGAGAGAGAGAGAGAGAGAGAGAGAGAGAGAGGAAGAGCTTGTTAAGTAGAGAGTTGCTTTAATGAAAATACTATAGAGTGTTTGGTTGCTTGTTGTTTGGTTGGTTGGTTGATTTGTTTTACCATGAATATTTCATGTCTATGTTTTTTTTCCTATGCATCCACTGCCTAACCCTAGACAATTCTCCTAATAAAAAAAAAAAAAACAATTTTTGAGAAAGATGTCAAAGAAAATAGAATTTCCTCAAGAAAAGATGTCAAAGGAAATTGTTGAATGAGGCACAGGGCAGCATGTGAACAGAGTGGAGGAAGATGATAAAGGTCCTATTCAGAAGTTAAGCCCAGAAAAGTGGGGCAAGAATCAAAGCAACACTACAGGCAGGGATGAGGTAACCGGAGGCCTGAAGATAATCATAAGGAGCTGGAGTCTGAAGCAAGGGAAAAAAGGCAAGACCAGTTAAGAGGTTTAAGGCAGAGGTTGACCTACTTAGAAAAAGTCCTTTGTCAACAACCAGACATTGGACTGGAGAAAAATAGCTCAAGAGACCTAGGACTCGATTACTCTGTCTGAGAACAAGTTATTCTGAGTAAACAAAACACTCTAAATGCATTACAAGGGTTTTTAATAAATTAAACAATAAGAAAAAGAATATTTCTACCTTAAATATTATTTAAAATCTTATTTTTAGCAAAATTTTAATTATATATAGAATTTTAATTTGTGCTGTTGTGTAGCAACCTCATATAGAAAATTGGAAGAATATTCTAAATTCACAAATTTTCTAAATAAGGTGGAGTTTTATTACTTGTTAGTATATAAAAATGGCCAAGCTCACCTTTTATTATCCATAAATTTCTTTGTCCTGCATTTAAAAACAAGAGATTTCAAATCAGAGAATAATGTATATGAATAAGAGTTTTTAGACTGGTTTAGTAATTCAGGTACCTGGAATAGTTAAATGCCCTAAACAGTTTAAACCTCCTTTCTGATACCACATTCATATTCATAATTTGCTTAATTTTTATTCATTTCTATTTTATTTTTGAGATTGTAATGTAATCACATTTCCCCTCTCTAGAACATCTATATACCCCTCATTGTATTCATCAATAGTTTTTTACATGCATATATGTATACATGTACACTTATCTAGTACTTAATATATCCTGCTCACACTGCATATTGTTGTTTGTTTGTATGTTCTTAGGGCTGACCATTTGCTGTTGGACAACCAATCTGTGTGCTCTTCCCTGAAAAAAGAGGATTTCTCTTGCTTTCTGTATTCCTTGTTTGCTTGTAGATCTTTTGTAGGACTGGGGCTTTATGGGTTTTTCCTGGGCAGTCATGCTGATGAGGATTTAAGGGTTTATCTTCTGACACAACTACGAAAATACCTCATAGCAAACTACTTTATTCTTTGGCTTTTATAATCTTTTTGCCCCCTCTTCCACAATGCTCCCTGACTCTTAGATGTAGGAGTTGTTTTTCAGAGGTACCCTTTATGACTAGGCTACACAAATCCATATTTTCACTAGATTTTTAAGTATTTATTTATTTATACTCTAAATGTTGTCACCTTACTGCCTCCAAGAACACACCACTCCGTCCCTCCTCCCCTTCTCCTCTAAGATGGTACTCCCCCACTCCCACACCTCACCACTCTAATATTCACCTTCTCCAGGGGATCAACCCTTTACAGGATCAAGCACCTCCCTTCCTACTGAGGCCAAATAGGGCAGTCCTCTGCTATCTATGTAGCAGGGGCCACTGACCAGCCCATGTATGTTCTTTGGTTGGTGGCTTACTCCCTGGGAGCTCTGAGGGGTCTGGTTAGTTGATAATAGGTCTCCTATGAGATTGCAATCCCCTTCAACTCCTACAGTCCTTCCCCTAACTCTTCCATTTAGGTCCCTGGGCTTACTCTGATGGCTGTCTATGAGTATCTGCATCTATCTTAGTCAGGTGCTGGCAGAGCCTCTCAGAAGACAGCCATGACAGGCTCTTGTCTGCAAGCACATCTTGTCATCAGCAATAGTGTTGGGGTGTTTTCCTGTCTAACAACATACCTGATTTTGCTTTCTTTTCCCTGCTCCCTTCCAGGTCCCTCACTCACTCTGGCTCCCATGATTGTTTTGTTCCCCCTTCTAATTGGGATAAAAGCATCCATACTTGGACCTTCCCTCTTGTTAGGCTGTAAATTGAATTGTGGTATTCTGCGATTTGGGGCTAATATACACTTATCCGTGAATATATACCATCCATGTTCTTTTGGGTCTGGGTTACGTCACTCAGGATAATATTCTCTAGTTCCATCCATGTGCCTGCAAAATTCATGAAGTCATTGCTTTTTATAACTGAGGAGTACTCCATTGTACCATATTTTTTGTATCCATTCTCCCATTGAAGGACATCTGGGTTGTTTCCATCGCCTGGGTATTATAGATAAGGGAAACATAGTGAAATATGTTTCCCTTGTGATATGGTGGAATTTCTTGAGGTATATGCCCAGGAGTGGTATAGTTGGGTCTTCAGGTAGGACTATTTTTAATTTTCTAAGGAACTGCTAGATTGATTTCCTCAGTGGTTGTACCAGTTTACATCTTATCAGCAATGGAAGAGTGTTCCTCTTTCTACATATCCTTGCCAGCATGTAATATTACCTGAGGTTTGGGTCTTAGTAATTCTGATTGGTATAAGGTGGACTCTTAGGGTTGTTTTTATTTTCATTTCCATGACAACTAAGGATGTTGAACATTTGTTTAGGTGCTTCTCTCCCTCAAGAATCCTCAGTTGCTAATTCTCTGTTTAGCTCTGTTCCCTGTTTTTTAATTGGGTTACTTGGTTTTCTGGAGTCAGCTGCAAATAGTGATACCTTCACTTCTTTCTTCCCATCTGTATATTGTGGACCTCCTTTTGTTGTCTAATTGTTCTACCAAGAACTTAGAGTACTATATTGAATAGATACAGGAAGAGTGGGCAGCCTTGACTGGTAACTGATTTTAGTAAGATTGCTTCAAGTTTCTCTCCATTTAATTTGATATTGGTTGTTCATTTCCTGTATATTGCTTTTATCATGTTTAGGTATGTGCCTTGAATTCCTGATCTCTCCAATAGTTTTAACATGAAGGAGTGTTGAATTTTGTGAAAGACACTTTTAGCATCTAATGAGATTTTATGAATTTTTTCTTTGAGTTTGTTTATATAGTGTATTAAATTAAAGTATTTCCATGCATTGAATCATCCCTCCATCCCTAGGATGAAGCCTACTTGATCATGATGAATGATCATTTTGATGTGTTCTTGGATTCAGTTTGCAAGAATTTTATTGAGTCTTTTTTCATTGATATTCCTAAGCAAAATTGATCTGAAGTTCTCTTTGTTGGGTCCTTCTGTGGTTTAGGTATCAGTTTAACTACGGCTTCATAGAAAGAATTAAATAGCGTTCCTTCTGTAGTTCGAGTATTGGTATTAGATCTTCTTTGAACATCTGATAGAATGTTGCACTAAAACCATCTGGCCCTAGGCATTCTTTGGATGGGAGATTTTTAATGACTGCTTCTATTTCCTTAGGTGTTATGGGACTGTTTGCTTTCTTTTGTTCTAGAGCTTTCAGATGTGCTGTTAAGTTGCTGGTGTAGGATCTCTCTAATTTCTTTATGAAGGCACTTAGTGTTATGAATTTTCCTCTTAGTACTGTTTCTCGTGTCCCATAAGAATATGTTTTGCCTTCATCTTCATTAAATTCTAAAAAGTCTTTAATTTCTTTCTGTATTTCTATCCTGACCAAGTTATCACTGAGTAGAGAGTTGTTCAATTTATATGATTATGTGGGCTCTTTGTTGGTTTTGTTGTCATTGAAGACTAGCCTTGGTCCATGGTGATCTGAGAGAATGCATGGGAATATTTCAATCTATTTATATCTGTTAAGGCTTGTTTTGTGTCTGAGTATATGGTTAGTTTTGGACACAGGACCACATTTGGGGCATAGAGGTTCAGAATTGGCAAATCATCTTGGTGGATTTTTCCTTTGATGAGTATGTAGTGTCCTTCTCCATTTTTGTGATAACTTTTGGTTGAGAGTCTTTTTTTTTATTGGATATTAGAATGGCTACTCTACCTGGTGTCTTTGGAGCATTTACTTAGAAACCTTTTTTTCAGCCTTTTACTTAGAGGTAGTGTCTGTCTGTGTCACTGTGGGGTTTCCTGTATGCTTCAAAATGCTAGTTCCTGTTTAAGTATCAAGTCTCTTAGCCTATGTCTTTTTATTAAGGGATTAAGTCCATTGATGTTGAGATATATTAAAGGATGATGATTTTTGGTTCCTGTTACATTTGTTGTTAGAGGTGGTATCATGCTTGTGTGGTTCTCTTCTTTTGGGTTTGTTTTGAGATGATTAGTTTCTTATTTTGGGGAGAGGTGTAGTTTCCCTCTTTGTGTGGAAGTGTTCCTTCTAGTATCCCCTGTAGAGCTGGATTAGTAGAAATATATTGTTTAAGTTTGGTGTTGTCATTGAATATTTTTGTTTCTCTATCTATGGTAATTAAGAGTTTTGCTGGCTATAGTAGCCTGAGCTGGCATCTGTGGTCTCTTATAGTCTGCATGAAATCTGTCTAGGATCTTTTGGGTTTTGGAGTCTCTGTTGAGAAATCTGGTATAATTCATAATAAGTCTGCCTTTATATATTGCTTGGCCTTTTTTCCCTACTGCTTTTAATATTTTTTTCTTGTTCTGTGTATTTAGTGTTTTGATTATTTTGTGACAGGAGGTTCATTAGTTTTTCATTACAGCCTTTGTTTCAAAGAGAAATTTATGTGATGAGGAGTGAGGACCACACTTATATCTATGGCTATAATTACAAATATTTGGAGTATACATAGGGAATATGTTAGTTTAATGAATTGGAGTTTGTAGATTCATCTCCAAGATTCATGATGACACTATGTCTAGTTGGTTGGCTAGGCTTGCAGTACCAGAGATTTTCAGGACTTATTTCCAATCTGAACAACAGTAAATGAACGTTTTGAGTTTTTTGAGTCACCTACTGCATTTTTTTTTGTGGTTTCTTTTGGTGATCTGTGCCATGCTGACTTCTGTATACAGATGAAATATAAAGGATTTTTAATTTTATTTCCCTAATTACTAGGAATAACCAACATTTTTGGGACCTTTATTAGTCATTCTCTTTTTGTTTTGAGAATGTTGTGTTTAGGTCTATAGAACCAATTTTTTGAATGGGTCATTTGTTTTGTTTTGTTTTGTTTTTTTTACTTTTTAATAATAGGAATTTTTTATAAATTCTGGATATTAATCCCTTGTCAAATGTAAAGTTGGCAATACTTTTCTCCCATTCTGTAGATTTTTGCGTTATCCAGGTTATTGTTTCTTTATCTATATAAAAAGATTTTAGTTTTGTGAATTCCCACTTGCCAACTGTTGCCCTTAATTATCAGGCAAATAGGCTTATTCAAAAAGTCCTTTCCTGTACCTACATCTTGTAGGCTACTGCTTATGTTTTCTTCTGGCTGTTTTAGTTTTTTCAGACTCAGGTTTAGGTCTTTGATCAATTAATGTTCATTTTTGTGTGGAGTAATAAATATAAGTCTAATTTCATTCTTTTACATTTTATTTGCAGTTTTCCCAGCTCCATTTGTTGAAGGTACTTTCTTTTCTTCAGAGTATGTTTTTGATATCTTGGTTCTCATGTTTAGGTCCTAGATTTTGTTCTGCTTGGTACATATGTCTGATTTTGTGCCAGTACCATTTTATTTTTGTTACTATGCCATTCCAATATATCATAATATATGGAATGGTAATCAGTCCTCATTAGTACTTTTGTTCAGGATTGTTTTGGGTTGTAATGGATCTTTTGTGTTTTTATATTTACTGTTGGAATACTTTTATTTTCTATTTCTGTGAAGAATGAGATGACAATTTTCAGTGAATCTGTAAATAGCTTTTGATAAAATGACCAATTTCATGATGTTAATTCTACCAATCTATAAGCATGGGAAGGGAGACTTTCAAATTTTTGTATCTTTCTCTCTTTTTCTTTAGGAGTTTATAGCTTTTACTATACAGTTCCTTCGTTTCCTTGGTTAGGCTTATTAGTAGAGAGTTTATTTCCTTTGAGGCTTTTGCAAATTGGAGTGTGGACAATAGATTCTTAAACATACATATTGTGGAGCGAAATTGTGCTGGACTGAATCCTAGTTATTCACTTTTGTATCTCTGTAAGTAAACATGTCTTCTATGTCTATTTCTTACTTATCTTACTTCCAAAACAATTCATTAATAATTCATACTTTTACAAGACTGAAGACAAGGTTTATTGAACATCTTCAAGTAGGAAAAGTCCCTCCCAGACCCCTTTGATTGCAATATATCTTTTCTGCACATTCTCAGGATCATACATGCAGTATTCTACTGACGATAATGTAATGAGTGGCCATTGTCAACTTGGCACAATCAGGAGTCTTCTTAGAGATGTATCTCTTGTTCGCAGCCTCTCTAATATACAACCTTTAAAAATATTTTTTATTCTTATCTTATATTGTAATCCTGTCTTCAGTTTCTCATGCCAACTTCATCTCTCCCCAAAATATAGTACTCTTCCATCTTCCTCCAGAAAAAAAGCAGGCTTCCCAGTGATATCAACCAACAATGATATTAAGGGTGGATGAGACAACCCACTAGGAAGAAAGGAGTCCCTGAAGTAGGAAAAAGAGGCAGAGACAACTCTCAATCCCTCTGTTAGGTGTGTCACAAAGACACCAAGTTATAAAACTGTAAAATATATTGCATAGGGCGTAAGTCAGACCCGTGCAGGCTCCTTAATAGTTGGTTCAGTCTCTGGGAGTCTCCATGAGCCTAGATTAGATGATTTTGTGGGCAGTGTTCTCCTGGTGACTTTGAATCTTTTGGCTCCTACAATCCTTCCTCTTCCTTTTAGGCAGGATTTTCTTTTATTTTTTAAATTATTTTTATCACATATTTTTAAATTTACATTTCAAATGTTATCCATTTCCCCCATTTCCCCCTGAAGCCCCCTATTTCATCCCCTCCCCTGCTTCTATGAAGGTATTTTCCCACTCACCCATCAACCCACTCCTTCTTTGCAGTCCTCGAATTCTCTTACACAGGTGTAGCAAATCTTCAAGGACTTAAGGCTGTTCCTACCATTGATGCCTGACAAGGCCATTCTCCGCTAACATATGCAGCTAGAGCCATGGGTCCCTCCATGTGTACTCCTTGGTTGGTGGCAGGATTTTCAAAGCTCTGCTTAATGTTTAGTTAGCTGTGGTTCTCTGCATCTGTTTTCATCAGTTACTAGATGAAGCCTCTCTGTGAAAAATTATGCTAGGCTCTGGTCTACAAGTGTAGCATAATATCATTAAAAACAATTCAGATTTCTACAAAACTTGAAGCAATTTATTATATGCATTTCATTTAACATAATTGTATAAGAATAAACATATGTATGCTTAGAATAGCAGCAAGAGATGATAGTTTCTTAGCATTATTAGAATAGTAACTATAATTATTTCCTAACAATACTCCAACTAATAAACATAACAAATTCCCATCCTTATAATCATAAAATACTTTCATTTTATTGATTGATTCCATCTGTGTGGAAGTTGTATATGACCAGGTACAGATGTCTGTAAAGGAAAGTATACATGCATGTAAAGGATAGAGGTGAACATGGAGTGTATATTTTGTGCACTGTTTTTGAGGTAGAGTGTCTTGCTGAGATGTAGGGCATTCTGACTTTGTTGAGCTAATTGTCCTGCCAATCCTGGGTATCTTTCCACACTGCTGTGATTTCAAATGTGTGCTGCCATTAGTGGCTTTTTCTTTTCTCATGATGTGGATCTTGGGAATAGAACAGCAGCAGTTTATTTATTAAACTATGTTTGCAGAACTTGTAATGCATTATTTTAGTAATACTAAAGAACTGCTTATATTTATTCTCTCTTGTCTTCTTCCTCTTCCTCCTCCCCCTCCTCTTCCTCTTCTTCCTTCTCATCTTATTGAGATAAAGTCTCATTATGTAGCTCTGGCTAACCTGGAACTCACCATGGAGACCAGGTTGCCTTTGAACTCACAGAGATTCCCTTGCTCTGCCTCCTAATTGCTGGAATCAAACGTGTAGGTCACTAAGCCCTTCTAAATATAACTTTGTCTGAGTTTTAAATTCACTGTTTCAACTAACCTCTCCTAGCAAAGGATCCCAGTGACTTCCACCTTGCTATGCCTAATGAAGAAACAAGTTTTTAGTTTTTGTCTTCATTGTTTTTAGTTTGACCTGTGAGCTACTACGTACCACACATTTACCTGGTAGACTTCTTTGCTTGTCTTAGGTCTCCCTCAAGTTCAGCTGCTCCTTGTCAGTCATCTCCCACGGTTTTATATATCTCCCAAGAGAGCTCTATCAGAGTAGTTGGAGAAATCAGACTCATTCCTTAGTCTTCTCTACTTGTGTCCTGGATAACTTTACTCAGTACTGTGGTATTAAAGACAGTTTGCTCAAGATTAGTTAATGTTTTTGTTCAACTCTTTTCTTGTTTTCCTAACTTGTACAGTTAAATCCTTATTTAACACATTTAAAGGTAACATGCTAATATACACATTAGGTTTCAGAATCCTGTAGCTCTGATACTACAATCAGAAATGGTTCTACTCCTCCTTTCCTCTATCAGTTGCTATGATATCACACTTCTAGCTACTTGGAATAAATACTCCAGATTTACTCTCTATGTCTTTATTCTGTCATACTCAGCAACAAATAGTCCTAACATTCTGTAATTTTGACCATCATAATAAACTCAGATGGTAACTACTTTCTACTATCTATATTGATATCACCTTGTACTAAAACACAACCATTTCATCCCTGAATTTTTAGTAGCAGCTGGTTGGGCATGTTCTGCTCTTCTCCCTTTCTGGTGTATAATAAATACAGAAGCTAAACTTTAATACAATTTTGAAATCCCTTTTCATGAAACCCTTCACCTGGTCCCAAATGCACTTAGAGTAAAATCGACATCTTTATATATGGTCTCATTTGAATTTGTACTATCTGGCTTCTATTGTTTTTCTAATGGAATCTCCTACTAATTCCTTGTCATTCATACAGCTCTAGCCAGAGAACGAGGTAAAGTTTGCTTTTATGCATGAGACAATTTTATTTTACATATGCCCATCACTCCCTTTTTATTAAGGCCCATGCACAGATGTTATCCTTTGAATGTGACTTGGCCTGTAGTTTGAAACCTTGACCTCTCCAGCCCTCCACTGACAATCCTGTCATGCCCCATTTTCCTTACACTGTGCAGCCTTTCTCAGAAACCATAAGTGACTTACTTGTTTAATGTTTCTTTTAATTTTTTATTAATTACATTGTATTAATTTTTAATGGTTTGCTGAGGTATAATTGATATATGGTAATTTATACACATTCAGATAGATATTGTTCTCTTGGTATGTCTTTTCAGATTTCATTGCAGTCAAGATAGAGAATTTAGTCTTAGCCTCATCTTCATGTTCCTCCATTATTCCTGCTGCTTCCCTCGCCCCACTGCTACAAATTTCTCTCATATATTAACTTCATACAGACAAACACACACTCTCTCACATACACACTCATAAACACACTCACACACACAAATAAAACCTTTGAGGTATTGTATTTTCGATTGATTTTTATTTATTATTTGAGAATTTTGTATAGTATATTTTCACCAAATTGTTTCCTCCTCTTCCACTTCTCCAAGATTCAAGATTCTCCCCCATGCACTCAACTACATTTTTTCTCTCTTTTAATAGAAGAAAAAGCCACTATAAAACACAGAGTTGCTACGTGGTGGCCATCTGCTCCTGAACATGAGGCCTGCCATGGAGTATGGTTGATACGCAGTGTTACTAATTGAAGAACATTGATTTTTCCTCTCTCAGCATACAGCACTTGCTCATTTGTGAATAGCTTTCTTGGCAAGGTATAGGACTCAGTACCAATTCATTCTCCTCTGTTCTGACATTTTGTCTGGCTTGAGCCTGTGCAGGTCTTATGCAGCTGTCACCATCTCAGTGAGTTTTTATGTATTTCTGTCCTACCATGTCTGGAAAATTATGGGAGGTCACATAGAACAGTGTTATACAGGGATAAATGGAAAAATAAATTAAAGCATTAAAGGAAGTTGAGAGTGGGAGAGCAGGATAGAAAAGGGACTATTGGGAGGGATAACTTTACGTGTCTTTAGAAAATCCTTATGAAAATGTACTATTGTAGAACCTTCCTAAAATATATAATGTATAAAGAAGAAATATAAATAAAGTCACCATACAATGTGCCCCAACTAAACATTGAATGCTACCAAATAAAACCTCTAGTAACAAGAATGAATTGCATCTTTTTGAATTCTTGGTCAAAAGAGTCCCATGGACTCCAAAGTACAGGCTAGTCGATTCTCTTCTTTTCTCGCCCAAATCTGAAAGTAAGACCCTATTGCTGAAGATACTCAGATGCTTATGTCATCAGTCATGGAGAAGTCAAGTTGATGCTCAACTAGATGCTTAATTCTAGCATTCATAGTTCTTGAAGCTAGTATAAACGCTCCTAGAAAAGAAAAGCTATCATCAGTTCCAGCAACCTGAGAACCATAAGAACTGTAATAGTGATGTTTTTGAAGATAGCCCCTCTGGTGAAATGGTGGCACAACCACCATTCTGGTGAAATGGGAGGCAACAAACCACTTTTTAATTAGCATTAAGGCCCACACCTGCTACTGCTAATGAGAGCAAGTATTGCTGACTTGACAGATAATGGGCCATAGGAGGAAATCTACTTTTATTTTTCTGCTAAGTGAAAATGGCAACGAAATGATGCTTAATGACATATCCTTATACATATAAATCAGTGTATTGCTCAACCCTCATCAGAGAAGCTTTATCTTCAGTAGACTGAAAGTAAAACAGAGACCCACAAGGGAACATGCAGGAGATGAGATAGTTTGGAGTACTCAGCCTTAAGGGAATGTCCTTATCACATCCTTTTGCACATAGTTCAGGATCTTTGTGGAAAAGGGGGCAGATAATTTGCAAGATCCACGGGTGGTGGAAAAGTTTATGAAATAACATTTCCAGACACAAATAGTAAAAATGCACATATTTTCTGTTTTCGCTGTCTTTTTCTATGACATGTAATTTCTACTTCATTTTCAGGTTTAATCAGTCATCTCCATGCAATAGGCACTTGAAAAGTATCAACAAGCTAATGATGGGTATTCTGTTATATTTTACTTTGACAAATATGACTTTCAAATATTATGGTGAAGGTTATCTATTAATGCAAAAGTTGCATTAAATGCATGTACTGATGTAAGCAATGAATACAATAAATTACTTTCCTATTCTAATTAAATAAGAGTATTTCACACCTGGCAGTAGTGGTGCACGCTTTTAATCCCAGCATTTGGGAGGCAGAGGCAGGCGAATTTCTGAGTTTGAAGCCAGCCTGGTCTAAAGAGTGAGTTCTAGGACAGCCAGAGAAACACAGAGAAACCCTATATTGAAAACCAAAAAAATAAAAAAAGTGTATTTAAGAGTATTTCAATTTATAAGTTTCTGTTCACAGCCTCTGTTGCTGCATTCCATACTTAAAATGTATTCCATTAATTTTTTAACATATTTTTTACAAAGCTTTCCTTCTCTCATTCTTTACAATAGTGATTTTAGGTTCCTCAGAATTGGTATTATATGTTTTCATATTATAAAATAAGATACTACATGTTTTTAATTCAGTCTCAAGAAATCACTAATGTATTTTTTCAGCTAACTAGCTAAATCTAGACATAAAATAGCTACATACTATATTTTCTGACAAATCAGTACAATCATTCACACACACTTATAGAGTATTTTGTTCAGATTTTTAAAGAATATTTCTTTGTGGTAGTATGGCCTAAAATTAAAAGTGCCTAACTAATCTGCCATATCAATAAAAAATACATAGTTAGAAATTATTAGAAACAATTAAGTTTTCTAAAATGAACTATTATATTCATATTCATTATTTATGCATTTCTTATTGATAAGCACTGTCTTTCTTTCTGTGATTATATACATATTCATAATGTGTAATATTTAATAAGTATTCCCATTTAGGAGTTTAAGCAAACACAATATTTTATGTGAAGATGGACAACATTTGTGTACTTGTTAAAATCAAGTGTCAGACTGGAGACAAATGATGGTTGTTAGAATGAATAGAGTTATATTTATTAAAATAATGACTCACTGATGATATTCACAAGAGTACTTGCCTTCAATAGCATTTTTTTCTACTGATTGGAGAATTTACATTTTTTATTTCCTGAAACTGCATATAGCAGATGCACACAAAAAATTAAACTGGCTTGGTTATTTCTCAAACTTACAAAGCCGAATAAGCCTTCTCTAGTAGAAGGTCTTTAACATTCTTATTGTGTTTAATGACCTTTGCTTTTAGGAAAGCTTGTATAATTATGCAGAATCCCAGGAGCAAAAACCATTCTTCTGAGAAAATCTGATGCAAAACAAGCTTTATAGATTGGCATATATAAAGAGTATTAGTTACATTTTATTTTATAGATCTGAAAATTGCTTAAAAGTTAATTGTGGTTTTATAAAATATTGTGAATATTTCAATTCTATTAGCTTATTTAGATGTTATGAAAGTTTATTGTAATGAAATATCTAACAAAGGGGATTTGGGTTCTCTAAAGAAATGCAGGAGACTTGGCAGAGTTACTTACCCCTTCATACTTCTAATGTTCTCGTTTTTGGATTTTTGAAAATGTAAAGTAGTTACCATCCATAATCTGAGTTGAATGGTGCAGGAAGACATTATATGCTGATATTTAAACTCTAGCATTCATTTATAAAATTGTTACTATACAATTTAAATTTATTTGTAATCAATTTTACATATGTATAAAATACATATAGACCACTCTCATCCTTTACTTTCTTACCATGCCTGTCAACTGTCACTCTTTTCCACAAATATCTGTCTCACATTTGGAACTATCTGGTTTTTTTTTGTGTGTGTGTGTGTGTTTTTTTTGTTCAGTGACCTTCTAAGATAATGACCTAAGATGAGTGACCCTTAACTACCACTGGCTATCTTTTGTGATCATGGGTTTGGAGCTATCTGTTGGTGACTGATGGTTTGTCAATGAGTACACAATTAAAGACAGTAGATTCTCTTCTTCCAGAGTCAATAGTTAATAGTTAATAAATAGTTAATAGTTCAAAGTTAAAAATATAAAGCCCCAATGATATCCTCCTTTTTTTATTGATTTAGTTCTTCATGAATAGTGCTTTATTTTTTGAGACATATACAAAATGCATAGTATTCAAAACGTAGATGAACAACTGGTACTTTTAAATTAATTCATTAAAAATATGTTCAATGTCTCCTGAGTTCAACCATTCTGCTAAGCACAGATGATTGATACAGGCATGGGTGATAGCCATTGTACAGCAAGTCATGTTTCAGTCTCTGTATTATTTGCATTCAGAAGCAAGTATATGAAATTGAAAACAGTCATAAAAATGGAGAGAAATTTTAAGAAGAGAAAGAAGAAGTAGAAGGAAGTAAGAAAAACAATATTAGTAATTTAGAAAATTGTTAAATCAAATGTAAAAATGTATTAATAGTATTATACAGACAAAAAATTCAATTTTCACATGTCAGTTTTATCGTATATCTTTCTAAATACCTAGCCATTGCAAATTGCTAATTTCAGTGTTTTAATGTTTAAAATGTCATTGGAAATATGTGAATAAATCCACAATATTAACACATAAAAATTGGCCCACTTCCCTTAGTCTTAGATATTTGATTCACATTTTCATTATTTAATTTACTTCATAAATTTAATAAAATATGCTATTAATCAGCCATCTTTTTAATATTGCTATAGAGGATAAGGCATCCCTTCTGTCTTTGTGGCTCTTATATACACAATAAGTAGATCAGTCTATGTTTAGTGCTATGGAAACAAAATAGGGTGTTTGAAAAGAAGTTAAAGTGATTTTTCTTCTAGATGACTAAACAAGATCAACCAATGTAATATACATTTCATCCAAATCATAAAACAGGTGAATAATCTCAGTATATATAAGGTTCAAGGGAAAACTAGATTCAAAGGTCAGAATTCAGGTAACATATTCAGTGTTTTTAAGGGACAGAAAAATGTTCTTTATGACTAGCATGAAATAAAGTGATACAATATTAAAGGATTTAGGGTTCAAGAATTTTTACAAGAATAAAATACTGAAAAGTATATAAATGTCAAACAATACAGAATTACTCTGGAAACTACAAAATGTCAAGAAGGCTCAATACAGTGTTAAAGAAGCCATGAGTTCTACAGTTTGGGAGAGTTATGAGCAGGGTTGGAAGGAGCAAAGGGAAGGGAGGATTAGATAATTGTATTTTAACCCAAAATATTAACAGTTCAATAAAATGGAATATTTAAAAGTTACTTCATAAGAAATTTTCTATGGGATAGAAAAATAAAACTATTAAATGAAAATATGTAAAACAGTATGTATGATTAAATATTATATAGATATTCATAGTTAAAAAATTAAAATTTGTCTAATGGTAGGATGCAGCAGATGATAACATGCTTGTTGGTGATTGTCCATGTGCATTGTGTCATTCTTAGGCAATTATTCCCATTTGTTGCCAGGATTGCTATCCTTATAATTAACATTCTAATTAGTCCTTTCTAGCTTTGTTGCTTGTTCCCCAATTGATCTTTCCATAATGTGTGGTCTGCCCCACTTTAAAATTCTATGCTGACATACCATTTAGATTGCATAACTGCAAAGGCTTTAAATGGTACTAAAGGTTGTTCATCATTTGACGTTTGCATATGTCTATATATCACTCTTCTCTGGGCCTTAGCACTTGTAGTTTACCTCAAACGTACTTTCCCATATTTTTTCATGTTTGCTTCTGTTGAGTCCTTTAAAATCCTTGTTGAATTTTCTATCCATGAAGATACTTTCCTTTTCTCAACCTGTCTAAAATAAGCAATACACCATTGACATTCTGTGTGTTGTCAACCTCTACTTCTTCCTTACAATAAATGTTAATTCAATTATTTTATTTTATATTTTGATATTTGTTGAGTAGTTTCTTTTTAATAACAATAGAATTACCTTATCTTCTTTGTACATATGCTTCCCCAAACAGAATTAACTATCTGTTCTCCAGTGCAGCACTGTTTCTTATAGCTAGCTTCTGATACTACTACCTGTGCCAGGAGTTATTTTTCCTTTTCTGAACCAGGCAATACTTGTCTTTTCCCTAACTTTTAGCCACTATTTATCTAATTTCTATTGTTTTCCTGGATGTGAAGTTTACTGTCATTGCCAGGCAAATGCTACTTATAGCCTTGGCTATATCACGTTGGAATTCAAGAATGCAGATCATTTTTTCACATAAAAATTTGAGAATCATCAGCATAAATCATTGTGGCTATGAATGTCAGAAACATTACTAAGGAATTAAATGTAGATACCTAATAGGAATTATTTCCAGACTGAGTTCTTTGCCCCATTCAATATTTTCCAGTAGAACAGCCTACTAGATGGTAGTAGATGTCCAGTATACAAAGTGTTTCTTACCAAGAAACACCAATAAAATCATAGTGGAGAGCACATTGCTTTTGCCAGACTGATATATTTCTACAGTTGTAATTAAAGTGGAGACCAGAGTTAAAAATCATCTACTAAATATTACAGGGAGCTGAACATATTCAGGGATAAATATTTTTATAATACGACATAGTATTTAAATACATTTTTAAAATATAGAGGAAATAATATCAATTTATCTGAATAGGGTAAACACATCCTTATTTACCAAAATTAAAATATAATTATGAGACACTTTCTGAAGCTTAATAATTATTTTCAGGGTAAAATGAAAGCAATTTCTATTGTTTTTATTGGAAATGAGATTTATACAATATATTCTATTCAAGATTTCCCCTCTCTTGTCCCCCTTTAGATCCTGCTCACTCATCCAACTCCATACCTTCTTTTTTTTTTTTAAAGAAAACAAACAGCCAAATAAAACTAACAGACCAGAATACAACAAAGTGAGCTGACAGAAAAGCAAAATGGCACAGGAAACAATGACACAAACACATACACATGCACACACACACACACACACACACACACACACACACACACACAGAGAAACCATAAAAACAAAAGAAAATCCAAAATCCATTTTAATAAGCACATGACAAATAAAGTAAACCTGCCCAAAATTGTATTTTAACACTAGGAAATAAATTTATGGAAATTTTCATCATAAGTTATTAAATGTATTGATAGTACAGTTTCAAGAATGAAGTCAGAAAATGAATGTGTGTGTGTGTGTGTGTGTGTGTGTTTTTGATAGAGAAAGAGAGAGATTTTATGAAAATAAGAAAACATATGAGTAACTTCTCAGTTTCTCGCCTGTTGAGTATATTTCATATGTCAATTATTGATTACAGATATGTTAGTCCTGTGTTATCATATTCCAGATATTTTGGAACTTTGTTGAAGATTTTGAAAATACAGATGCGGTACTACTATTGCTCATACCATAAATCGGAGGAGAAAGACCACTGACCAAAATCATCATGCTCAAACTGATTAAAGCAAGGAATTAAGTAATGCAAGATTTTTATTTGTGTACATGGGTTGCCTCCTCTTGAGTCAGGGTTTGAGATGTCAGCATTGGATGTGAGGAAGATAAGGCTTTTATAGCTCAGGAGTTGGGGGTTTTCAAATGGAACATTTGGTTGGCAAATTAGGTGGGACTCCAGGAGCAGAACATCATAATAAATTATTCGTAATAAGCTCCTGAAATAAAGACATGTTTGAAAGGCAATAATAGCTAGGAAGTCATAGAGACAGGTGATTGTAATAAGGTTGTCATGGGTGGTCATATAACTTCTGAAACAAAAACAGGTATGCAAGATGGCTATAAACCACTTTCTGAAATAAAGACATTCCCTTTCTGAAAGAATTAATAGAGAATTATTTGTAGTTTAAGTTACAACTGGGGCATAGCCCAGTCCTTAAAGGCAGAGGTTTACTCATAAACAGGAACAAACCTAATTTGTTTTTAGTATAAGTTAGCTTTTAAACTTAAGATGGAGACAGTCTGGTTCTTCAAAGTGTCCAGTAAAACAAGCCTCATTATCTTCTGAATCAGCATCTTTTCTTGTTTTTTTGTTTTGTTTTGTTTTGTTTTGTTTTTGTGATTTTAATTACATCCTTCAAACATCCTCCCTCTAATAGTTTTCTATTTCATCTTGATTTCATATGTTTTTCTATTCACATAACAGCTAAATTATTTTTGAATTGTAGTCACTGGTTGGACTAATTTTCATTGGTTTAAAATGCTTCTTTGGCTTAATAACAAACACACAGCTATGAACTTTTAAGTCTGTTCTCTCTATCCCATTCATTATTCCTCAAATCTCATTAGCACATTCTACTGTGTCATTAAGTCTTGAGCCTTGAAGGTACTTGTGAAGACAAATCATTTTGAGATGCTCCTCACTGGAATCTTTCTTCCTGACCTTTCTGATTGTTTCCTGTCTTTGATGTCATTGTTGGGAGGAAAGGAGCGAGAGAGTAAGGTAGGGGAAGAAGTAGAGAGACCTAAAGACCTTTCATGTTAACTGTTATCAATTACAGTTTCTTAAAGTTATTTTCAGCTATTTCCCTCTCAGCATCAGATTCAGCTGTCTTTTTAGATCTTGTCAAATGGGTTGCTTTTTTCTCTGGCATTGTAAAGTTTCTCTGGGTAGTGCTTTGTTCTTCTATGACCTGTTTCTCTGCTTGTCATGTTGGCACTTATTTTATATGCTCCTCTCACTTGTTCTTTGATTTCTACTTCTTTTTACTTTGGTTCCTGCCGTATCTTAAACCCTACTTTAAAAAATTCTTTTTTTCCTCATTAAATGCCTCTTTGGATAGATATATGCAGTTTGTTCTTTCAGGCATTTCAATATTCTCTTTCCCTTGAGACCATTTCTTTTGCTATCTCAACTTGTTCCCTTGATATAAATTGTTTACAAATGAATAAATCATTCATGTTCTTTTAAATATAATTTTTAAAAAAATATTTCAATATTTAACAAGAATCTATTCCTGTTCATGCTCTTAAGATATAGTACTTTTTGAGAAATCAAATACTACAAAGACATATGTATTCATTTATGTCAATTTTCACCTAGCCATGTATCTAACAACTCTGAAGGCTACCCCAATTGACATTTCTTTTGTTATAAATATGATTGCAAATATCTCAAAATAAGATATCAACTTCTATATGCTTAAAAATAATTCTTAGTGTGTCAAAATATTAACTTGAATCACTTTTAATTACTTCTAGCCCTTTTATCTTTTTCTGGAACATATTAGAAGACCTTCTCAAGACATAGAATTCCATTTCCCATTCAACTTTCTTTCTGGCATTCTTCTTTAATATCATGTAGTAGTTGTATGAAATAAATGGTTTCATTATGTCATTTTTATTCACTTATATAATGAACTTTGATCATATTCACCCACATTAACCTTTCTTGCTACCCTTCCTCTCCAACTGGTTTTCTTCCTGTCTATTTCCAAATAGTCCTCATTGAACTTTCAAATCTCGAAAAAAATTAAATCTGTACTCTGCATATGAAAGAAATTGTGCAACAGTTGTGTTTTTGAGTCTGAGTTATTTTACTTAACATGATAACTTCCAACTTCCTGTTCTATTCATTTTTCTAAACATGACAATTTAATTCCTCTTCAATTTTCTTCTGCTTATTTTCAACCAAGTGTTTCTCTTGTAACTTCAAACTTATCTCCTGAAACTGTACTTGAGTATAATTATACCTGCTTTGTTTGCTGTGCTCTTTCCTTTTTCCTCTCTCTCTCTCTCTCTCTCTCCCTCTCTCTCTCTCTCTCTCTCTCTCTCTCTCTCTCTCTCTCTCTCTCATGCTGGGTCCTGATGTTGACCCAATTGTTTTCACTTCTTTTCTTGTGACATGTCCTTGAGCACTTAGTTTTAACTTTTGCTGATGGGTCTCTTATCAGGTGACAGTACTGTATCTGTTCATGCATACTAAAGCTAGGTTTTTCCAACTGCTCTGCCATTAAGTTTTAAAATGTGAGTTATATCATGCTTTTAGCTGTCTTCCATACAGCAATAATCTTTCTTTGTAACTTAATGAAAATATTTGGCAGGTGGTCAGCTCACTTCACACTTTGTCAGATTTCTCATTAATGATATCTGTCCACAGCCTGAGTTTTCAAATATCTCCAAGTTTGTACTTAACTGTCATTTCAAAACCAATATCTTAATCTCTAACTGTAGATTCTTAAGTCTTTAACAACCATTTTTCTTCTATATTATTTAATAACATTTTGTTTGACACCTATAGCAACATTTTTTACTTGACATTTACATCTGAATGACTGTAGAGGATTGCCACAGATTTATTTTAATTGTATTAAAAGACAACTTTAGTTTTATTTCTTGTTTCACAGTAACTTCCCCCACAAAACAGCCATACGTACATTTTATGCTATAGAAATATAAGCTACGCACATTTGTTGGGAAGGCTCACTGAAGCATGAAAAAATGTTGAAAAGGTAAATGATCATTGCTACATATGAAATGCATGCATCAGATACTTTACAATGTGACTAATATATTACAAATAAAATGATATAACTGGTGAGTCTTATTTGTTATTGTGAGAGAGACAAATTAAGTTTGACATTACTCAGGCTTTTGCAGGTTTCACAGCAGAAAGATCTAATACTCTGAGCTAGCATACAATGAAGTAATGAGTGAGATGATTGGGCTTTTATAAAAGGCATGTTAAGAATGCTAATGTAGAAGTCTTGACTATGAGAAATGTCAAGGGATATAAAAATGAGAGAAAATGTCTTACTCTGGACTTAGTTGATGTGATATGAAATGAGAAAATTGCCTAGCTTAACAAGTAAAAGTAACATCAAACTTCACAAAAAATAAATTACTTTATTTCAAAATAATGTGATATTATTCTATTAGAAATCATCTAGTTGGGAGGAGGATGAGGCTTGCAATGGTGTGTAAAATTGGTAAGGAATAAGACATCATGAATACAAGTGTTTTGAATGATGTAATTGCATTCAGTTCTCCAAGTCCAAGGGCTACACTGCTGTTGTCCAACTGCCAGTGCTTAAGGTATATTTACAGGTAAAAATACAATGATGGAATAGTAGATCTTAATTTGGAGGTAACGTTTCTCCCAAATAATGGATTGTTTGAATTGAAGGTTGCTTCCCAGATATTAAAATGAGAACATTAAGAATTCTGATCTAATATTTTCTGGTGACATGTTACAATTTATAAAACTCACATACTTTTTATCAATTAAAATGCTCATGACATTCACCTATTTTGTGGGAACTCATCAAAAACATCCTTTAATATCAATCCTTTCATCTCAAACTCCCCAAAGTCTTCTTTTGCTATGACCTCTTTCTATAATATAAGGAAGACTGATTTAAAATAAATCTTTTTACTCTGTATTAAAATAGTATACAGAATACTTACTCTATGAGGTGGATTTTCTGTTGTTGTTTTGTATTTTTTAGAGCATCGCTGGGATTCATCAGCATCTCATTATCTCCTGCAGGGAAACAACACTAGATCCAGTGCTGAGAGTCTTCAATTAAAAATGGGGACAGAGCATAAGTTGGCACAATTTGCACTTTAATAAGAATAACAACCACAATGAATTGGGGCACATCAAATATTTAGAAACTCATAAGTTCATAAACATACTACAAAAAAGAACCTCATTAGTCATCATTGGACGTTACTAAGAGCCCAACTCATTACTCAGGGAATAAACAAAAGAAAAAAAGCATTTGCTTGGTTTGCATTTTCTTGGTCAACCATGTTTTTCTGTTAATTGCACTGGTGGTAGTGCATGGGTGGGATCCAGGGCCTGATCCAACTAAGATATGTACTCTAGCCTGTGTTGGAGTCACATAGCAGATTCCAGAAAAAAATCTTTTTGAAGGATAATTTCACATAGTAAGTGCAAGAGACCTGGGCGAATATTTTTCAGAGCACATAATGGAATGATCATCAAGCCATTAAATTAAAGATTCATCAGGCTTTTAAGTGCAGAGATATACTGCTGTGTCCTTCTGAAAGAGTGGTAAATCTTGACATCACCAAGTCAAATCAGAAACCATATGAGACCTTTAACATATAAACTGGTTTTAAATTTTAATGACATATATTTTAATGTGTTTATCTGTGTACCATACATATTTGGTGCCCCTGGAGGCCAGAAAAGGGATCACATTCTCTAGATTATACATAATTTTCAGCCTCCATGAAGTTTCAGGAAATTTAATTCAAGACCTCAGCAAGATTAGCAAATGCTCTTAACTCATGAGCCCTCTTCTGAATCTTTATATTTTTACTTTAAAATTTTTCACTGTGTGTGGTCAGTGAACATGGTGCTATATTATATCAGGAGAAATTCATAGAAAGATTTATTATTCCTCAGGTTTCTGTTCTCTTTAAAATAATTTTATGTAAAGACTTTAAAGCATATTTCAGAAACTCAAACTTGTCACTTCATTTTCTAAATGTTTTTAGAGGAAATTCTTTGTTTATTTATATCATGAAGAAGAGATCCAGAATTTTCTTGAGCAAATAGAGACTTAATTTTTTTACATTTTAAAGGATTGATTATTTAAATTATTTATTAATTATTTTAAAGAATTTTATTATTTATCCTAAATAGTAATTTTTATTTATTTATTTATTTACACTCCAGATTTTATTCCCTGCCCCCTTGTCCACCCTCCAACTGTCCCACATCCTATACCTCCACTCACCCCCCCCCCCCCCCCCCCCCCCCCCCGCCCCCCCCCCCCCGTCTCCACGAGGATGTCCCCCCCCCACAGCCCACCTGACCTCTAACTCCCTGGAGCCTCCAGTCTCTTGAGGGTTAGGTGCATCATCTCTGATTGAACACAAAACCCGTAGTCCTCTGCTGTATATGTGTTGGGGGCTTCATATCAGCTGGTGAATGCTGCCTTTTTGGTGGTTTAGTGTTTGAGAGATTTCCGGGTTGCAGATTAATTGAGACTGCTGGTCCTTCTACAGGGTCACCCTCTTACGAGTTGAGAATTTATGAATGTATTTCCTTCATATTCATTCTCCATTCCTTCCCTAATGCCTCTACAATCTATTTTCACCTCTCCAAATTCACCACTTTCCTTGTCTGCGATTTTTTGGTAGTTGATTATTAAATATTTCCACTTCAATTTAAACTCCTGTACTTTCTGGAATGTCAGCCCAAACACCGGTGCATATTCAACCTATCAGGGACCACACCCTTAAAGAAAATTGCACTTTTTCTAATACTTATCAATTGCCAAAAGCTCCTTCCTTAGGAATGAGTATCTGTAGCCATCCCCCATTTCCATGCTGGGATTTCATGTGGCTTGATCTTGCTTAGTTTCTATGTATCCTGTGACATCCTCTGTGAGTTCATCTGTGCAACTGCCCTGTTGTGTCTTAAAAGCACAGTTTGAGTGTAGTCTTCTCCTACTTCTTGTTATGTTCATTCTGTCCTCTCTTCTGTGATGACCCCTAAACCCTAGGAGGAGAAGGTAAGACACAGATGCCACATTTAAGAATGAACACCCCATAGTCCCTTATTTTCACCAGTTTAACATTTCTGGTAGTTTTGAAAACAAAATTGTTCTGAGAAGGCTTGAGAGATGTCAAAACTAGTCAAAGGGAAACATTTGTATGTGTGTGTGTGTGTGTTTTAAACTTCTGTTCCTTTATGCCCACTCCATGTGGATTTATATAAGTATGATCTTTATCATTTACAAGAAGCTAAGCTAAAATACTATCTATAGGGTATTAGTGTAACCAATTATTTGCTTTAGAAATGATTAATCATTGGAAACTGATTTATAAAATCTTTGGGCATTTATCTAGCTATAACTCATGATGACATTTAAAAAGAAATATTTATTTTTGATTTTTGAAAATTTTATAAATTTATACAATGTACATGGGATTGTAACTACTTTCCACTTCTCTAACTACCCCAGGATATCTTGATCACATCTCATTCCCAACCTCATGACCTTTTAAAAATTGTATTAATTTATTTTTAACCAAAGAGGCCTAATTATTGCTCCAAATATGTATATGATTGTGGGGTTCTTCCAGTGGGGCATGGGTAACCTTCTAGTACCTATAACCCCCAGCAGCCATCAATTCCCCAGGAGTTCATTAGTTGGGGGTGGGGCTTTGGGAACTCTTCTTTTCTCCATGCTGGAGTTTTAACCTATTTAATGTTGTGAAGATCACTACAACTTAATGTGGATTTAGCAGTGCAACAGTCATAGCACATCCAGAGAAGAACATTCAGTGTTCTACATTCTCCAGGTTTTATAATCTCTTCACCCTCCTATTATCAATGTCTCTATAACATTTGAGGAGACATTATAAGTTGTCTTAACTACCACAGTTGCTTTCTCTCATCACTTTGGACTATTGTGATTCTCTGTACTGACCAAGTTTGAGAAAAAAATGCAAGTCTGTGGATATAAACATAAATATTGAAAAAGCAGTTTGACAACATGACCATTTTGAAAAAGGAATCAATTATTCTTCTCTAGGGGCTATGACTTCATGAGCCACAAGTTTTGACCATGTTAACAGTACCAGGCTTTAATTCCTTTCTGGGATGCAGGCCTCAATTCCAATTAAGAAATCAGTTGGTTACTTACATAAACAGTCTTGCCATTATCAATGGGGATACCTTTTCCTGAAAGTTGATGTTAAAGTATTCATGACTCAGTACTTGCTAAGACCATTGATGTTATCTATACAACAGCAGCCTGCATAACACCTTATAGCTCTTTAGAAGCTAGACATCAAGGAGTCTTCTGATTAGTAAACATTAATTTCTTTCTATATTTCAACCAAAGTATGTGGTGTCTTCAACAGTAGGGTATTACTAACTAGTTATGATGGGGAACAAAGAGCAATATGAATAGCCGGGATGATTGGGGTACATCAGGACTTTGTGGTCAATAACTAATAGGTAGTTATTATGTCTCCATGCCTGAGACATAGTTTCCTTCAATACCATCTGTCTTCTAGAAGCAACAGTGCTTTATACCTCCATACAGTGTAGAACATCTGTTCAAACACCTATTTTTACAATTGTATTTTTTAAAGGCTTATAAATTAGAGAGATTTTTTTAAGGCCGACTGCTTGGGTTAGATAACCTATCAGGGGTTTACCTGTGGAGAATTATTCTCCTTCTCTAGCAGACATTAATTGTCTGTAGCTCTTCATCAAGACATGGGCCTTTGGAAATTTCCTCCTCCATAATAGCATGTCAATTTTTTTTTTTTTTTAGATTTTCTTTAAGAAACTATAATGTTTACAATTTGAGAGTGCAGTTTCCTTGTCACATTGAGAAGATATTATCTCACAGCAGATGTCCTGGTTCTCTGACTTACAATATTTCCATTTTTTCTCTCCATAATATTCCCTGATCCTTAGATCTAGAAATTGTGGTGTAGATGGATTCATTGTAGTTAGAATCCCCAAGTTTAATTATTTTCTGAATTTTGACCAGCTGCAGATTTCTGTGATGTTCTACTTATGCTTTAAAAAGAAGCTCCTTTGATGATGGAAGTGAACTACCCCTATCTGTAGGTATAAGAATAAGTAAAACCAAATCAATATGTCTCTTCTACTTGCATACTTGCATATATATATATATGAATATATATATATATATATTCAAAAGATAAGACAACTTTATAATTTAAAAGATAGTAATTGTGTGGATAAAACAATATGTTTGGGTCATATCTATGAATTATGAGTCACTAGTAATTAATATTAAATCCTGGCTTTTGTGCTTCATAAAACTGTAAGTCACATCTCTTAGCTTCTATTTCTTTCTTTACAATATGTACTAATAATAGTGACAACTTAGACATGACCCAAACATATTTCCTTTTTCTACTCTGATCCTTCCATTAGTAAAAAGGAAGTATATTTAATTACCCTACCACAGTGTCCAAAATACTGTTTGATAAGTAGCAATTATTATAATTAGCACCTATGTTCATAATGAATTCAAAGTACATCTCAATTAAAGTTCACAGAGTTAAAAGATAACAAGAGGTTAGAGAGATAGCTCAGTAGATTATACCACACACTGTACTCTTCAACAAACTGGGTTTCATTTTTAACACCCACAGGGCAGGTCATGACTGTTTGTATCTCTAGTCCCAGGGCATCTAACACTTTCTTCTTATCTCTGCAGGCACCAGTTTTGCACAAATTGCACAGATATACATCCAGGCAAAACATCTTTATGCATGACATAATTTTTAAAAATTAAACAGTATACAATCAGGGATTGTAAAAATTACTTACTAGGTAAGCTAAATAATGACTCTTGCTGAGGAACTGAGTTCAGTTCTAAACATAGACTTGTCTGGTTACAACCATCTGCAACTTCATTTCCAGATAATCTAATGCCCTCTCCTGATCTCCATGATCAGCAGGTATGCACATAGGATTTAGGTATACACACAGTAAAAGAACTAGTTTTTAAATTTCAAATATAGCAAATTTCAGAGAAAAAAAAGTGTAAAATTGCTAAATTTTGTAGCTGTTGTTCTGGGGATCAATCAAAGGAACATGTTCCTTCAGTTGCTGACCTATAAATAGAAGACACCATTAAAAGGGTACAAATTAAAATCGTATCAACGTAAAAGAGAAAACAGTCATTGCTGAAATTATAATTGCAAAAAGTTGTAAATATTAAATATATTAAATGGTGACACTTTTAGATGAGACAACTGAACTATGAAAAAGAATTAAAGGGGTGTAATAAATTTCATGACATACAGAGAACTATACCAAAAATACATATACAAACAAAGTTGAGAACACTGTCTTGTATTATGTTAACCACTCAACTCTTAGTTACTTTTCTATTTCTGTGACAAAACACCATGAGGAAAACAAATAGTAAAGTACAGGATTTAATCTGGGGGCTCATGGTTCCAAAGTGTTTGAGTGCATGGTCGACAAAATGAGGAGCATGCAGAGGGTTTGAGTCCATGACCATCATAATGAAGTGCATGGCAACAAGTAGGTAGTCATGGTGCTAAAATAGCAGCTGAGAACTTACATCACATCACAAACTCTTGTCAGAGAAACAGAGAGAGAGAGAGAGAGAGAGAGAGAGAGAGAGAGAGAGAGAGAGA